>JAKSZP010011844.1:0-326967 GCA_022478985.1 Massospora cicadina
CCTTTCAGAGGAATCCAGGCAACAAGCTCCCTGGCCATAGTCAAGTGACGGCTAGAAATAGTTATACAAAGCTATGGCAATCCTCTTTCCACAAGTAAGTCCAACTTGGGCGTCAGTCTAGTCTCATTTCTCGCAATAAGGGATGTGAGGCATATCTCTTAACTGGCTGGGTAGCCTTTGCTACCTGGTATACTAAACAGTGAAGTGTATGTCAGTTAGGGGGTGGAGTGAGACACCCCACCCGCGGTCAGGCACACTTTTGTGTGCTTAGATTCATGCAGCCCCAGTGCGGTGGGGGCAGTACAACGGGTTTCATCCCACAAAGTTTCCTGCACTGGGTGCCCCAATGGGCGCACAAAACTCAAAAAAATTCCCGCTTTACCCATATACCACCACTAAAGATAAAGCCATAAAGACTTGGATTGACTTAATTTTAGAAAAAGGGTAGTTAATGAAAAAACCTCGGCCATATTGTCCCCAGTGGTTTTCACTTAGAAACTGGATGGTACCACTTAAAATTTCTACCAATGGGCCAAGCTGACAATAAGTAGTTGGATGCTTTCTTCAGTTCATAATGTAATAAAATGGGATAAATAGCCCAAAGAAACATTAATGACCTAAGTAGTTAGAGTCAGAGGTTGTAAAGCTTATTATGTAAATAATAGTACTATTTAAAGTAATAAAAGGAAATCAGAGTTATGATGAGTGATAGTCAATTCCAATGTGTAAGGGTGGAAGTAGACTTAGGAATGTAAGAGGCGATGGCACAGTCCAGGTTCAGAATTGGAGTAGATCAGGATTCATCATCAAAGTCTTGACTGAGGCCAATAATGGTTACAAAGTTTAGTGGTATTTATAATCTACCATTAGGAGACAAATAAAGAGCAAAGCATAATAGGTGACATAAGGTTATTGACTAGAGGAAATAAATAATAGATAAAACCTCAGGCTTAATATCAAGGTGATATTAAATCAATTCAGACATTAGTCCCTATCTCATCCTGCCAAAGTAGCTCTATATGTGGCGATCTATCCGAAGTCCGTTGGGTCATGAACTAGGCGTAAGTATGAGAAATTAATCAGTGCTTTAAATAGATCTTTATTAGTTATTCTGGGCTGAAGGACCAAATAAAATATAGGTTGATAAAATAATATTAAATATAAGCCAATGTTGACAATAATAAATATTAAATCAACATAAGTTTAAATCAACAACTAAATTATAACCCTAAAATTAAGACTTCAAATAGACTACTGAAAAGCCTGACGGAGCCCCCTCCAAGCCTTGACTGGGTGACAATGATTCTTTGTAACCTGGTTGATTGAGTTGAGGTAGGTTCATTATAAGCTAGTAAGATTCAGTTCAGCATAGACTGGCGATGTCTATACAAAAGGAAGCAAACCAAGAGGGTTTTGGATCATTAGGCAAATTAAGTCACAAGGCCCTGCTTGTTAGGTGCAGAGGATAAAAAACTATAGTTGGTTTGGCTCAGTTAGGGTTAAAAACTATTTTGAAAAGCTTGCGGATGAGAAATGCAGTAAATGAATATTAAATAGTTGCAGGCTTGGGTGGCGCGGGAGATGCAGTTTGTGGTTCATTCACCTTTGCAGGAGTTAGCCAGTGGGAACGTTGACACCATAAGTAACACATGAATTGGTGGTAAAGGTTGAGAGCAGGTAGTGAACTAGTTAGCAGGGGCACACGGTGTTCAGGGGACTGAAAGGCTCAGCAGGCCAATATTAATGTGGCGAAATTAGAACAAAGATTTGCCAAAGGCAGCATATCCTTAAGTCTAGCTTCAGCAAAGGTCAATAAGCTGGTAGGAATAAAGAGACTGCATGTGGAGACAACTCAGCACTCCGCTGCTTAGCCTCACTATGGATGTAAGGCAAAAAAGGCGATAGTAATGGCAGAGAGAAGTGAAATAGTTGTCAAGTTAAAACTTTGGGGTGTTTGGCTGTGGAAACTTTTTTATAACCATTTTTTGGGTCAACTAGTCCATGAAAAGCTATCAAAATCGATTTTAGATAAATATGGACCTAAAATCATAATGAAATTAAATATAATAAAATGAAATAAAAAATATTAATGTTTTGTTTTGTTTTGCTTGTTTTCTTTTTTTTCTTTTTAAATTAAATAAAATAGTTTAAATAAAAAAAAATAAAATAAAATATTATAATGCTGTCACAAAGTTGAACCAAAAAGTGGATGTAAAATGGTCTTCAAGGCATTTTGGGTGGTAAGTCCAGGAAAACCACCAGAATAACATAGGGACTCATTAAAATCACTCTTGCATTGACTGATCAGTGTTTTTCTTAGAACAGGTAAATTAATTCGTGCAGAGGTAATATTCTCAACTTGATTGGCCAAGAATGGTTGGGTACTTAGAGATGCCTTGTTGGATAACAGAAAAGTGATACTTAACCTCCGTTATAGGTTCAGAAGTTTACTTGATAAAATTGATTGAGGACTTAACCTCAGTTTTGGGTTCAGAAATCCCTTTTTCTCCAGATATATATAGAACTTAACCTAGTAAGAGGAGGTTCAGCGTTCCAAGTGAGTGTTGTCCTTAGGTGATAGAATATACACAATCGCAACTCAGAGTGCCCCTGTAGTGAGAACCACACTTGGCATTTCTACCAATGGGCCAAGCTGATTAGTAGTAGTTGAATGCTTTCCTCAAGACCTAACGTAATACAATGGGCTTAACTAGCCTAAGGGAACATTAATCATTTAATAAATAAAGTCATAATAGACAAGTTTATTATGTAAATAATAGTACTATTTAAAGTAATAGAAAGAAAATAGTATCATGATTAGTGATAGGCAATCACCACGTGTAAGGGTGGAAAAAGATTCAGGAATGTAGGAGGCGATAGCACAGTCCAGGTTCAGAATTGGAGTAGATCAGGATTCATCACCAAAGACTGGAAAAACATAATAATGGTTACACAGTTAAGTGATATCCATTATTTACCATTAGGAGACAAATAAAGAGTAAGGCATAATATGTGGCATAAGATGGCTGATTAGAGGAGATAAATACTGAATATAACCTTGGGCTTATATCAAGATGATATAAAGTCAGTTCAAACACTTGTCCCTATCTCATCCAGACAGTGGAGCACTAAATGTGGCGATTTATTCAGAGTTAGTTGGGTAATGTACTAGGCAATATTATGGGAAATCGCTCAGAGCTTTAAAATAGATTATTAGTCGTTATTTTTGCTTAAGGCCCAAATAAAATATTATTTGATAAACTGATATTAAGTATAAATTAATGTTAACAATATTGAATAAGTCAACATTAACTTAATCAATAACTTAATTTTAACCCTAAAGTCAAGACTTCACCTAGACTAAGGCAAAGCCTGACAATAACTTATGCCCTTACATGGATTACAGCTACCTATAACAATGTAACTGTGCAGAACCCCTACCCCCTTCCACATGAGCCTGCCATCTCTCAAGCAATCATAAAAACTAGGGTGTTCTCAAAACTTGACCTAGTGAAAGCATTTCACCAAGTTAGAGTAAAGAAAGGCCAAGAATGACTAATAATGGCTAATGGTAATCCATACACGACATAAAATAACAGTTCAGGGTCATGCCTCTCAGTATTAAAAACACCCCAGTCATATTCCAGAGAGTTATTAACCATACACTGTATTTTTTGCTTCACATGTGATGTAGCATACATCAATGACATTTTGGTCCACTCACCCATTCTAGAACAGCATGAGAAAATTTTACAGCTGCTGGGATTTTGCCCACCTTTACAGCCTCCTAGATTACCTGTGGATCACTATGAAATAATTCTCAATGGTTGTAAATTGGATCTCGATTGACACCAATTTTGATAATAATTTTCAGGGGATTTTAGGTAATTTGCCAGGTTCAGATTTTTAGGGATCAATCCCGGTGAATGCTTAATTTCTAGTCAGGCAGAGTTGCTGAAAAAAAGGGGCTTCTGATAGTTGATCATTGATTGAAGATTAGGTGTATCAATTGGATATGGTTGGGTTACATCGCCAACTGATTGGAGATTTAAGTAGCGGTTGTGAGGCGATTGATGCCGCCTGAAACTAGCACATTGATCAGATGGTTCATGACCTTCCATAATGGGTAAAAAGAGTCATTACCTAAGCAGGCCGTTAGCCAAATATGGTTGGTTTACTGTGATCGTGTTGGAAATGTTAGGGACACATTTTTCGTTCTTTCCGTTTTAGGTCTTGAGGATTTCTGATTGAGGAATCCTGGCCAGATGGAGGAGACCATCGCTGGTGACATGTCAGAGGGAAGTCTAATGGCAATGGCTGCCATTTCATGGCTGAGGCGCCAACTGAGGGTTGTGCACCGAATTCCATCTATAAATTTACTAAAAAAGCACATTAATAAGGGAGTCAGAGTTAGAGTCAGTTAATTAGCTAGAATTCATTATTGTTTTAATTTCTATTCATCTTCAAGTATTATTGTTGTTGTATACGATAAGTTGGGGACTTTTTTGTTGTATAAAGAGTAAGGATCAAGGATCCTTAGAAGAAAAGCTGAAGTTAGACAAGAATCTCTGCAGACTCCACATGATGAGAAGAAAGGCCGTAAACATCTGGATTTGAGAGTGGATCAAGTTATGTGGATAAGGGAAGAAGTCCCTATAGTCAACATAAACAGGATTTTATGGAGAAGCACAGATCTAGCGTTGGACCTCTTTGGGTTTATCTATTAAACTATGGATAATAGTCGTCATAATATAATCAATCAACTAGCAAATACTAGCAAACAACGCAAATTATGCAAATACTGAACCTGTTCAGTTTACAGTTAAGAGCTATCAAATTGGTGAAGTACCCAGGATTGTACCATTTGGTACTCACGAGAAGAGTAGCCAGTTTCTAATTCCTAAAGGAAGCCATGGCCACTATCCTGTAGAAAGCAGAATTTCATGAGATGCACTTGAAAATGTGATTTTTTCAAGGATGTAGTACAGTTCCTGGGGAAACTCATACACAAGGATGGATTCGCCATCGTCACCTCTAAGATGAAAAGCAATACAATCTTGTTATACCCCCACTTTTAAAAGCAACTGCATAGATTCTTAGGATTAGTCGCCTTTCCTGGAAAACTCACCCTAGAAATTTTGAGACTAGCCTCCCTGCTCCACCCTCTTACGGGAAAAATGTACCCAATATCTAGTCAGAAGAATTTCAATTAGATTACAATGCTATCAAAGAGGTTATCACTACTGCTCCAGTACTATGCCACACCAACAAGAATATACCGTTTATAGTAGCCTGTGACGCCTCCAGATCAGCAGTAGGAGCTGCTGTCCTACTGCAGTAACACAATGTACGGGAACCAGGTGGCATACTTCTCACAAAAATTCACAGGCCCCAAACACATATGGACGATATATGACAAGTAACTAGCTGCCATCGCCTGGGCCCTGATGCGCTGGCAATACCTGCTGCAAGGCACGAAACACACCATGACAGTGTGCATGTGTGGGATCTGCTGACAGATGCCACAAATATCTTGTTTAAAGTGATAAATTTACTTTTCAATAAAAGTAATAAATAGCGCTTTGTTAAAGTTTTTTTTTGTGTTTTTTATTGTTTAAACAGGCCAAACCCAAAGAAAGGTCCTTTTCTTGATACTAGTATTTCCTATTTAAACTAGTTCAAATTTTGAGACCATGGGTATTTGAGGCAAAAGTATATAAAGCTGAGTCATCCAAATTAGCAAATATAGGCTTTTGGCCTATCAGATTGAAGATAAATATTTTGAGGCAAAACTGACCCGTGTGGTAACAATTTAATGAATTGTATCCAATCACCAGCGAGTAAAATCTTCTCACCTCAGTGGTGGTTAGACTTGAGTGGTAATGATTGGTTAATTTTAACCCTATTATTGTCGAGTAAAATCTTCTCACCTCAGTGGTGGTTAGACTCATGTGGTAATGATTGGTTAATTTGCAACCTATCATCGTCAAATAATATCTTCTCACCTTGGAGGTGATCAAACGCATGTAACAACGAACACCCCAAATTTGGCCGAGAAGTTAGAGTAATTTTATTATTAGTTATTACCTTATTATGCCAATTTTGGTTATAAACAATATCTTTCCAATAGTTGGGATGTTACTGAGAATCCGCCAAGGTCTTTTCGCCATGGCTGCTCATATCGTTGATAACCACAATATTATTTGAAGATCAGGCAGGTGATGGGCCAATCATGGGTGCAGATTTGGGAGCACTCATACCTCCAACATTATTTTTCTTAAGTCAATATGGAGATTGTCTGACATTGCCCCCCTCAAAAATGTTGGGAGGGGTGTAGGGTCATAGGAAGCGGCCATGGACCCAGTTAAGATAATTCCTGTAGCCAAAGACTTTATAGAATACTCATTTCCTCTTTTATACATGATGGTAAATGGCCCCTCCCAGATTGATCCAAGTTTGCCACTATGGGGAGTTATGCAATTGTGGTAATATAAAACCCTATCTGACACTTGGTAAGAAGGTAGAGGAGCTCGGAGCTCATTGGCAGCTTGGCCTTCTTTAGTAACTGTTTTTGCGAGGTTGGTATAATTTATAGGTAAGGCGGGAAATGGGTACTCATCCATGCAAGAGTATTCCTTCTTGCTAGGCTCTTTATTGACTAAAACTAAGTGGACTTCATAATTGAGCAATGACAAGAATTCTTGCTTCATATTGATAATGCCGTCATATTCAATCAGAAAACTGAGTACTTATAAGCATATCATAAGCATCATTATCCAAAGCCACTGCGGGGGCTGATAGAATAAGCTTCCCAATATGAATGGGAAGGGACGAGTAAGCACCCAGTGCACGGGTGTTATTAGGACCAGCGGTTCCAAAGTCTTGGTTGTACTCCAAGTCAGGTGCAAGTTTGATCTTTTTCATCAACTTGAAGGAGATTACGTTCACTGGGGAGCCTGTATCCAAGATAGCCATCACCTGAACTTTTTGGATAACCACTTTGACCTTCGTAAGTATACCCCAAAAAGTGGGCAATAGTGCTAAGACCTCCTTAAGATGGAAATTGGAGGTTAATTTGCACGCAGTCTCGGGGTAGTTTCCTGGATGGACTGCATGGTATGGCCATGCTGGAGAGGGCGAATAAGGTGAGACAACACCTCATCTGCATCGCTGGTAGTATCAATAATGACTGGCTCCCCTAAACTTTGGCAGAGATATGTCTCTTCAGGTATGGTGGCTTCATCTACTCCTCCAGCATTCAAGCGATTGGGGACTTCCACTTCAGCGGGTACTCCTACAACGAAATACCTGACCTCATCCATACCCCCTCAGAATCATCCCCTGGGGTATTAATAACGCGAGGTACTGGCATAAGTTATTTAAAAAGTGTCAGGCACATGAGATTTGTCAGCAATAGGTGTGCCTTCCCCTATGCTGACATTGCTTTTCTCTGCTCCTGTTCCTCAGCATCAGCTTTCTTTTTCCAGCACACAGCCTCCTTGTGTCTGAACTTGTTGCAGTATTTGCACCGAGGGCGTTCAGGACATTTTTTTTATTTAACCGAGGCAAGCCGACCAGGGGACAGGCATTACCAAAAGAAAGAAATGACATGAAACCTGAACAGGGTCAACTCCATCAAAGAAAGTTTTTCCACCTCCGGATTGGGACTCAAATTTTTCTGGTTACGTCATGGGTAAGGTTTTCGTGTTATTAGACCTACTAAACGCCAATAGCTTCCTTTGGCTGGCACCCTGATCAATGTGCGAAGGGCAGGAATTGAACCCGCAACCTTCAGGTTGGTAGCCATACGCCCTTACTGACTCGCCTTCCACCCCCGGCGTTCAGGACGTTTTGCTTTGGGGTTTTGCTCTTCAGGGCCCATTATCTGAAGGGGCTCCTTCTTATCTTCAATAGCTAAGGACCAAGCCTTAGGCTTTGAATCCTCAATGGTTAAAACGTGAGGACGAGATACTGCTCCGCATGAAACTTTAGGCTTATGGAAATCAGTGACATCTATTAGCGCCTCCTTGATGTCTTGAATGGTATGGAAATAGCGTTTAACTGAGGTGATGTGCATCTCTAGCGATGGGTAAGTAGCCACTCCAGTCAAAACGGCGGCTAAAGCATCATCCAAAATCAACATCTTTAAAAGTCAACAACGTCTGTGCTTCTATATAAAATCGTTCTGCAAAGGCGACCACTGACTCTCCTTTTTGGATACTCATACGCATAAAAGCTTGCTTTTTCATACTTAAAGCCTGTTTTGAACCAAACGTGTTTATGAGGGCCTCTTTAGCTTTGGGCCAGGTGCTAAGAGCATCCATATGTGGGACCATCACCTCCTATGCCATGCGGCCCAAACAGGAAAGGATATGTTTGGCTTTCGATGATCATTCACCCCTTCCATAGCTGCTTCATAAATGTATAAAAACGAATAATGCTACCCTCTCCGGGGATAAACTTGCCTTTAGTCGTTGGTTTAAATGAATTATATTCATTCCCAGTAAGGGTATGAATAGCTGGAGCTTCTGCTTCCAAGGTTTCAGAGCGGTAGCTTAACTGATCAAAGGTCCACAAAAGGCGATCAAACTGATCATGCATGGCTTCAAGCTGGGTTTCCATTTTAGAGAGGGCTTCTAGGGACCCAGATTCACATAGTCTCAGTCAAGCTTCAATCCCTGACTTATGAGTTTCAAGATCTTCCACTCGGCTCTCCATTGCAGTGACTTGAAAATGGAGTTGTGACACCATTGAGCTTAGGTTTAATTAGACAGTTTCCACGGCTTTCACGTGGTTCTTCAGCTCTTCTTTCATTTGTTTACACCCTTCATCATCAAAAGTTTGGGAGCTGGGGCCTTGTACTCTCTCCTTAGTCTGTTCATACTTCTGCTTGACCTGCGTTAGTCAACTAAATAATTCCTTCAACAGCACAGGGCTTTCCAGCGAAGCTTTTACCATTTTGCTTCAGTTTTGCATTCAGTCATGCGACGTGCCAAATATTTGGTATTTTCAAATGAAGCTTTGAGAGTTAGCTCCTTTTCTAGCTGAACAACCTTGGCTGTGAGGGTGGTGGTGGCGCTAGATGGTTCAAGCAACAGACAACGTTCAAGCTCATCAACAGGCGAAAAAGCCTGAATTAACTGTCGCTCCACCACAGCCACATGCTGTTCATATTCCTCTTGAAGGACGGAGTCAGGGGCTGAAAAGTCATGGTGCGTTTGCTCATTGTGCTTTTCAAGTTCTTTAGCAAACTCCTCCAACAACGAGTGGGTGCTAGCGGAGGAAGCGTTCGGTTCATCCCAGAATATCTTCATGGCCTCCTCAACATATTTTACAATCCCAGTGTCCATAGTAGTAAGTCGATCATACAGCTGAATGATGAAGTTACAATTAGCTTCAACACCAGATCTAACTGCTCCAAGATGTTCGGAGGTCAGTTGTTACAACTTATCATAAGCTAAATTCAGAGCTGCATGAGTATTTAGGTTTGATGTAACTCTTCATGATGTCCAGCTAAGAGATGCATCATGTGTACCAAGGCAGGGTGAGCAAGCTTGCGTACGTAGGTGATAAACTTTGTAAGCTGACCATAGGTCTCTGGAAGGACACTAGTCTCATAGAGAAACAAGTTGCGTTCTCAACCAATGACGCTCGTTTGCAGGATGCAATGTCACCAGGGTTAAGGATGCCATGAGTAAGGTCTCTCACAGCTTCAGTGGCTGACCAAGTGATGCGATGAGACTCAGGTATTAATATGCGCTCAAATTGTTCTTCTTCAAAAATCAAAGCAGTAGGGCTGTCCATTCAAACATTGTCTTCAGTCCCTTCCCCATTTTGCACCCAACGGGTGACACTCTCCATTTCTTTAATACTTATCAAAGTATTCAGGGTGGCCCACTGTAGTGAGCACCAGTTTGTGGGATCTGCCGATGGATGCCACAAATATCTTGTTTAAAGTAAAAATTTTACTTTTTAATAAAAGTAATAAATAGCACTTTATTAAAGTTTTTAAGCTTTTATTGTTTAAGCAGGGCAAACCCAAAGAAAGGTCCTTTTCTTAATACTAGTATTTCCTATTTAAACTAGTTCAATTTCGAGACCATGGGTATTTGGGGCAAAAGTATATAAAGATGAGTCATCCAAATTAGAAAATATAGGCTTCCAGACTATCAGATTGAAGATAAATATTTTGAGGCAATACTGACCCATGTGGTAATGATTTGATGAATTGTATCCAATCACCAGTGAGTAAAATCTTCTCACCTTGGCGGTGGTCAGACTCATGTGATAATGATTGGTTAATTTGTACCCTATCAACATCGAGTAAAACTTCTCACCTCAGCGGTGGTCAGACTCATGTGGTAATGATTGGTTAATTTTCACCCTATCAATATTGAGTAAAATCTTCTCACCTCAACAGTGGTTAGACTCGTGTGGATATGATTAGTTAATTTGCAACCTATCATTGTCAAATAATATCTTCTCACTTTGGAGGTTATCAAACCTGTGTGATAACAAACACCCCAAATTTGGGCGAGAAGTCAGATTAATCCTATTATTAGTTATTACCTTATTTAGCTGATTTTGGTTATAAACCATATCTTTCCAATAGTTAGGATTCCACTGAGAATCCGCCAAGGTCTTTTCGCCATGGGTGCACATATCATTGATAACCACAATATTATTTGAAGATTGGGCAGGTGATGGGCCAATCATGGTAGCAGATTCGGGGGCACTCATGCCTCCAACATTCTTTTTCATAAGTCGAGAAGGAAATTGTCTGACAGCACAGACCATAAATTACTCACATATTTTGGCAAACCTCAGAATTTGGTGCTCTAAAAAAAGTATGCACCAATACCTTCTAAAAATTCAATTTTATATATGAGTTTGTTTTAGGGCAAACGCATATCATGCCAGACATCCTTAGCATTAGCCTGTTGGCTAGACCCAACTCAAAGGAAGTTGCAGGATGGTGACAGTGATTATGTAACATATGGAAACATCCCAGTTTTTGACCGCCATCTTGCCTTAGGATCAGCTGATCCAAAATCAGCGCTGAAAGATCTACTGTTTGAGGTTCCCTTGAGGTAAGAGCTTTTACTCCATGTACTCACTAATTTAACCTTGGATTTAGGGAAATTTGAAATTGAGAAAGATGTACACAGGTAAGCTAGGATTTGACCCCAAAATTAACCTTATTTTATTTATTTTCACAAAATAAACATGGTGACAAATTCAGTCATAATAACATAGGGCAACACAAATGACACATGAAAAACCAAAGTATTCAGCGGATTAGTTTGCCACCAAATTCCTACTTTTTGTTAAGGATACAAAGTTAGGTTTGCTGTAAGATCCCAGGTGAGACAAGGCAAGAGTGGCCCCAAGGCCACCATAGAGACCCACACAAGGGCAGGAAATGAAGAAGAATTCTAAAATGAGTTCAGAATTGTGCAGGCCCGACCTTTTAAGGTTGCACTTTTGAGGAGCCCCTCTGCACTATTCTTTACGCCCATAGGAGCATAAAGAATAGCTCAGGAGGGGCATTGTTGGACATTTGACTTTGCAGCTTAAAAATAAGAATGTCTTGGGTCAAGTTCAGCCAAAAAGGGAAATGTCAGCTACTTGCAATTTTATGATGCTATTAAGATTAATATTAATCAAAATGTTGACAATATCGGCCAAAAGACCCTGGTTGATTCTTGGTGAAACCACCTTAACCAGGGTAACACCAGTTCATAACCCACATGGGCACTATCTATAAAAAATCAAATGATTGTATTTTTCCAATTGCATGACGGACTTTGGGACAACCCGCAGAAGGTACACCCCCAACCATCACCAAGTCCTTCGCAACACCTACATGGGGGCCACCCCTTTTATAGGTGTGGTGGAGGTCTCCCCAAGGTGATAATAATTTTTCTAGTGATGAAGGAATGCGGTACATCAAAAACTTGCTTCATAGGTACATCCTGCCCCAAAAACCCAATTTTTGATTCCCCAAACAGTAACTCACCTCTCCCACAATATGATAGGAGAGTTTCACATATTTTTAATATAGAATGCATTGCAGTTATTCTGAAACTATCTCCAAATTCCCTCCGACCCTCAAAAGCAGTATAAAGATTAATCATCAAATATTGGGAAGGGATTGCTTCTAGTTTTACTCCCTTCGCTTCTAATAAATCTATTAAAGCCCAAATTTTATATCAGCGCTTATTATTTTATTAAACTACTCTTTGTGGGATCAACCGGCGTAGCACCAACAAGATCACCCAAGCTGGATTTCTACAAAATGGTGCTCACTACAAGGGATCCCTGTATGCCAAAAGTCGTTGCTCTTGAAAAGCAACTAATAAACGCTTTATCCCGCCTTAAGGAGCTTGAACAGCGCCCTTACAAACTTATCCTTAAGGAAAAGTTCACCCCTTGTAAAGGGAGTATTACTACTTTCCTGTATGTTTACAAAGCTACTATGGATGGCGCCACAGCCAAGAAAAAGTTTGCAACATCCTCCTTGTTTAAGTCATCTAGCACAAGAGATGATAGTCCCTAACCTGAACCCTTCATGCACTTGCAGAGGTAAGGAAGCTCTTCTGGCTGAATCTGGATCAAAACAGAGTCTACACAGGGAAAAACAGGCCTTTATGCGCCTTAGTATGTTTGAAGGTGAAACAACCATTGACTTTGATAAATTATTTTACCTCGCTGCACAAAGGTTGACTACCTATAACATGCTTACCCTTGATGAAGCCATCGCCGCCCTGTTAACTGGGCTAGCTCTCGACCCTCACTATCCAGACATATCATCTCAGTGAAACGCCACTTGAAACCTCTGTGACTAAAAGAGGCTTTGTTTGAAGTGGCTGAATTCCAATTATGGGCTACCATCAGTGATGCTGAGGTGAAAACTTCAGCAATAACCATTAAGGAGTTACCATCGGTTGACTAGTTGGGAGTAAGGCTGCCTGTGCCTATCCTCCCTACTAAACCTGCTCCCTCAGTGCAACTTGAAAAGGTTACACTCCTTCTAATGAATCAAAGCCTTGTAAGGTTGTAACAACCATACGCCTGCACAAGCTCATTAAAGCCTCAGTGCCTTCCATTCCACCCAAGATGGAAAATGAGTCTCCTAAGGCTACCCAATCTTCTGTAGCCATCCCCCTACCTCCACGCTGCCTTTCTCATTGTTGCGAATACTCTTAGGGAGGAATCTGAGGGGGTTATGATGACTTTATTTAATACATATTGGTAACCCTGCGGAAGTAGAAGTGCTTGATCATTTGAACGCTGGAGGAGTAGACAAGACCACCATACCTGAGGAGACGTACCTCATTCAAATTCTAGGTGTTCAAAAGTGATTGACACTGCCAGTGATGGTGACCTATTCTTAGCTGGCTTGATTCGCCATCTCAGCGGGTTCATCCCATAAAATCAATCATGGATAGGTACCCAGAATCTGCTAGAAAGCTACCCTCCACCTTCCGGCTCAAGAATGTAAGTCCAGGGAACGTCCCCTGTGTGTAGATCAGCGTACTTTCCATTTCTGAATAAAAAGCGGACAAAGAGGGCAGTTGTACCCCTCATCTCTCAGGGTGACCTCACCCACGTGATAGATGAGCTCTGGGTCACAGCCCTCCCTCTTCAGATTTCTCCCCTGGTACCCTCACTCACCTCAGTTTAACTGGTCAGTCAGATTAAGGAAACCTGTGCTGAGATTACTGAATAAATGTTGAAGAATTTGAGACTGTTGAATCAAAGCCGGATGATAGGAAAATGCATGTAAAAAATGGGACAAATGTCAAATTATCAACTGGAATTGCGGGCAGTTTTGACTCAGTCTTTAATATGATCATTGATGCCAACCACCTCCCAAAATTGTCAAGGATGATTCCTGATGTGCAGATGGTATCTTTGGAAACCATCGCTGACAGTTCAAAACCCCAATCCAGCAAATTGGAAGTTGTGGCTGATAAAACTCATTTGACCAAACAAATGGCCCAGCGACTGAGCATGGGTGGGTTGGGCATCCAAACCCGTTTCCAACCAATTGGGACCTCCCCTATGTGGGGTGGCCCTTGGGGTTTCCCGTTGCTCATTGGGCCAGATGCCATTGCACTAACTGACAGGAATGCAGTCAAGTCTCAGTTCAGGCGTTCAAGTTCAAACCGGCAGCAACTCAGCCTGCCGCTGGATCCTTCAATGTCAGTACCAATTGAGATTATCTTCCCCATTCCCCAAAAAATTCGATGGGTTAGGTGAATTTGAGGGACTTGATCCCTGCTTGGACTCACCACAATTGAACACTATTTAATCAGTTGCCTTGCACTGAGAAAATTGTTGATCAATTTTTTTCCTTTATTTTCCCAATAAAATACTTTCCCCAACTTTAGTTTTTGATAAAAACAAAACTCCTTTTTTGCCAGCATTCCAACACCCCTCAGGGTTTAAGGCCGTGTTCATCTGGTATTTCGCTAGATGTCTATACATGATTATGGATCATATGCAATTTTTGGTGAAACTCCTTCCCAGTTCCATAACCATCGTACTAGCAGCAGTGCCTCTGGCATTCTGGTTTTCTAATTGGGTGCTTTGGCACTCAGGTTGCAGGCCAGCATAAAATTTAACTTGCTGTTTGTTTGACATAATCATTCAAACATTACTCCTAACATTTTCTACTTTTATCATAGATATTGGCATAGCAATAGTCCCTTCTTTTCAGCTGAACCAAGTTGTAAAGAAATTTTTCTCTGACCATGGTAGCCTAGTCTCACTCAGAACGGCCGATCCCCATCCCATAGTTGCCGTGGCTATTGTGCCCATGTCAGTATGTTCTGACAATATGACTTGTGAAGGGCTTACTCCCACTATGAACCTAGTAGTTTCCACCAGCTCTACTTCCATCTCTTCTGTATCGCCAGATTCAATTACAGCTGCCAATAAAGAGTCATTCGCTTACTTCTTACTGCCCATGAAGATTGAGTCAGGGCCCATCACGTTTTCTTTGAGGCTTTGGTGGATACAGGAGCTGTGGGCAATTTTATAAGTGTCAAACTAGCCCAACAATTGGAGCTCAACTTGGATGTAGGTCCTTCAGTGATGGTTACTTCTTCAGCCTCCCAGACCTCATATCTAGTCCGTTGGCCAGTTTCTTTCTCAGTAAATCAGCTTAGCTTTTGTGGATTGGTTTTCAGCAATGCCAAACTTGGTGTTTTCAGTTATCATGGGGGTTGGATGGTGGCGATGACAATATGTTAAGATTTATATGGAGTCAAATATGTTGTTATTTGCCAATGATAAAACGGAGGGAGAATTTCCCTTAGTTAATACCCTTAAGAAAACACAAGTCCGCAGCTCTATTACTTCCCTCGTTTCCCCTTTGGGCCTCCCATCTGATTTTCCTGAAGAATTGATGTGCTATTGGAGTATCTTTGATTCTGAAAAGGCAGGCCATCTTCCCCCTCACACGAAATTTGACTTAGAATTACAAACAACGGTACAGTTGGTGAACATCAACTGCCCTTTGTATCCACAAACGGCAGAAGAGGAGAATGCTCTTAACACCTGGTTAGACGATATGCTCAAGAAAGGATGTTTGTTTAAAAAGACATCACCAATTTCCTCCTCCACTTTTTGGACAAGAAGGCTAATGGTTCTCTCCGTCACTGCTTGTATTATGGTCACCTAAATAAAATTACAGTGAGCGATCCCTACCCTTTACCCCTTGAGCAGACTATCAATCAAGCGATCACAAAGTCTCACGTGTTCTCCAAGCTTGACCTTGTCAATGCCTTTAAACAAATATGGGTAATGGAGGGTCAAGAGTGGCTTACCATGATACAAACCAAACGAGTTATCTTTCAATTCTGCGCAATGCCCTTGAGGCTGAAAACGCACCAGCCACCTTTCAAAGAATGATTTCTAGTGTGCTGGGCGACCTCCGGTTTACAAGAGCAGTCACATATACTGACAACATCATGGTTCATTCCTCAATCCCCAAAAAACACGCTAAAGACTTAGAAGCAGTTGTGGCTGCTTTGCACAAGGGGCCTGTTTTTCAAGCCTTCAAAATGTGAGTTTTATAAGTAGGAGGTTACCTTACTCAGGAACCTGGTCCTAAAAGATGGTTATGCAATTCCGCCCAACAATATAGATGCCATCCACGAGTGGCCAACTCTAACAACTCAGAAACAATTTTTGGAGTTTCTTGGGAACCATTGTTTTTCTAAAGAAATTTTCCTCGGACTTTTCCCAGTTGACTGCCCCACTCCACCCCCTCATGGGTAAAAATGTGCCTTTCCATTGGATCACCAAATACCAGCAGGCTTTTGAGTCAATCAAAGAAGTATTTTTGTCACCCATATCATAAACAAGCAGACCCCTCCAAAATGTATATTGTCACTTGTAATTTTTCAGCAGTAGCAGTTGGGGCAGTTCTTCTCCAGGAGCTTGATGGATTAGAACATCCATTTGCCTACTTTTCTCAGAAATTTACTTTGACTGAGCAGTCATGGGCCATTTGTGATAAGGAATTGGCAGCTGTAAGATGGGCATTGACTCATTGGCGGTACCTGTTACAGGGTGCCCAGCATGAGCAAACTATGCATACAAACCACCAAGCTCTTTTATATTTCCACAAACCACAAAAATTGGCACACAGGCAAGCTCATACCTATTTGGATTTATGCAGTCTCTATTTTAAATATGAATTTGTGAAAGGTGCATTAAATGTGCTTTTTGGCTTCTTAGCCACAACACAGCCCATTTCCCCATGGACTTGGAGGAAGTGGACCTGGTACTTTGATCCCCACCACACAAATTCTATCTATTGTCCCGCCTGTGGTCCCCTCAGTAAAGTTAGCTCTGGAAGCTCCGCTTATTTCATGGGTTTTGGTAGATCAGATATCTCGCCCCAAAGGAGTGGAGTTACTTGATCAATTATCCATTCAAACCCACAAACATTCCCTGTATTCCTTGGTGAAGGGTCTCATTATTTTAGGTCGCAGGGTTGGGTTCCTCCTCCCCTTAGAGCTGAGGTGTTTCAAGCGCATCATGACCCTCCCACAATTGGCCATCTGGGCAACAAGAAATGCATTAATTTATCAAGCGGATTTATAATTGGGCGGGTTCAACTAAGTAAGTTCCAGCCTGGATCGCCAATTGCGTTACCTGTGCTCAATCCAAGTCAGACCTCTCAGAAAGAAATGGCCTCCTACATCCCTTACAACAGGCGGAGGGTCCATGAATATCAGTATCTGTGGATTTTATTGTAAAACTCCCCTGTTTTAATGGGTTGCACCAGTAATGGTGTAGTAGATCACTTCAGCAAATTTTCCCTACTTATTCCCTGTGCTTCCGCAATCTCATCTGAAGAAACCACTCGTCTCTTTTGTATGCCATGTGTTCTTTGTTTGTTATTCCACAGTAGTTCATCAGTGACTGCGACCTCAATTTACAGCGCGGTTCTGGAATAAGCTTTTAACCATCTTAAAAATCACCCCCTGCCATTCCACCACATACCATCCCCAGTCTGACAGAAAAACTGAGCGAGTAAACCAATTTTATAACAGTATTTGCATTGTTAAGCATTTGATGCACAAGATACCTGGGCCAATGACACCCTCTCGCCCAATTTGCCTATAATAATGGTACTCACGCTTCTATGGGTCTTCTCCCTATGAAGCGACATTGGGTTATAACCCTCTTTCTCAGTCAGTCCCTGTGTGCTTCCAGAGGTTCCTCCTGCCGCAGATCACATTGAGCACCTATGGTCTACACAGTCATTAGTGGGTGAGCAACTCACCAAGGCTATTGATAATTACAAATGGTTTGCAAATTGAAAACAGCTTTCTGGCCATGATATAGCTGTGGGCTCTCACGTTATGTTGGATACTAGCCATCTTTAGATGCAGGTACCTTCCCAGAAGTTTGCAAGCAAGCATTTGGGTCCCCACCTGGTGGAGGAAGACTTGGGCAATGGTGCTTTCTGGTTAAAACTGCCAGCTCATTGGAAACAGCACTCCGTCTTCCAAGTGTCTCAGTTGTTCCCGTTCAAGGGGATCATTCCCACTGAACCCAAACCAATAGTGATAAGGATGCTGAAGAAGCCAAAGTGGAAAACATCTTAGCATCCCACAAATCTTGGAGGTTGGTTCAGTATCTCATCACGTGGAAGAGGTATCTGGATTTATGGGAACAGGTGGTTCAAGGCTCAGGATTGCGCTAATTGCATGGAACTGGTTGAAGTTGTTATGAAAATGGCAGAAGAAGTTTAGACTGGCCTGCCAGTCAGGATGCGTAAGAACCCAAAAAGCAATCCAGAATGCCAGAGGAATTGCCGACCAAAATGATGTTGTATGGAACCAGGCATTGCAAAATGATGAATCGTTGGTGTAGAACAACAGTGAATATGATCCCGAGGACAAACCAAATTGAGCCCACCCCAGACCCTGGAGGTCTTACTGCAGGAGGCGGACTCACTGAAATAGTTTCAATAAGTTCACTGGGATACAGGGTTATTCAACTGGGGGAGACAAGGAGATGGATCCTTGCTTGTATATGGTGGATGTAAGGCCACAAGATCCCAGTATACTAATGTTGGAAGTTCATGATAGCAGGGTTAAAGTGCCAGAAGTATCTGACTTGCTGAATCCAATTGACGATGGTGGGGCCATAGTGACTTTGAGTACTGGTAGAGCCCATCCAATGTATGGACCAATGGGCCACCAGGGAAAAGCCATCGGGGATGCAGCCAGAATAGAATCAACAAAATAAAAATTGATTGCTTTTTTGGCAAAATTTTATTTCAAAGGAAATGGAAAAAAATTGACCAACGTTTTACTCAGTGCAATGCAACTAATTAAATAGTGGTCCATTGGTGCAGTGACAAGCTGGGATTGGGACCCTCGATTTTGACTAGACAGTTAATTATTTGGGAATGGGGCGGATTAGTTCACTGGGAACTGACATTGAAGAATTTGGCGGTGGGCTGAGTCACTGTCAGTTTGACCTCAGACGTCTGAACCGAGGCTCAGCTTCATTTCTGATGGTTGGCACAATGGCGTTTGGCCCAATGAGCAGGGTGAATCTCCCAAGGCCACCCCATGTAGGGGCGGGCCCATTTGGTTGAGAACATGTTCAGGATGCCCAACCTACCCGTGCTCAGTCGCTGGGCCATTTGTTCAGTCAGTGGCGTTACTTTATGCGCAACGCCCAATTTGCCAACAGGGAGCTTCAAACCCTCATCAATGGTGTCTGATGCTGTTACCTGCCCATCAGGGATGATCCCCAACGATTTTAGGGAGGAAGGTGATTTTCTTCAATTGTCATGTTAACTAAATTAAAACCGTTGGGCATTCCAGCTGATAAATTGGTCTAAATCCCTTTTCAACCATTTGAAATCTGAACATTGGGCTAATTGCCACTCAAATTAGTTTTGATCAATTTCATTTCAGCTATCTTGGCGCAGATTTCGCTGATTTCTCATAGCAGTTCTGCCAAGGTGAGTTTGGGTACTGGGGGCGGGATATGAAGCAAAAGAGCTGTTACCCAGCACTCGTCTACCATGTGAGCGAGATCGCCCTGAGTGACGAGGGGTACAGCCATCCTCTTCAGTAACTTCTTGCTTGGGAATGGGAAAATGGTCTGATTGACACCCAGAAGATGTTCCCCGGGACTTACAGAAGTGTTCCATGAGTCCCACCCTGACGCTCCCCATCCCCCAAAATGTTGCAACTGTAATGACGATCAAATTGCCCAAGGCTTACAAAAATGTGGCCCTCATGCAGTTTCTCAAGAGTGGCTCCCTCCCTTTGCAAAAAGGAAAGGGTAATGTAAGTCCAGGGGAACGTCCCCTGTGCATATATCAGGCACTATTTCCATTTCCAAATAAAAGGGGCCAAAGAGGGCAGTTGTACCCCTCATCTCCCAGGGTGACCTCTATCATGTGATAGATGAGCGCAGGTCACAGCCCTCCCCCTTTGGATTCCTACCCCAGTACCCTCACTCACCTCAGTTGAACTGGTCAGCCAGATTAAGGAAATCTGTGCTGAGATCACTGAATCAATGTTGAAGAATTTGAGACTGTTGAATCAAAGCCGGATGATAGGAATATGCATGCCAAAAAAGAGACTATTGTCAAATTATTGGCCATAATTGCAGGCGGTTTTGACTCAGTCTCCAATATGGTTGTTGATGCCAACCCCTCCCAAAATCGTTGGGGATGATTCCCAATGCGCAGATGGTATCTCCAGAAACCGTTGCTGACAGTTCAAAATCTAATATAGCAAATTGAAAGTTGTGGCTGATGAAACTCATTTGACTAAACAAATGGTCCAACGACTGGGAACAGGTAGGTTGGACATCCCAAACCCATTTCCAACCAAATGGGACCGCCCCTATGTGGGGTGGCCCTAGGGGTTTCCCGTTGCTCATTGGGCCAGATGCCGTTGCACTAACTGACAGAAAAGCAGTCAAGTCTCAGTTCAGGAATTTGAGGTTGAACTGGCAGCAACTCAGCCTTTCATCAAATACTTTGATGCTAGTTCCAATAGAGATTATCTGCCCCATTCCCCAAAAAATTTGCCAGGTTAGGTGAATTTGAGGGACCTGATCCCTTCTTGGACTCACCATTGAACACTATTTAATCAGTTGCCTTACACTGAAAATTTGGTGGTCAATTTTTTTATTTTCCCAATACACATCCTTTCCCCAACTTTAGAAATATGCTGAAAAACAAACCGCCTTTTCTGCCAGCATTCTAACACCCCTTGGGGTTTATGGCCGTGTTCATCTGGTATTTTGCTAGATGTCTATACATGATTATGGCTCATATGCAATATTTGGTGGAACTCCTTCCCAGTTCCTTAACCGCCATATTAGCAGAAGTGCTTCTATCATTCTGGTTTGCCATTTTGGGTGCTTCGGCACTCAGGTTGCAGGCCAGTCTAATTTTAACTTGCTGTTCGCCTGACAAAGTATGTCTTAGCTTTGGCACCTAAATTTGGAGGAACGCTCACTAAGGTTGAAGTGGTCATTCAAAAGGTCCAAATACTAGCAATCTTGGACACTGGCTCCCCAGTCAATGTGATCTTCTCTAAATTTATTAAGAAAAAAGCTAGCGCCTGATTTGGCATCAACGCAAGATTTTGGAACTACTGGCCCCAATAATACCCATGCTATTGGGTCATACTCATCCCAATTTATTCAAGGTAAGATGACCAGGGGATGGACATTACTAAAACTAAAATTAAAACTAAAAACTAACGTAACTATTTGATTCATACAAAATGCCCAAGTGAGAAGCTTGAGTGAAGCACTTCAAACAAAACAACCAACCAGGTGTGCAGCGGAACTGCTCATCCCTCCATGGCGGAAGGGGAGGGGGGATTGGGGCTCATTTTTGGCAGCAGCTTCCTCTTCCCAGAATAGGGTACATGTCAAGGCAGACAGTAGTGGCAGCGGGGCATCAGCGGCATGTGGTTTAATATTGCTAATGATTGGTATTTCATGGAAATTTCCAGCTAGGAAAATGGCACTGATATATACAGCTAAAGATTTTTCAGCTTTAATGTGGGCATCTTTGAGTTTGATAAATATGGCAATATTAGTTTGGGTGATCTTAGCTTTAGGATTTTGTGCTACAGTTACCACATTCTGGATAGCATCAATGATATTTTCATGTAATTGTTTCACTGTAATTTTACTCTTTTATGTAAGTTTTTGGGGATAACAGGAGGTGAATTCCTTCTGTGAGAATCGCCTCTGATTTTTTGACAACTTTATGAAGGTGATGACAATCTGGTGTTGCAGCTGCTTTACTGCAAGCTGATGATCACTGCAAAATGATTTAGGCATTTGGCTGTGGGGTATATAGTTGAGGGGGTATTAGGCGTCCCATTCTGTATTAACAAACTGCTCAATTTGCAGCGATGGTTCTTCAATGAGCTTACCTGATTCATCAATTTCAACCATTTTCTATCATGAGTTATGGTTGAATTGAATTGAGGAATTGGCATACAGTTGAGGTTTAGTTGGTTTGTTGGAGGAAGCATGGGATTGAACTGGGATCCAATCTGATGCTTGATTGGAGGAATCATGTGTGGCATTGGGGCAAGGAGAAGGCTGATTGGTGGCTGCAGGTGCAGCTGCAGCAACAGGATTTGGGGGAGGGGGAGGTAGGATCGTACCCCAGCCAGAACTTGTACTGGGTGGGCAGCAGATTAGAGGTCAGCGGATGAGTAGTCCAATCCATTGGAAGTGGCTAAGGAAGGGCACTTGCATTTTGAGTGGTCCAACTCAAAACATGATGGACAGATCATCCGCCTGCCCTTGATGCAGGCTCAAAATGGATGGTTAAGCGCTGAAGGAATAACGGCTCCAAGGGATAATTGCCACAGCGATTTTTCTAAATTCAGGGCTAATCATGGCATACCCCAAGACCCAGCAAGTCATGTGGCCCCATTTGGGACCACAAATTGTAAGACGGGGTTGGAGCCATAGGCTTCCAAACCATCCATTAGCTCCCGGTGGAGCACTGCAGAGGGGAGGTGGGTGTGCAAACCAGCAAACTGGACCACCAAAGTGGTGTCCTCTGGGAGCCAGGTCTGAGTTGTGGGAAGAGGGGTGCCCTGGAATACCAGGGACACATTTTCTGCAGTGGCAGCATCAGCTTCACTTGTGAAGCTTAGGTTGAAATACCCCTTATAGGGGCAGAAATCTATAAATCTGGCAGGTGTCGTCACCGCCTGTGCCATTTCAATAATGGCTTGGTTGTGGTATGGGAATAATTTCCCATATTTGACCCTTAGGCTGTATCACATGTTGTTCAGGGGAGCACTAGGGGCAGCATGGTACTGCTTGGAATAAGCAAGGTGGGCGTCCAGATCCTTGGGTGGAACGAATCAGCCCATAGGTTTGGAATGACTGTAGAACCAGTCCAAGAATGTTTTTCTGCCAGACGGAAAATATTGAAGGGATTTTCGCCGCTGCCCCACACTGGAGCAGCTGGCGGAGAATCTGAGGACATTGGAGAAAAAAAACAACAGGCAATCAAGATTTACTTTTTATTAATTTGTGTAATTTGCTCAGAAAGTTATGGCAAGTGGAAAGAGATGGGGCATAATCTGTCCTTCCCATTCAAATTGGGAAGCTTATCATATCAGCCCCTGCTGTGGCTTTGGATAACAATGCATATGATATGCTCATCAGCACTCAACTTATGATTGAGTATGAAGGAATAATAACATGAAGCAAGGGGTTCTTTCACTACTCAACTATGAAGTCCTCTAGTCTTATTCAATAAAGAGCCCAAAAAGCTTGAATACTCTTGCCTGATCAAATATCCCTTTCTCAGCTATAACCATGCCTTATTCCACTTCCAGATGCAACACAAAATAATTACTTGATTACATGGGTGATGGGGATGGTATCCCTTTCTACGCTGCAGATAAAGTCTTTATTAAGCCTAATGAACAAAGAGTGGTTGACACTATGATCACGCTTCAAATCACACATCATTGCTTGTTGCACCTTGTAAGTATTGAGGGATTTAGACCCTGGAGCCTCGTGTCTTGCCTGTGGTACTAGATCCAGCCTACCAGAGGCCTATTACCATCTTATTGGGAAACCTCATTGGAAAAGCATGATCATACGTGTCACGATTCCAATAAAACTGGATGATAAGCCCTAAGGCAATATGGCAAAATGAATGAGATCCGCTGGAATTGAACCAGTAACGGTAATTTAAGCGCTTAAGAATGAGGCAATATTGGGATTAACAAGCTATATTGGATATAACGATTTTATATTGGTTTTCCTCTAAAATAAGGCGATGTCAACATTTGACATTTGCCATTTAAATCGCCTACAATTAAGGCGATAGCAATTTTGAGAAAAACCAGCAGAAGCAAGGAGAATTGGTGGAACCGAATAGTCCAAGATATGAGAGTGGTATCATCCTAGCCACTGTAATATAAGTGAGATGTGCGATCAAGAGGAGGTTGTTGTTAAGTAAGTAGAGGAAGAGCAGAACAGAAGAAATCTGTGAGATTGAGCAAGATTAAATAAAAGAAGTTGCGGGAGCAAGTGCTCTGCATTTTATATTAAGTTATTCTCTGTTATTTTGAGGACAAAAATCTTCATATTGTTGATCCTGATTGTCAGTGGGTCAAACCCTGTGCAAAGTCCGCCGGCGTATCTAGGGATACTGCCAATTTTATAACAGTGGTGCTCACTACAGGGGACCCATTGATCAGTTATATAAAATAATAAAGCCCAGTTGCCTGATATGCCGCAGTCCAGTTGCTTTAATAGGGAATCTGCACAAGACGCTGGGGCTGTTGCATATTAGGAATTGAAATTTGCCTTGGACACTGTGCTCAAAAAACAAGATGATCAGATTAAGGAAGTTTGCTGTGACAATCTGCCACCATTTGATCGCGATGTAAATATTCGTGGGTTCTTTTTGACGATTTGAGTTTGCAACTAAAGGAACCTCTGACCAGCGAAGGGCAAAACTGTTGATCTCAATCTTGGATGTTGGCAGCGCTGATCAAGTCATTTTTTATCTTCCAGATAGTTCTGTTACCTATCAAGAAGTTAAGAAGACGTTGCTAAAGTTGTTTGGCAAAACTGCAAAAATGTTGCAGCGAAAAGCTGAGTTCTTGACCATTGGGTTTCAGTAAAATGAGACTCTCACCACATTTGCTGAGCGTTTTATGGCGGAAGCCCATGTGTTGATTGGGGCAGGAATCTTATCTGAAGTTGATGTGTGCATTGCTATGTCCTCTGCGGTAAAACCACACCCTGAGCTTTTCAACATCATGGCCCCTTTGTTGGAGCCTGATTTACCTCTTCTTGATTTATTTGAGGTACGCTGACCAGGGGACGGACAGTACCAATCACAACACTCAAAACGGCAAAACAAACTACTAACCAGGTGGGAAGCAGAAACTGCTTAACCCACCATGGCAGAGGGTGAGGAGGGGTCGGGGGTTGGTTTTAAGAAAGACCCACCTCAATCAAGGGGTTTTGGTTACAGTACTGGATCAGAGCAGAGAGCCAGGGCGTTGGGGCATCTGAATAGTGGGGCTGAGGTCAGCGTAGTAGGAGTTTTCCACTTCTGCATCAAGATAAATGATGGGAAAGTTTTTCAACAAAAGCTGCGAGAACTTCAGCTTCTTTGCGGGCTTCAGGAAGTTGGGTGAAAAGGGAGATACTGTTGCGGGTGATTTTGGCTGAGGGGTTGAATAAAGCAAGCGTTGCGATATTCATAACAGCGATTCTAGCATCATCAAATAGTTTTGAAAGTCACTGCAGGGAGATTCAGGGAAGTCAGGGGGAAGAAGATGGTGGGCAGGCCATTCTGGAGCTGAGCCACTGACTGGGCCACCGCGGTGCGTAGTTTTGGGCAATGAGGAGAGGCCACCGCAGCTAAGGCGAGCTGATGGTAACTTTAGAAGGGGGCTGTATTGTGTAGAGGAGCGAAATGGCAAGGGGTAGGGGTTTCATCGAAGTTGGGAAGGAAAATTTCTGCCCAACCATAATCGCCATGGCAGAGAGGTTGACCAATATGCTTACTAATGAGGATATTACCTGATTTGTCAGTTTCAGCCAATAGATCCCATGGATTTTGGTTCACTGGAATAGTGGCGTTTAAATTTGAGTGGGTAGGATTGGGCGAATGGGCAGCTGCTTGGGTGCGAATGTTGGTCCAAGCATTGCTCTGATTGGCTGGCGTAGATTTAGGTGGGAGAGTGAGGATGGAGGTTTTGGGTGGGGCTGATTTTCCATGTGGGCCCACTGAACGAGAGATTGGAGGGTGGGAGGGGGCAGCAAAGCGCCCCATACTGAACCTCCAGAGGGGGGCTCAGAAGCTGCATCAGCGGATTTGGCCTTAGGGCACACTCTTTTTGCATGGTCGAGGCCAAAGCAGAGGGAACAAATCTGCCTACCATTATCGACCCAAGCCCAAAAGAAATGATCAGGCGCTGTAGCCACACTAGCGCGGGGTGGGATTTGTTGGGCTATGGTAGGGTGGTGTGGTATGATGGTGGCTGTTGCACGAGGAGCAGCAAGGCGTTCTGCACCAGATGGAATGGCAAAGATGAGGTTGGGCTGAGTGCCATAAGCCATGAGCCCCGCGACCAACTGGCCATACAAAACCTGGGGTGGAAGGTGGGATGGGAGATTTGCAAAGGATACCACTAGCGTGGTGTCTGAAGGGAGGCAAGTATGGGTTGTGGGAATGGGGTTTTTTTTATAAATTAGAGGAGTTTGTGCTGCCGCTTCAGCATTCTCCTCAGATTGGAACCCAACGTCAAAGTAGCCCTTAAAAGGGCGGAAGTCTATAAAGCCAGCTGGCGCAAAGGCTGTAGTGGCTAGGTCAATAATTGCCTTATTGGCATATGGGAACAAACGCCCATAGTCCACTCTGAGGCAATAGCGAATAGCAGAGCGAGGGAGGGCGAGAGGATGGGGGCGAGAAGGGTGGACGCGCGCCAGGTGGAGCGCTAAGTCCCATGGGGGGACAAAACGGTAGGAAGCAGTGGGTGGGCTGTTTGAACCCGTCCAAACGCGCTTGCCTGCAGGGCGGAAAACGCTAGGTGGGGGTGCACTGCTGCCCCACACTGGGGTGGCAGGCGGCAGAGCCAAGGACATCAAAGAATAGGTTTGGGCAGATGGCTGTGAATAAATAAACTTAAATTTAAAATCGCTCAAAAGTGACTTTGAGCGGTTAAAGAGGTTAAAAAACCGAATTACTCTTCTTAAACTTGTTTAGTTTGTACATCGTTTAGCTGTATCCTTCCCGCCACCCAACATTGAACAGATTCGCATTGTTGCCATTGCTGACCCTAATTTTGGGGGAAAACAATCAGTTGGTACAGGTTTCGCCAGGATACTCATCGCAGTCCAACATCCATTCCATCTCTGCCAATTGACAACTGATCAACTACCACTTTGACCCTGAATATGCTGATCGACAGCAGATGTTCTACTGATGTGAGTCTAGTCATGCTGATTATCTTTGGAATACCCTTCCAAGTGGGCTAACTTATATTAAGCACAGACGTAGGACCTATGAAATGAGTTTTTTAATTGTGGTCACACAGGGCACATGGGGCGATGGTGCCCTAATCAACAGACCCTTTACATACCACAGGATCAAAGGTATCAGGGAAAAGTTGGAGCGGAGTAGAGATGGGACTCTCTACTTCTGCTAGCTCAAATTCATACGTCCCACCTGAAGCTACTGTGTTAATTGCAGCAGAAGCCTCCCAGTATGACGATACCTCCCTCTATCAACAACCAGTTGGGGGAGTAAAAGTGCTGTCTCAAACACAAGTAAAAGAAATGGTGAACACAAGGTTTCCGGAGAAGCCAAAGCCTTACGCTTGCCAAATGTTTGACCAAGGTCCATCAGACCAGCTAGAACCATTTGCAGATGCATTGTCTCTAAAAGGAGTACAGGTCGCCTTTCCAGTGGATGATATTATAACAAAGTACCCTACAGTTGGTGCTAGTATTATAAATTTTCTAGGAAAACATGAAACACTGAATGCACACATAACAAATAGCTGGCATTCATCTTACTCATAGTTCACCTACTGTGACATTGTGGTAGCCAAAACCCGAGTATGTGCTATAGTTGATATGGGTGCCCCTATTAACATTGTCTCCACTAAGTTGGCGGCAAATTATTTTTAAAACCTGACATAGACCACCGGATGGTGTATGGAACTGCTGGGGCGGAACCCACGGTCTCTGAAGGAGCGTATAGTGCACTTCCCTTGCAGTTTGGATCCGTTGTTGTGGTGGCTCCAGCAGTAGTACTACCAAATAGCAGTTATGATCTGTTAATTGGAACTGCTTTTATGCGACACTATGGAGCTGTCATTGACATGATGGAAGAGACCCTCGCTATCTTGGGGCAGCGGATCCAAATTTATTTACCTCTAGAGGAGTGCCAAAGGATTCAGTGCATATGGGACAAATCAACCTTGCCTACACCGATGGGGTGATCCAGTGCGCTATCATCAATTAAAAGGGAAAACTCAGGCCCTTCCTCATCAGATATACGAATATCAGGGACTAAAGCTTAGAGCAGCTGGAGCTATACATTCCCTCTGGACACCAAGTAATAGTAGACACTGAGTTAGAGGTATAAGTGCCAGCTGGGCTTTATGAGGAGATCATCAGGCCTTATCAGCAATCGCGTCTTGAGCCCCCGTGACTCCAGGCATCTTACTTCCAAATATGGGGAAAGCAAGATATTGATAGCAAATCTTCAGAGTGAACCACTCTACATCCGCCAGCATCAGATTATAGCGTATTTACATCTGAATCCAGTTGAGATCAACCAGGTTCACGAGTTTGGTTCCTTGGATGAATTTGGTCTGCCTATTGAGCTGCCTCCCAGGGTAATGGCAGTTGTGCCATGGGAGAATCTTATGGGGTTATCAGAAGATCAGAAAGATTGGGTGGAAGCTTTGCAACAAAAATATAAAGAGGTTTTTGTGGTAGACGATCAAGCTTTGGGGTGCGCTTGGGGGTTATTCATCGACTAGACACTGGGGATCATCCCCCATCAGGTCTCAGCCAATCCACCGATCAAGGGCAGCTGAAGAAGTCATAACTGAGGAAATTGACAAGCTGCTAGAGCAGGGGATGCTCAAAACATTTAAGAGCCTGTGGGCATCACCTGTCCTAATTGTTAAAAAGAAGGATGGTACTAATTGTGTAGTAATTGAAAACCAGAAGCTCAATAGTGTCACCAAAAAGACTCATACCCTCTGCCGCAGATTGATGATGTGCTGGATTAATTGGGTGGAGCTCTCTACTTCTTGGCAATGGACTTGATATCCAGTTATTGGCAAATTGAGTTGCTCGCGGAAGAACAAGAAAAATGTGCCATAATCACATCCAAAGGGCTTTTCTAGCCAACTTGGATGCCGCAAGGGCTATGTAATGCCTCAGCTAAGTTCCAACAAGCAATGGATATCATTTTTGGCGATCTGAAGCTGTCATGTGTACTAGTGTTCCTTGATGATAATAATGTCTTCTCTCACTCATTCACTGAACACCTTACCCATTTGGAAGAGGTATTTCGCCAACTGACTGAGGCCAATATTAATATTAAGCCCCAGAAATGCCACTTCTTCAAGGATCAGCTGGAGTACCCGGTTTTGTGGTGGATGCAACTGGGCTGAGACCCCAAACTGCCAAGGTGGAGGCTATCCAGAAGATGACTACAACAGATAGTAAGCGAGACATTCAGGTGTTTTTGGGGATGGTGGGTTATTACCGACGCTTCATACCCAATTTCAATTGCATTGGGGGTCCACTGTTTGATCTACTAAAGAAGGATGCCATGTTCAAATGGATGGAACGGAGCCAATATGCCTTTGATACACTCTGAACAGCACTAATTAGTGTGCCCATGTTACACTACCCTAATTTTGATAAGGAATTTATAGTGCAGATGGATGCATCACTTTCCGCTGTTGGGGTGGTCCTGTCTCAGAAGGATGATAAGTGGGAGGAGCATCCTGTGGCGTACTGCAGTTGTAGCTTGAATTGCCATGAACAAAATTATACCTTAACTGAGTGAGAGTGCTTAGTGGTGATTTTTGCATATAAGCAGTTCCAAGTCTATTTGCACGAAGTAAAGTTTAAGGTTGTAATGGATCATGCATCGCTGCACTGTTTGCAGAACTTGAAAGAGCCTGAGGAGCAGCTAGCCCGATGGGATCTTAAGCTGCAAGCTTATGATTTTGAAATTCTTCATTGGCCAGGAGCAAAGCATCAGAACGCTGACTGCCTATCTCAATTGCCAACTGTTGCAGTGATGGCGGACCTCAGTGATGTGATGTATGATATGATTCTCAGCGGAAAGTATGACAACGAACCACCCCAAGTAATCAAAGTGTTAAATGATTTGCGCATGAAAACTTTCCAGCAGAATGGAGAACTGTATAAATGAATTGGCGATTCTACGGTGAATTTTCCGCGGCACTCTGCACGGCCAGAAATCATTATGAGCGCTCACAGGTCAGTTGGGCATTGTGGCATGAATAAACTATGGAGTTGTTACGTCCACAATACTATTGGGAAAGTATGAGTTTCAATGTGCTTGAAACTATTTCCTGTTGCCATCAGTGCCAAGTGAAGAAGCCATTCAGCCGTACAACTTCATATTGGTTAGTAAAACCACACTTGCTTGGCATATGGTCTCCTCAATATCGCTGGTCCCTTGCCAACAGGAGCCAACCATTGTAAGACATTCTGGTGGCTATTGACTACTTATCCCGGTGGGTCGAGGCAAGGGCAATATGGGATTTGGGAGTGGTTATGGTGGCCAAGTTCATAATGAAATGCATTGTTCAGCGCCATAGTTGCCCTCAGTTCATTCTCACTGATAACAGAACCAACATTACTTTGCACATCCTCCCCAAAATAAATGCGCTTATAGGTATCCATGGAGCTCTTATGACCCCATACCACCCCAAGTCAAATGGAATGGTCAAACGGGTGAATGGAACTTTGGTGAACATACTACAAAAACCAGTAACGGATCGCCCTTCTAATTGGAGTTCTCTTCTATTTACTGCCATGTTTGCCTATAACATTAGTTTTCATTCCGCCATGGGGAAAAGTCCCTTCTAACTACTTTATGGCTGACACCCAGCCCTTCCAGCATTACTTTATTCATGTGTAGAGGACACAGGCGGAGTGGAACCCCACCACTATTTGACAAACCTCACAAACATTCTGATCAGACTGCAAACTGATGCATATTCCTTCAGTTTAGCCAAGAAGATTAGGAATCAGGCCACCAATCAGGTATATCATAGCGAACTGGCGACATTCAAGGATGGTGAGATGGTTCTCTTCCATGACCAACATGGATTTGGGTGTAAACACAAGCTGGCTAGTATATGGATTGGTCCGTTTGAAGTCATTGAGAAAACTGGGGTTAATGCATATACTATCAAGGACCCTGTTAGCAGTTGCATCCCTAACCAAGTGCATGTCTAATTCCTTTGAGCTTATAAGCAATAGGAACCTCATCGTCCAGTCAAGGATGGGGTAATGTCATGATTCCAATATGACCGGACGATAAGCTCTAAGGCAATATGGCGAAATGAATGTAATCCAACAGAATCAAACTGGTAATGGTAATTTAAGCGCTTTGGAATGAATCGATATTGGGATTTACAAGTTATATTGGATAAAGATTTTGTATTGGTTCACCTCTAAAATAATGAAATGTCAACCTTTGACAATTACCATTTAAATCGCCTACAATTAAGTCGAAAGCAATTTTAAGATTAACCAGCTGAAGCAAGGAGAATTGGAGGAACTTAATAGTCCAAGCTATGAGAGTGGTATCATCCAAGCAGCTTTAACATAAGCGAGATGGGCGATCAGGAGGGGGTTGTTGTTAAGTAAGTAGAGGAAGGGTGGAACAGAAGGAATCTTTGAGATTGAGCAAGATTAAATAAAAGAGGTTTCAGTTGCAAGTGCTTCATATTTTATATTAAGTTATTTTCTGTTATTTTGAGGGCAACAATCTTCATACCGTTGATCCTGATTGCTCAGTGGGTCAAACCCTGTGCAAAGTCCCCCGGCGTATCTAGGGATATTGCCAATTTTATAACAATATGGAAACACAAGGAGATTGGCCAAGGCTTCCTACTCCCTGTAGAGGACATTGAACATATCCACTCCATTGGTTATGTGGTGTATTTGGGCTTCCCATGAACAACATGGTGTGTATCTTGCCCAATGTTCATATTTTTTGAATAAGCTGACCCCAGAGGCGTTGGAAAAAGTTCATGCTTTTTTAGAAGCCTTAGTGACATATTCTCCAAATCAGATACTGACTATGGCCACATGAAGGTCTGGTGCCACTCCATTGATGTGGGTAATGGCCAGCTACTAGGTCCAAAACCTATTGTAAGTTAAAGGTGGAAGAACAAAAAATGAGTATGCAGCTCCAGAAGTTATTATACGCGGGGTTGCTCGTTCCTTCACAGAGCTCTTGGTCTTCACCCCTATTAAAAATTAAAAAGAAAAATGGAGGTCATCGCTAGTCATGGATTACCATCATTTGAATAGCCTCACTAATAAGGATAGCTATCCTATCCATTGCATTGATGATGCCCTGGCCCAACTCTCTGGCTCAAATTTCTTCTCCGCCATGGACTTAGCCAGAGGCTTTTGGCAAATGGACATTTCTCCTCAAAATTAGGAGAAATGCGCTCTTATATGTAGTGAAGGTCTCTTCCAACCCACACGATTACCCCAAGGGTTGTGCAACGCACCTGCCTCTTTTCCAGCGTGCAATGAATCACATCTTGCGGGACCTCAAGTTATATTGTGTCATCGTCTATCTTGATGAGAACACGGTGTTCTCAAAAACCTTCAATAAATATCTTGATCACTTGAAGGAGGTGTTTCAACAGTTATGTAAGTCTAATATTAAGTTTAAGCCTTCCAAGTGCACCTTTTTTGAAAAATCGGATTTCCTTGGTCACTTAATTTCCCAAGAAGAAATCCAACCCATGCAGGATAAGGTCGAAGCCATCTCAAAAATGCCACCCCCTAAAAATCTATGGGATATTTAGGTATTTCTAGGGATGATTATTACCATCAGTTCATCCTCAAGTTCGCCCAACTCAGTGAGCCCCTTGTCCGGCTATTAACTAATAATACCCCTTTTATTAGATGCAGAACAAAAAGCTGCTTTTGAGATGACAAAACAACTGCTACAACAACGTCCTATCCTATGGCACCCCATTATAATAAACTTTAATCTTGTTCACTGACGCCTCAGACTATGTCGTTGGGGCCATCTTAGCCCAATTAGAATAGCACGGTGTAGATCATCCTGTATCCTATTTTAGTAAAATGCTGCCAAAGGTGGAACGCAACTGCAGTGTAATGGAGAAGGAGTGCCTTGCTGTTTTGTTGGCCTTAAAGCACTACCACCCTTTTCTCTATGGAAACACCTTCACTGTGGTTACTGACCACGCATCTCTAGAATGGTTACAGAACATGAAGGATCCTACTGGTTGGCTAGCTCGCTGGGTTCTAAATCTCCAGTATTACGACATGAAGATCAAATACTGTGCTGGAACCCTTTACTTGAATGTTGATGGGTTGACTCGGCTACCAGTCCTTCATTTGGATAATAGTGAGGCGGAGAGGTTACATGACCTCTTAATGACCCTCAATGAATGGGAGGATGAGTATGAGCCTGTTTAGAAGATGTTAGCCTGGCACTCTTGTAACACTAAAGTTGAAGATGAAAAGTTATATAGGCATGCGGGTACAACATGGCTACCTTAACTTTGACCCTCAGAACGCATACCTGATATCCTAGAAGTACATTTCACCCTAGATCATGGAGGCGCAAAGAAAACCTTTGAGTTGATTAAGGATTGGTCTTACTGGTATGGAATGATGGAATCTAACGTTGATGTTTTAGAAGCCTGACTTAATTGTAAGAAGCAATCTGGTTCAAGTCTAGATACCAATGTCAACCAACTACCCCTCAACAACCGTTCCACAACATCAGCTTAGATGTAGTAGGTCCCTTCCTCACTCTACTAGTGGAAACAGACTTATCCTAGTAGCTATTGATTACTTCACTAAGTGGGTTGAAGCCGTGGCTCTCCCTGCTCAAACAGCTAATGCACCGCCACCTTCTTACATCAACACATCTTCACCCGTCATGGTTGCCCTCAAGTACTACTCTGCGATAATAGTAAGAACTTCACCTCCAGAGTAGTCAAAATCCTGGCCACATCTATGGGAGCACAACAACTTTTCTCAGCTTCGTTTAACCCCACCTGAAATGGGACAGTGAAAAGAACAAATGGAACCTTGGTTTCCACTCTGCGAAAGATGGCCTCATCTGATCCTCTTCACTAGGATCAATACTTAAGTAGTGCTCTTATGGCATACCAGATTAGCTATCACCAAATTTTGAAAATGTCTCCATTCCGTGTCTTGTATGGAAGGGAATCAGGAATCCCTGCCGTCTTAGCTAAAGATGTGATTTCTTCCAGTGTTGAGGAACCTGAGAGAGTTATGAGAAGATCAGCTCAGCGCATCATCCAGCTCCAATCTGAAGCAATGACTAATTTAGCAAAAATGGTAACCAAAGAAGGGCAGGCTGCTAAAGAGCTCCAAACCCCCTACCTACCTTCCAAGTATCCAATATGGTGTTTTACTGCCATAACCGCATTATTCTTAGAAGCGGTAAGCTTGGATCAATTTGGGAGGTCCTTTCACCATCATCTACAAGAGAGGAAATGAGTACTTTATCAAAAATCTAGCTACTGTTATCACAATTAATCGCATACATGGCCATTTCCTCCAGCCCCACATGCCCCCCACATTCTTGAGGGGGTTGATGTCAAACATTTTTCTTTGTAGCTTAAAAATAAGAATGTCTTAGGTCAAGTTCATCCAAAAATGGAAATGTTGGCCATTTGCGATTTTCTGATGCTATTAAGAGCAATTTCAATCAAAATGTTGATGATATTGGCCAAAAGACCCTGGACAATTCTTGGTGGAACCCTGTTAACTGGGGTAACACCAGTTTGAAACCTGCACGGGCACTATCCGTAAAATCAAACAATCAGATTTCGCCAATTTCATGACGGACTTTGGAGCAACCCGTGGAAGGTACACCCCCAACCATCACCAAGTCCTTCACATCACCTGCGCGGGGGCCACCCCTTTTATTGGTGTGGCGTAGGTCTCCCCAAGGTGAGAATAATTTCTCTAGTGGCTATTGGTTGCGAACATCAAAAACCTGCTGCATAGGTACATCCTGCACCAAAACTCCAATTTTTGATTTCCCAAACAGTAACTCACCTCTCCCACATCTGATAGGAGAGTTTCACTTATTTCCTAATTCAAAATGCATCGCAGCTATTCCAAAGCTATCCCCAAATTCCCTCTGACCCTAAAATTAGTATAAAAACTAATTGGAAAATATTGGGAAGGGATTGCTTCTAGTTTTAACCCTACGCTTCTGATAAATCTATTAAACACAAATTTTATATTAGCGCTTATTATTTTTTAAAAAACTCTTTGTGGGATCCAGCAGCGTAGCACCAGCGAGCTCAACCAAGCTGGATTCCTACAGACATAGCCTAGCGCTGCGCCTGCACGAACCTCAAAGCCCTAAATAGCATTTTGACTCAAGATTAAAAAATTTGAACCTTGAGCTGAAATGTAACAATTGGTTCACCCTGAACGTTACAGATTACACCAGAACAAGTTGCAACAGCTCCCCTGGTGAATTGGCAGATATTACTACAATTGCCTTTGCCTAAAACTGGGAAAAACCCTGATGACCTATCATCTTAGAACGTTACCAAACACAGTGACACCGGTCCACCCAGCACCCTCACAACCCAACAATTATTCCCAAACTCCCATCCCTCAAGGCTATACTGCAAACCCAAACCAATACCCCAGTAGGCAAGCGCTGAGCAAACAGAACAAGTCAGGTAAAAGCCCCTCCAGGTGGTACGCACAAAAGGAGAGGGTAATCAACTTCTGTGACAGGGTATAGGTACCTGTAGATCTCCACATATGAGTCATAAGGGAACATCATGTCCCGCCAACATGAGGCACACCAGCACAAAAAAGCAATCATCTGATCAAATGCACGTATGGCTGGAACGGATTGACAAAAGAGGTAACCACCTAGATAGAACGTTGCCTCACCTGTGCGCAGTTAAAGCTAGTTAGGACGAGCAGGAATGGACTTCTGCCCCCCTTCAACAGGAGGTGGGCCCCTGGACATTGATATTGGTAGACACCTTCTTAGGCCTTCCAACCTATGGGTCATAACACAATCATGGTGATATGGGATAGTTTCACAAAGTAATCCATATTCATCTCCTGTTTACAGACAACCACCGCTAAGGACATGGCCCAATTGTTTATGCCATACATCTTTACTAGATTTGGTGTCCCACAGGAAATTATGAGCGAGAGAGGGCCACAATTTACTGCAAAATTTTGGGACGCCCTGTCCAGTATGTTAAAAATTAAGCCCTGATGATTGTCCACCTATCGCCCACAGTCTTAGGGACAAACAGAAAGGACTAACCATTCATTAAAGCTGACCTCTGTTGATATGTTACAGTCTCACAGGGCATATGGGCGGATGACCTACATCCTAGTTCATTTTGCATACAAAAATTCCCTCAACGCCTCAATGGATGTCGCCCTTTTTTGCTAGTCTAGGTCATAAACCAGCTTTTTCATCAGCCCCCAGATATGCTTTGATATTCTCATGGCAGTTGACTTTGCAGCGCACCTCTTCAAGATACACCAGCTGGTACAGAAACATTTGATGAAAGCTTCCAAGAATGCAAAGCGGTTTGCTCACCAGAAATGATGCCCAGACCTGGACTATCAGGTGGGCGACCTTGTGATGGTGGACACAAAAATCTCCAGCTCAAAGTTCTCTTCTAGAAGCTGGCATGCAAGAGGGAGTTCCCTTACATCAGAAAGGTCTTTCCCATTGGGTCCTTCCATGTTAAGCTCCCTCCACTGGAAACTTTAATCGGCATTCCATGCCTCACACACACACACACACACACACACACACACACACACACACACACACACACACCGCCATGTCCTCACTAAAAGGAGAAAATATTGCTAAGATTATTCTAATATTAATAAAAGGTGCACCATAATTCAAGGTAGAAGAATTCTTAAACTCCTAGAGTTAAGCGGGAAATCCAATACTTGGTGGCCTGGAAGGGATAAACAGCATATGGGAACAGCAGGATCCCACCAAAGACAGCATTAAACGCTGAAATCTAATTGAAGTCTTCCATTTAAGAAAACTGGAAGCACCAAAACCTCCAATGTATCTAAGAACTATGGCCATTGCAGCCATCGAGCTTCCCTCACCACACAAGAACAACGCGCTGGTCCAAGCCCATGAGGGCAGATTATAGCCTATCTTTCTAGTAAAAGGTGATGAAAGGATCTTTAACGCCACCATCAGGATAGACACTAGATATAACCTTTCGCACAAAAAAGAAATGGCCCCATAGCATTGCCCCTGGAAAAATAGTGGACCTGGGGTAAACCCTTAATGAGCGGTGGGTAACTGACGCTCCCCCAGGATATTCTGCTACCGCCTGCACAACATTGCTTATTTTAAGCCCCTGACTACCATGAAATCTTCAAAGAGTGCATATAAAGATCAGTGAAATATACCAACAAGTGCGCTACCTTTCTGTCAGACTTTGATTAAATCCCAGAAGGGATGGAATCACTGTGTCATTTGAGGGAAAAACTCTTAGAAAAATGAACAAAAATCCCAAAAACGCACTAGTGTGCAAATCTTGAAAAAGCAAAAATACATGGTCAAAAACCATAACACTGGATTAGGTTGAAAAAGATTGTCAAACTGCAATGACACATGGTCTATCCACCACGTCCAATTCTGGAGGCCCCAACAAACTTTGGGTGACATGTAATAAAATAATAGATATGTTCCTCCGTTTGTGGAATATTCATCAGCGACCTGGTTGCCATACTAGGACACGCGCCCTTTCCCCCCATGGCTTATGCTATATACACTTAGCGCAATGCTCATAGTAAAGATCTGGGTTATTTTGTAATCTCTCTAATAAAACGTTAATTCTCAAATTTCTATTTAGGCCAACTTCTTAGTTTACTGAGTTAAATCCTGTTTTTTCTCAACAAAACCATCTTGACCCCTGGAGAGACCTCACTCCTGTTCTCTGTAGTAGCAGTTACCGTCTCTTTGCTATATATGACGCTGGCCTCAAATAGCGGCAGAAACCAAGAGGTTCACTTTTAAATGAATTACCAATCAGCCGCCCCTGGGCCAGTGAGCAATGACCCCCTCCCAAGTCTCTGATCCAACAAATTGAATTGACCTATCAAGGACCATCCTCGCCTGAAGAAATTACTGTGACAGAACGAAAATTCCATTATGGTACCATTATAACAGAAGACAATTCTCCAAGCCCCCTCAATATCAGGTGCAGAACCAGTTTAGCTCTGGCACTGAGTATGATTACAGATGATCTCGAGGAGTTTCCCTATAAGAGGCCCTGGGTTACTTTACTCCCCAAGAGAATGGTCAAAATTATTACCTGTCCTCAGCCTGGCAGTTGGAGTTGTACTAGTGTTTGTTAATCAATATTTCCTGAACCTTACCCCCAGCGGATCCTACTTGCGCATCCTCAGAACCAATGCTGTGCATACTATGGATGCTATAATGGGTAATTGAGTACCTCATTAGAAGCTAAGTCTTTCCTTAGCATAACAATTTCTGAAAGGCAGCGTTATTTTTATTATCTTTATATTAGAAACCTCCTTTGTTGGTAAGTATCAAATTATTATAGATAACATCGTCTCAACTGAATGATATTTTTGATAAAGTTGTTGCCTATAATAGGAGCTTCATTTTACCCCATCTTCAATCCTGTATATCTAAATCTTGAGGTGTTGTTATACTAGAGGGGTTACTTCCAAAGGTAAGGGAATTATATTTTAGTAAACTCAGTGTATCCTTCATGACAATAGGATAATAAGCGGCCACAAAGAGACATCCAATATGAAGAAGATTCATATGAATTTATGTAAATCTAGTGCTCTCCCTAGAGACATACAGTTCAAGTGCAAATTTATCCAATTATCATGAAGTTTGAATACTAGATTTTTGCCTTATTGTGCACCTATAATAATTCCATAATAAATATCTCCATAATAATATAGTACTTAAGCTGCATTATGAGTGGTCTATAATAGGTATATAATTTAGCATCACAGAATATAGGGGACTTATGCCAAGAGATCAAAAAAATTGTTCATATATTATTCAATTTTATAAAAAATAGAAAGAATCAGTTCTAGAGCTATCAGGTATGAAAAGAGAGCTATAGAACTCCTCATATAGGACATTATGGAGTCTAATGTAAAGATCTCAAAACCATAATAAACTTTTCACAAGAGCTTTAACAGAAAGACGCTAAAGAATAAGGTGTAATGGAAGATCATGTTTCTACTAGCGGTCATATGATGAAGAACAAATTAAGCTCCTTTAACCTGAATATAGCTCGCCTTAAGACAAATTAATGAGTTTAAAGTCCACCAAGACTTAGAGGCTCAGTCAGTATCTTAGAAACCTATTAACCAAGTATCACATTTTAAAAAAGATCTAGTATTTTGTGCAACTCAGATGGCTACAAACTCAATTGCCAAGTAATTAAAAAAAACTAGATAGCAATATAAGGAGCAAATCAACTAGCCAGGAAGACATTAATTATATTTATAATTTTCTCAATGAAGTTAAGTAATGCTGAAGTGCTAGCAAAGAAGAACTAAAAGCCAAGATGGACAAGCCACCTCAAAGCAAAGAATTCCAGCAGATTAAGGAGGATATAAACTGACATACTATTGTATTAGGAGATAAGTACAAACTCTTATAAACTTTTCCACTCTGCCGTGCATCAACAAATCAATGCTTTTTGACATTGTTGGGCCGCCAAGGAGGAATCACAGGCGGCGTGTTTATCTGAAGGCAGGGCTTCAAAGTTTTCAGCCTTGGACGAGACGTTCTCCATTAAAATAAAGTAAATAAAATAAGAGTTCTGATGAGAAGTACTTTATTGAGAATAATCAAGTAGTAGTTATAGTGCTTCAAAATATAAGGATAAGAATAGAAATTATATGGATAGGAATAGGGATATTTAAGGGTAGTGTCATAGGACCTGTAGGAAAGTCCTAATACTAGGATAGGTGGGAATAGATAAAGTGTGGATAGAGATTAGATAACAAATAGAAAATTGCATTTTCCCTGAATTCAGCATAATTCTGGCAAAACCTCAAATTTGGTATTCTAGTTGAATTGAGCTCTATTCTCAAAATTATTGGGTCATCAAATAATTATGCCCTTCATTTGATTATATTGATTTTACCCCTGGACAAGGCTTTCACCTAATCCAGGGAGAATCCCAATAACGCCCTCCCCAATCCTTGTCCTAGGGGAGTAAGTTGTGACCTGAAGGTTAAGATAGATGGAGGACTCAAGTTCGGTGGTATATGGAGCCTCATGCCTGATTTCCAACTTGTAGGCCATCAACTCCACCTCCATCTGTGCTATCTGTTCATGCATCTCCTGCACCATCTTGGCCATGTGGGCTTTGGCCTCTTCAATCTTTTGACTCACTTCAGTTGCCATTTGAACCTGGCATCTTGCGATCACCTTATCCACCAGCAGATTCAGCTAAGGCTTGGGGAAAAGGTTGTCAACAGTGGGTAGCATGGGCAAGCAACCCCGCGAGCTTGGAAGATGACCAGGCGATGGTATAGGGTGGCCCCCTGAAGGTTCTGATAGGGGGACCTCTTTGAGCGATGCCAAGTTATAATCTCAGGATTGGGGCGAGCAAATGTTACTCATGACCAAAAGCGAACTGTGCAACAAAGTTTAAAAGGGAAATGCGGAGTGGGCCAGAAGGTTGAAATTAGTAGTGGAGGCGACATTAGCCAGTTTCTCAGGCTTTGCATCTTTGGGCCACTAATATTTGTGGGGATTGGCGCTATCCCAATCAGAGAGTTGAGCCAGGTAATCTTAATTATTTATTATATCTGGCCCAATCTTGGGAGGGCACCATCAAAATCAGGAAGCAGTAGCATTGCCAGAAAGGAGCCATTGAGCTTCACTTTTTCTTGACTCTCATCTTTGTTGGGATTGGCGCTATCCCAATTGGAGTATCAAACCAGGTATTCTAAATTATTTATACTAATTATATTTGGTCCAATCTCAGGAGGGACGCAATCAAAATTTGGAAATGGTAGCGTTTCCAGAAAGGAGCCATAAAGCTCCGCTTTTTCTTGACTCTTGTCTTAATTAGGATCAGCGCTATCCCAATCTGAGAGTTGAACAGGGCATTCTAAATTTTTAAGTTTTAGTAGTTTGAGGCCCAATCTTGGGAAGGGCGCCATCAAAGTCATAAAGCAATACGATTGTCATAAAGGAGTTATTGAACTTCATTTTTTCAGGACTCACGTTTTTGTAGGCATCATCGCTATCCCCATCTGAGAGCTGAACCAGGTAATCTTGATATTTTATTTTAGTACTATCTGGTCCAATTTTTTCTTTTTGATTACTATCACTTTTAGTAATATGATTCGATTCAAACAGTGTGATTTGATAATCAACACCAGGCGAGATAAGTATGAATAATAATGTAAAGAGCTGGGCGAACGCAGTAAAGGGCAGCGGACCTGGACCTGCACTGCCCAAAGGTACCAAGCGCACAGGTACAAACGAAAATCTCAGCAAAATAAAAAACCTGAGGTGGCGCCTCCCATAGGTTTAGTCAATTTTTTGGTAAAATACTGCAGCTACTTGGAAGTATCCCAATTGCAACCACTGTCATTGGTGGAACACGGGATACAAGTTTTCCTGGATGTAGAAACACTGACAATTTGGTAAAAGTTCAGCAAAGCCCAACGAAAAATTTTCCCACACGCGGTGTACTTAACAACCCATACTATCCACAGAGGTTGGGTAGATCTTGGGTTCAAAACTGCAGAAGAAGCAAATGAAATAGAGAAGGTCAGAGTGATACTCGACCTTCCCAAAGGACAGCAATTGGTCATGACCAAACGCACCTGTTGGACTGAATCCAAAGACATTTTCATAATTTTTGATTATCTTCCAACCACACTGGTGCGCATAGTAGTTAAAAGACATCTCAAAGAAGGCTTGGAAGCCTATGGAGAAATTAAACAATTTGAAATGCAACTATTCCAGCTGATGCTGACCCTTAGCATGGGGAAGGCAATAGCAATATTTTCACTGAACCAGGATGTAGTAGATTATATTAAAAAAATATTCCACATCACATCATTCATAATCGATGGGAAAAATCCCAGCTAGTCTCCGCAACAGTGGAAAGTGCACCCCCCAATTGCAACCACTGCCAGGCCTTTGGGCACAAGATTCATGCTTGCCTCATAAAAGAAGGCCTGAGAGAAATGGAATTCTGTGAGGAGGAAATGAGCGAAGATGACTCAGAGTACACCAAAATCATGGATACAACACAAACCCTCAACTGGAGACAACACGGGCAATATAAAATAATTGACCCAATTTCCATGAAAGAACGAAAAATGGACAAACAAGCTCATAAGCTGGCTGCAGCCAAGGCAAAGGCCTCGGAGAAATCATCCATATCACTGGAACAGATCAAGGAAGTAATGTATGAATTTGAGTCCATGAACCAATCAGATCCTGTGGAAAACCATACACCCAATATGACCAGATTGAATTCAGTGGAACCCAATTTGGAAATGAATGCAGAAAGATTGGGGTTCAGCGCACCCCCCAAAATTGCGGAATTTAACCCAATTGGGAAGGAAAATCAACAATGGAATGTGCAAGAAAACAATGTGGCCAATAAAAGCACACAAGTGCACCACAATAATATATTGAAACCAAGCAAAGCCAAGAGAGGAGCAAAAACTGCAGCAATGAAAGGGGCAGAATACACCCCAACTCCTATGCATGGTTATGCTCTCCACAGCAGAGGTACAGTGGAGAGTAATGTGAGTGAGGGAGTAGGGCTGGGTGGCCCCGCTAACCGCTGAGGCGCATTGGGCATCTCAGTAGAGATAGGGATACTGAACCTAGCGGGACTTAAAGTCTTAACGTCCTGGGCCAAGAAGTTAAGTCTCCTATAAAACACACCTGTGGATATCCTGGCGGTGCAGGAAACCCACTGTCCACAGGGAGAGGAGGAGGAATGGGAAAAATGCTCCTCCCAATAATATTGTTTTGGTTGCTCCACTGTGGGGTGATAGTACGCGCGAACCAAAACTTTAAATTTATTAATACAAATTTGTTCCTGGATGGCAACATACTCGCCGTAACCTTCTCATGGCACACTGAAGTGCATAAAATAGCCAGTGTGTATGCCCCAAACGGTGCATCTGACTGAAGAGAATTTCTAACAGCTCTAACAAAATTAAATCTACCAGCAAATACTTTCATAATGGGAGACATGAACTGCTGGATTAACCCAGAGATGGACCAATGGCCATACACAACGGAGTACCTCATTGGCAAGTGGAACTCTGAGTACTAAAGGCCACCCTGGTACTATATGATTCACTGCCAAAAAGGCAATCCCTGCTACAGAACATGACACGCCCACATGTACACAATGGATCACTTGTCTCTATGTTGAGGAAAGACCTAATACTCGCACCAATAATTTTCCAACACCAAATTCAAAAATTTAAAACTGCAGAAAATCAAATTCTCTGACCATCAGCTTGTTTTGGTGTCTTACAAACTGGTGGAACCAAGTACCCAAGCACCCAGATGGTACAGAATACGCCCAGAAACTTTAGCTGACTCAGAATTTAAATCCTGGATGGAGGAAATATCCTCAACCCAGGATTTTCAAACACCTTTTTGCTCAGACCCACTAACCACCTGAGAAAACTTCAAAAAATCAACAACCCAACAAAAAACATACATCGTCTAGAAGACACAGGGCAGTTTCAGCCATTATCAAAAAAACATTGGCTGAAATTGACTATCTATAAAACAACGTACTAAGAATGGGATACAGCCATGTATGGGGTTGCAAATGGGCAGAGTTTCTGCTCGGCTAAACACCCTGATCCACGAACACCAACACTGAGTTGGAGTCCATTATAAAGGCAAAAACATAAGAGATGGAGAAACTTGCTCAAGATACTTTTTCCACTATTCCACGCCAGGAAAAACATGATAGCTTGTACAAAGGTCCGTCAACTGTACAAATCCATAGCGTAAACACCCAAAGAAGTCGCAACCAAAGTGCACAGGTTTTATATGAAATTGTATAAATTCGAGCTGGTCAAACCAGAAAAAATTGAAAAATCTCTTAGAAGTGAACATATTGACACTGCAGTTTGAAATAACAATTCAAATAACCTAAAATCATGCGAGAAATTATGGGAAGTAGTAAGCGGTGCACCAAGAGGGAAATTCCCTGGACCCAATAGGATTCCCTATGAATTTTATATAAAATATTATACTAACATCTCTAACATTCTTCTAGCTTCAATGAACAAGTGTATTATGGAAACATGCCTCCTGCCTAGAGGCAAAGAAGCCTACATGTTCACTTTATTTAAGAAAGGAGACAGATTGGACCTATCCAACTGGCGCCCAATTTCCCTAACCAATACAGATAAAAATATTTACAAAAATCATGGCCAAAGGACTAGGAGAAATTGCAACTGACGCGATATCCCCATCATAATAAGGATTTGTCTCAAGGATCCATATGGGATAACATCCACACTGTTGCAAATGTCTGCCAGTTAAAACTCTGGAGCACTTGTCTTTTTAGACCAACAAAAGGCATATGACAGGGTGAACTGGACCTATCTTAGGGCCTGCCTTCAAAAATTCAAACTCCCAAATAGATTTATAATCTGGGTGATGATGTTCACAGAGTCAGTCACCATGGCTGTGCGTGGAGCAGGCTTCTTAACTAACCCAGTCATCCCACAGAGAGGACTCAAACAAGGAGACCCCTTAAGCCCTCTAATTTACGATTTTAGCATGGATCCTCTAATCCGGAATGGAAATTCACTTCTCAAGGGAATCAATGTCAAGGGCCAACCACCAGTCAAAATGATGGCCTTCGCTGATGACTGTGTGGTGGAAATATCCAACAATAAGGACACTTGCATAATTGAGAAGTTAATACAAGGTTACTCAGCCATTAGCACCGCATCACTTAACACTGAGAAAACGGATATTACACTCCTGGGGAAATATCATACCCAGTGGATGCCATCTACACAGGGCCAACAAGCTAGTACAACATCAAGACTCCTGACCAGATATAGGAGGCGAAAATCAGCAATGACCCCACTGAAACTTCCCTTCACCACTAAGCCAACAGCTGGACTGGTCCGTCACTTGGGGGTATGGCTAGAAGCAGGAGGTTACGCCAACTCTATGACGGAAAATCAACTCCTAGACAAAATAACAAAACGCATGGCCTCATTACATGGACATAAAACAGGTTTAACAGGAAGGGTCACGGTAGCCAGCTCTATGATTCTATCAATCATATGTTTTACGGCCCATGCAATTGCTTTCTCACCGTCCTTCTTCAATACAATTCACGCCCTATTACAAGGATGGCTCTGGTTCAACCACAACCTCCCTGTATGCCTCGAAACCCTATTTGGCTCTAAAAGGAATGGAGGTATGGGGCTTACTAACTACGTAGAGCAAGCAACCTATATACTGGGATCCTGGATAGCTCAGGTGACTATCCCAGACCTTCCAGATACACATTGGGCCAAAACAGCAAGATATAACTTTTCACAAGCACTTCAATTAAGAAACCCAGATCACCCAAACACATTAATCAAGTATCTGGCATCCCATCCTACAGCTGCAGGACCACACGGCACTCCTGCACATTTCAAAAAAATAAACCTAGCCATGAGAAGAGCGACGTGGCGGATCCACATAAGCGGCCAAACCTGTCACCGAGGACGCCCAAGGCTAACTCACAGATAGGAAATCTTTGACCAAATAGTCACAGATAATATAATATACAGAAATCCGAGTACCATAGTCAAGATAGATTATCTGGACCATATGGATATACCATACAACCTTGAGACTCAAAGAAGAGTATGAAGATACACACATCACCCTCTACACCAACCCAGGATAAGAGCACATGTATGGAGGTGCATGAGGAGAGTATACCGCACAGCAGAACGGGCAAATGCCACTCACACCTCATGTGCAATATGTGGTCAGTATGGAAGCCTAGCCCACCGTCTAGAACAATGATCAGCATCAGTGGCGGTATGGAAAGAGGACATGCGCCTTTTCCGCCAAAAAAAGGACACTCATTCAGCCTAGCAAGGAACATGTTCGCTATGGACATAGACTCTCCTGTCCACCCATCTTAGGGCGCTAATAGTAGCAATAGCACTATGAACGATACATACAATGGTATTGGAATCATTTACAGGAGCAGTGCCAACAATCCAAGAATCCATTCATCGCTTCCACAGCCATATATTGGAACATTTTCCAAGCATGGCTGTTTGGACATATGACCCCCCGTAACAGATGGACAATCAACATATGGTTCCCCATATGGTTCCTAAAAGTTGATCCTTTCCTTCAAATATGGTGCATCTAAGAATAAGCCAGCATAACTCCCCTTCCCTACCGTCCTAATCTTGGTGATCCTGGAGACAACAAGAGGGGCCTTGAACCCTTTGGGGTGCCTTTTAATTTTTCAAATCTCATTACTTTATCCCCACTATATTGGAGGTGCTTGTCCCCTGGTCGACCTTCCCCAAATAAATAACATGTGAGATGTGATTAATCATTTTTGGAAGGATGCAGGAGCATTACTCAACCCCTGAGGTAGGCGATTGGGCTGATATAGGCCTCACTGCAAATGAGAGAACATTTCTCCTGATCTTATGGATAAAAATTCATTTTCTAGAATCCGCTGGCCAAGTCCATAGCTGAAAGAATTTGGAGCCAGAGAGTTGTGCAAAAGCATCAATGCGGTGATACTATTTTCTTTTTGAGGTTATTCAGATTATTGTATTCTATAGCTACCTAATGACCTTTATTATCTTCTTAATAAGAAAGAAAGAAGACGCCTAAGGGCTATGGGAAGGTCCTAATACTCAGCGCTAAATAACTGTTTAAGCTCTGCCCTCATTTTTTGTCCTTCAAACTTTAATTTTTGATAATGTTTAGATCAAGTAGGACTGGTATCAGCAATATCAATTATGTGTCTCCAATCCTACATATACCCATAATTGTATCAGATATAGAGAAAATGTCACCATGAGCATTTAATAGGCATGTGAATTTTATCAAGTTCATCTGGGTCAAGTTAATCTGAAATGTGAACATTAGGCAAAGTACATAACAGTTTGCCAGCAGGTATGACCATATCTAACATAGAACCAATGAGTGAATTTTGCAATATTCTTACTTGGGATCAGCAGGCATCCTCCTATCTCCTGATTATTTTTATTATAATGTTTTTTAGTGAAATTTGCTAATAGAATATTGATAGGGTTCCAGAAGATAGAATTTAGTATACCCACAATACTTAAGGTTCAAGGGACTAACTCCATCAATGCTATTTAGGCGTAATAAGTAGTTTCAGGGGCATTTGTAGAGTAATCCTGGTGTCATTCAACCCATTATTTACCAGACTTGATTAACATTTCCTCTGAGAAATAAAAAGGATATGCCTTATAATGTGAATACCAGATCAGGCAACTTCTTTGTTTTCTGCCTGAACGTTGTGTAATGTAAAGATAAGGCAGAAAAAGGGTAATTAACTAAGCAAAATTTATTTTTTTGTTTAAATTGTTATTATTAAAGAAAGAGGCGCCTCATAATTGAGCAAGATGAGATAACCATGTTTAGTGTTGATAATTCCTTCATACTCAAGCATAAAATGGGTGCTGATAAGCAGATCGCATTTAAAGTTTATATAAGGCCACAGCAGGTGTCAATAGGATAAGTTTCTTAATTTTGACAAATTTGACCCTAATGATTCTTCTACTACTGATTTTTCAACATTGATAACTGATGGATAAATTGATGATAAGAACTTCATCAAGTCAAATGTGAGAGATTAAGTCTATTTCAATCAGAAAATCAGTGAAGATTTGATTGCTTGTTGATTGAAAAAACCTTATCAGAAAGGGACTACTACCAAACCTATATATTTAAACCTTTTATTAATAAAGTTTAGTCTTTTTCATGAGCCTATATATTATTTATATTCAGCTCTATATTTTAATTGAGATTCTGACTAAGTAACTTCAAAAACATACATGATACTTTTGGTCTTTAATAACAGATGCCAAAAGTGGTGCTCACTACAGGGGCCTCTGAGCTATAATCTAGTGAAACTGTCTATCATAACAATAGAGTCTCATTTTTCACCTGAAGATTATAATGACAATGAGAAGTGTAGTATATTAAAATGGTTGCAGAATAATAGGACTGAAAATCGAGAACTCCATCCATTTTAGAATTCTGAGCCAATCTAAAGCGAAATGTTCCCAATTTAGGTTCTGTTTTAAATTTTAAATTGCAACCCAAAGCTTTGCAGGAAACCATTCAAAAACTTCTGGATGGGGTGATTTTCCCTGGGATTCATTCTAGCTGGTCCAGGGACAGTGTTGTGCCCTACACGATAAAGAAAATATCTCAGCTCTCCCAAGTGCCTAGGATTAGTATGGACTATATTTATGCCAATTTTTACATCCTGCGTTATACCACTTATTACAACTTTTGTGGATACATCATTAAGGGATAATTACCCTATTGGAAGGTCTTTAATCCCTGAATGACTATGTCTCAGAAGTTTCCAATGCTGCTTTTGATTTCAGCAGAGACAATCATGATGCCATTATTGACAATTGCAATCTTACTAGTGCTGTACAACAGAAAGTCGCCCAAAGAATCATAAAATCTATTTTCTTCAATTCTCATTTATTTAAGCGATTTCAAGAAGCTCATATTGTTAAAAACAATTTTACCCTCATAACCACTCAAATCTAAGCATTGTAAGAAGATTTATGAATTGTCTCCTCCAAATGGAACAATAATTTTATGAGTTCTAACTCAGAGAAAGAAAAAATGGAAGAAAACCCTAGGATTATGGGTCCACCTGGGATTCCAGGTTTCTCAAGAAAAACAGGTCCCCCTGGGCCCATTGGGCCCAGGGGGACCTGTTGAGCCTTGTGGACTGGCTGGACACCCTGGTCTGGTAGGGCCAACAGAACCTTGTGGACCTCCTAGTCCCATGGGACCCACAGGACCATGTGAGCTCTTGGGCTGACAGAACCTCAGGGCATCCTGGTCCTGTAAGACCTCCTGGGCCCTCAGGACCATTACAACTCTCAACAGCCTTGGATTCTACCTCTTCTTCTGAGCATAATCTCCAATTTCTCTTTTTTAATGGACAAACAGTAGAGTTCAAACTTCATAATGGTTGCCAAATAGTGTAACCTAACCTTGGATAAAATACCCATTATCCTTCTGTCATTACATTCCTTATCTGATGAATTGAACAATTTGGGAAATGGCCAAAGGATTCTGATACTTTGTTACAGACTTTGGAAGCCGGGGGCTAATAACTATCAAATGAAGATTGATCCTTGGAACTCCAACTCCAGGCGCAACAGGATCAAATCCTCAAGTTAACCTGAAAGCTGGATGCTTAAGTATGCCATGATGAACTAAATGACTAGATTAGGAAGTTTGTACAAAGATTATCAATTAAAGCAACAATACTCTTTTGATACTCAATCTTATATATCCACTCAACTGAAGCTTCAGGTGTAAATTTCATATCAGCTGATGCTCCATTGAGTTTTAAACTGGTGATTTATCTATTCAAGGTAAGCTGACCGGTGATGGACATTACCAAAACTAAAAACTTAAACTAAAAAACTAATGTAACTAATCGATTCAAACAAAAATCCCAAAATGAGCAGATTAATTAAAACACAATAAACGAAAACAACCAACCAGGTGGGCAGCGAAAAATCACTTATCCAATCATGGCGGAAGAAAAAGGGGGGATTGGAGGGCTCATCTTCAGCAGCAGCTTCCTCATCCCAGAGTAGGGTATGTGTCAAGGTGGATAGTAAGGGCGTCGGGGCATTGGTGGCATGTGGTTCAATATCACTAATAATTGGTATTTCATAGAAATTTCCAGCTAAGAAAATGGCACTGATATATTCAGCTAAAGCTTTTTCAGCTTTTAATGTGGGCATCTTTGAGTATAATAAATATGGCAATATTAGTTTGGGTAATCTTAGCTTTAGGATTTTGTGCTACAGTTACCACATTCTGGATAGCATCAATGATATTTTCGTGTAATTGTTTCACTGTAATTTTACTTTTTGGGGTGAGGGTTGAGGGGATAACAGGAGGGGAATACCTCCTGTGAAAATCACCAATGATTTGGGAACAGCTTTACTAAAGGGATGACAATCTGGTGTTACAGCTGCTTTGACTGCAAGCTGGTGATCACTGCAAAATGATTTGGCCTTTGGCTCTGGAATATATAAATGTGGGGGTATTTGGCGTCCCATTCTGCATTAACAAACTGCTCAATTTGCAAAACTGGTTCTTTAATGAGAATACCTGATTTGTCAATTTCATCCAATAGATCCCATGGGCTCTGGTTGAATTTAATTGGGGAATCGGCGTATGGTTGAGGTTTGATTAATTTTTGGAGGAAGCATGGGATTGAACTTAGTCCAAGCTGGTGCTTGATTAGAGGAATCGTGTGTGGCACTGGGGCTAGGTGGAGGCTGATTGGCTGCAGGTGCAGCTGCAGCAACAAGCTCTGGGGGAGGGGAGGTAGGATCATACCCATACCAGAACTGGAACAGGGTGGGCGGCGGATTGGAGGTCAGAAGACAAAAAATCTGAGTTGTCAGGAGTAGCTAAGAGGGGCACTTGCATTTTGAGTGGTCCAACTCAAAACAGGATGGACAGATAATCTGCCCACCCTCGATGTGGGCCCAGAATGGATGGACAGGGGTAGAAGTATCAACAGTGCGAGGGGGAATCAAAATGGCAATTCTGCTAAATTTAGGGCTTATTGTGGCATACGCCCAAGGCTCAGCAATTCGCTTGGCCCCATTTGGAACCAAAAATTGTAAGATGGAGTTGGAGCCATAAGCTGCCAAACCATCCATCAGCTCCTGATGGAGCACCACAGGGGGGAGGTGGGTGAGCGAACCAGTGAATTGGACTACCAAAGTGGTATTTGCTAGGGTCAAGTTTAAGTTGTGGAGAGACGGGTACTCTGGAAAGCCAAAGGCACAGTTGCCACAGTGGCGGCATCAGCTTCACATCTGATGCCCAAGTCAAAATACCCCTTATAGGGGCAGAAGTTAATAGAACTGGTGGGATGCATAACCGCCCAAGCCATTTTGATAATGGCTTAGTCATGGTAAGGGAAAGTTTCCCATAATTGACCCTAAGCTGAAATGCATGTTGCTCTGGGGGATCACCAGGGGGCAACAAGGCACCACTTGGGTACGAGTGAGGTGGGCATCAAGATCCTTGGGAGGAATGAATTATCCCATGGGTTTGGTGTGACTGGTGAGCCAGTCTGAGCACATTTTCCTGTCAGATGGAAAACAATGGGAGGAGCTTCATCGCTGCCCCACACTGGGGCAGCCAGCAGGGAATCTGAGGACATTGGAGTGAAACTACAGCGGCAATTGAGATTTGCTCTTTTCCATAAGATTTTGCTTGGAAAGTTATGCCAAGCAGAAAGAGAATATTATAACAGTGATTTAAGTATATGTATTCTCCTGGTGAAGGAATTGTTATGTCTTTACTTTATTTATATAAAAAATCTGTTAGTAAAGCCTTGTATATTCAAAAATGATTTATCTACCAAACTGTCTTACTCGTTTAGCTCAAGACATAATGGTACCTCATTTGATGACTTCTACCCTTGGTCTCAGATCAAAGAAGCCTTAATATAAGAATTTTGGAGTGAACAATCTTTATCATCCTAAAACAGCCCTTTATGGGATGAAGCCACTTATGAACAAAACATCAAGGACTTTGCTTACAGATTTTACTGGGACGCTCAAACCTTGGCGGCTTGTGGCAGATTAAATCTGTTGATGCTATTACTACTGTCATGTCAACATTTTCCGCAAAAACATATTTGAAAGTATACCTCATCAGTGTGAAAAAAACTTCTAAAATAACCTAGATATCAAAGAAGCCTTGTATGAGTTACCTCCTCAATTATCTGAGAGAACCTAAGTCTACAAACCCCAAATACTATTTGTCCTGAGGCATATAATTTATTTGAAAGTACCTGGGCTGTTCAATGCAATTATTACCACCGTTATTTTCATATTAAGGATCTATGTTTTAAGAAAGTTATGAGAAGAAAAATAATATATGGCAGCCAGAATTTATTATCTTATTAATGAAATTTCGAATTTTATTCAGGGAAGGCCGAACAGGGGACGGATACTTCTGATAAGACACTAAAGAAACCAAAACTTCAATGAGAGGAGAGCACCCCAGAGAAGCAAAAGCTATCTCCTGTTTCCAGAGGGAAAGCCAAGAGAAGGAAGGGGGGCTACGTGTGAAGGGGCTTGCGCCACTATTGAGCACATTTTTAGGAAGGGGTTGAAATGATAAACCAAACTTGGAACCAAGATGAGACCAACTGGCGGCGATGTGGTGGGAGGTACCCAAACATCCACGTTTGAAAGTGGTCCACTAAGTGTGACTGAAACCGGCGTACAGCTTCTTGAGGGTGGGGGTGGAGCCATAAATAGCATCTAAGACAATAGTGTGTATAGTACACATAGCAATTGTGACTACTAAGGCATGGAGGGAGGGTGGAAGAGGGGAAGACATGGATAAAGCAGACATGTCCTTAGACAGGCTGAAGGACTGTGCCTGATCCTGGCGAAACAGACGTTGCACCTCACGCCATATCGCTTTAAATGGAGGGCACTAATCCAGGCGGTGAACCAGCGTTCCATACTGGCCACACATGACACAGAATGAGTGCAAAGCGTTAGAGCGTTCAGCAGTATGGTATACCCATCTCAATCAGCGCACCACATGGGAATGTGTATGCGGCTGCAAAAGAGGGTGGTGGGCATACTTCCAAATGGCTTTCTTGGTATCAAGGGGGTAGGGGATGTCCATAATGTCCAAGTAGTCCACCCTGGCCATGGTAGGGGGTCGCATGGGTATCACTCCGTTCAGAATGGGAAGTCCTTGTACTTCCTGGGTAAACTGAGGAGAGGGGCGCCCCCTCTGGACGGTGTGCCCATAAATGCAAATTCTCCACTCAGCGGTCCGCATGGAGAGGAGATTCCTTTTGAAGTGGGGCGACGTCCCATGTGGGCCTGCTGCAGAAGGATGTGAGACAAGGTACTTTAACAGAAAGTAGGGGTGGGAAGGATTGGTGTGGCCCAGGGCGCGGGAGAAATTGGAGCAGGCCGCGCGGGACCAGTGCTGGGCTGAGATTGTAGGGTTAGTGACGTTAGCAATCCAGGTGCCGAGGATTTTGGCATCATGGGCCTCAAAGTTGCAGCAGGCCCTTACCACCACTATAGCGAGGGCCAAACATGAAATCTAGGCGCACTGGCAGTGGGCCGCATAACCAATGCCACCCTTGAAGAAGGGCGTATATTAACTTATAAAAGAGGGGGAAAAAGCGATGGCGTGGGCCCAAAACCAAACTTTAGAGAGGAGCATAGAGTTGGCTAGCACTACCCTGCCTGTAAGGGAGGTGTAACGGGCTTTGAGGGAAGCTATGCATTTCATAACTTTGTCTAGGATATGGTTTTCCATCACTGTTGAGGCGTACCCTCCCGCCTCCAGCCACACCCCCAAATGGCGGACAGGGCCAACGGTGGAGCTTGGCACAAAGGGGAGCACAAGCGAGACGGTGTGGGGTGGGCAGGGCAGGGCAAGCTATCTCGTGCGCTAGCTGACAAGGCAGGTAGGAAACAGGGCTCTGGGGCTCAGCGGGCTTGATACTGACCAAGGAGAAAAATTTCAGTTTTTGAGGCGTTAAGTGCTGCATTACTTACTCTGGAGTAAACCTGGATAGTATCTTCAAGAGCACACCATCATAATTTTTTGACACCCAATCACACAATCATCAGCAAACGCCAACATTTTGACTGGAGCTTGGCCTTGAACATAGACACCATTAAGGCGGGCATTCACATTTTGAAAAAGTGAGTCAAGGCTGAAGTTATAAAAGAGTGGGCTAAGAGGGTCCCCTTGGCGCAGTCCCCTTTGAGGGCGAACTACATCCGTAAGGAAGCCAGGGCCATGCACAGCCTTTTTGACGGATCTCGTTAGCAACATCACCCAATTAATGAAGCAAAGGGGGAGGCGAAACTTGTGGAGGCAGGCTCTGAGGTAGTCCCAATCGACTCTATCATAGGCCTTTTGCTGGTCTAAAAATACAAGTGCTCTAGAAGATGTGAATTGTCAGACGTTGGCTACGGTGTGTATATTGTCCCAAATTGACCATTTGGGTATGAAACTGAATTATTTTAGGGGAAATGAGAGCAGAGGCAGTAACCCCTAGACGGTTAGCCATGATTTTAGTAAAAAAATTTTGTGTATGTGTTAGTGAGAGAAATGGGGCGCCAGTTGGCCAAGTCCAGCTTATCCCCTTTCTTTTACAATGTAATCGTGAAGACCTCTTGCCCTCCTGGCAGGAGGCGCGTTTCCAGAAGGCATTAGTTAAGATAATTAAGCAGCAAGGAGGATAAATCTTTGAAATACTTCTTATAAAAAACATAAGGAATGCCATCTGGACCTGGGCATTTCCTATATGGTGCACCAGAACGGCGGACCAGAGTTATCCCAAGTAATCAAATTCATCAACTCCAGGAATCAGGAAATCGTGCAGATGTGTGCACTTTCAGAAAATTATCCATTTCAGCCGGGGTAAATTGTATTAGATCAATATGATTCAGAGTAATGATTTTGTATTTTGATTGCCACTTCAGGTGGCATATCTGTGATGGAGTGGTCTGGGCTTCGCACCTATGTGCAAGCCAAACTCTGGCATGCTGCAAAGAATTTTCGAAAAAAATAAGCAGAGCATGTATCACCCACTGTAATATGTTTAGCTTTATACTGAACACAAACCCAATGCTTGTGTTGTCTCACCAGTGTGTAGAGGCAGGAGGCCACTTCCGCTCGCTTACAACCTCAAGCTAGGCTGTAGCCCACAGCGGGGACGTTGGACTCCAGGTGGTCCAACTCTGCCAGTGTTTACAAAATGACTGCCGAGGTGGCCCATGAGTGGTATGAGGAGAGGTGGCGAGCCTGGTGGATTGTGCTCGACTTGAAGGTTGACCAGGTGGAAATTGGATCTGCACATAATGGTGAGACAAACTCTGGAGCTGAGGTCACAGATTCTACCCACGAGGAAAATCTTGGTGATGCAATTTCAGCTGGGTGAAGTTTGCACCATTTCAGCTCCTGGGCTGCTGGGTTGTATAAACAGAAGGAAATTGATACCATCCTGTGGTTGGAGAAATCGATTTTGTTATGTGAAGTGGGAAATTTGGGTTTGAAATTCTAACAGTGTGAGGATAAGGTGATGCGGGTCATGGACCTCAAATGGCCATTGTGTATGTGGGGGTGCGACATGTTAGTGAGTAGCGAAGCATGGCGCAGCAAAGTATCAAACAACCCTAGGGTGGCTTTGAGAATAAGAAGTTAAACGTGCCCCTGTGGGGGTGTAGGCGATGAGGACCAGCGGCAAGTGGATGGGTTCATACAACAGTTCATGTCTCCAACAACAAACGGGTCAGGGGGTAGCAGAAGGGAATTAACTGTCAAGAAAAATTCCCAACGTTCTTGTGTACAGGTGGGGGCATAAATGTTAACGACAGCGTGAACTTTGTTGTCCCATGAAAAAGTGACAACAAGGATGCAGACGTTTAGGTATGAATTTGATGAAATAAATTTACAATTACTATTCACTTGAACTAAACCCCACAGTGCTCAGACCAAAAGGAGAGGGAAGGGAGGAGCATGGTATTCCATGATTCCTCAGTATCACGCTAACAGTGGGTTTCCAACATGGCCAGGATGTCCACGGGTAAATTATTTTGTAATAAAACTCAGTTTCCTAGCCCAGGTTGGAGAGGCCTTGAGTCCAGCGATGTTCAACGTCCCTAAATTAAAAGGCTCCCCAATTGCACCTTAGGTGTGAGGGGAAGGGCACCCAAGCCCTTCAGCCTTCTCTTTTTCATCATGGCACAGTTTGTCACTGCAGGTATTAGATGATACAGAGTAATTGTCAGAATGGTTAGCTTTAGCAGTGGGTTTGTTTTGGCTTTTGCCTTCACTTTTTCCTGCTGTGGGATGAGTTTTTTGCAGTGTGCGCATTTGTGGTGTACCATCACTTGGAGGTGGAAATTGAGCAGGATTGTTGGTGAGCAACTTAGTCCCAATCTGTGCTTGGGTGCATTGGCTGAATGAAATCAACTCACCCATTAGGTTTTCAGCTTGGGTGGCTCAATCATCTTGGGCGTCCCAATCTGATTGGTTGAGGGACTTGCAAGCTGCTTTCACCACAAATGTCTCAATATCCTCCTGGAGCTGGGCTGGCGGGATCACAGATGCAGTCTTGGCTGCCTCCTTGGCCGCCACCTTGTGGGCCTGCTTGGCCTTCTTACGCTCCTGTGGGGACACAGGTTTTACTAGATTGTAGCAGCCTTGCGCTCCCCATGGGAAGGCTGCATCGGTGTCTAGTGCCAGTTCATAGTGGGCATCTGCACTGCTCATTGCATCCAAGAGATTTTAGTTTGGGTAATGCCCTCCTTTGAGGGGCATGTATGGGCCTTGTGGCCAAAAGCGCGAAAAGAAAGTACAGATAGGAGGAGCGCTATTCACGGTGCCCCTGAATGGATGGGTGTTTTTCTCATTGATTTTGACATAAACAGTATGTGGGATTTGGGTCAAATCATCGTTTATCCCTGCGGATGGGGTGAGAACAGCATTTACTTTGCCCGTGCACAGGTTTGGCATGAGCATAAAGCGCTGCATTTTAAAGGATTGTATTTCTCCATATATAGTGAGCCCAGCCTTCAGGTGGTGCTCTAGTACAGTGCGCTTGACTGTAGTAGATAAGAAGTCAAAAGTTATGAAAATTTGGTTCATTTAGCACAGTGGGTGCGCTTCATTTCAACTACCCGTTGACCATCCAGGAGGTCCACTACTACTTGCACCTTTGCAGCTTTGTCCACCGCTTAATTTTTTTGAAGCTAAGATCCAGCCAACTGCTTGGCATGGAGTGGGGTGCGACGTACACTGCATTTGGGAAATGTGTGTTTACATCTCCACAAAACATCTCCCAAAGCGCCGTTTGCTGAATACCAGGAAAACATGCACCCCGTGTTCCACTGACAATAGTGGATGGGAAGTGTGGCGTATTGATAAACTGGTTGCAGCGCGCTTGACAAGCCAAAAATTCTGGGGAAATGGTAACTACTGGTTTCTTATTACTAATTTTATCTATTCTGCCAGACTTGCTGGGGCGTTTATGAAATTGGTTGACGTGGTGCCAACACCTCTGCCTTTAACTTTACTCGCCCAACTGTTCCTTGACATTGAGCGCCAACTAATTTCCTCAATGAGATTATCAAACCTTACCTAGACTTGAATTGAATTTGTTGCAAAAGTGTTTGCAACGAGAGAGAATAGTTCCTTCATCCTGATAATGATTCAGGTAAAACAAGTTTACCAAATTCTGCAGAATTTATAATGATGATAATTCTTCTTATGTCATGTCTTCCTTTTTGGCGCTACGTTATCAATTTAAAAGCATAATTACCTGTATAGAACTCGAAGTAAATCAGGTCAGAGTTAAGGCCATTACTGATATTGGCTCTCCAGTAAATTTAGTTTCCTTTAAACTGACAAAGCAGATCAATTTCGTATACTTTCCATTATGAAGAATATGGTATGCAGGACCCCAAAGTACGCGATTAATTGAGAAATTTTCATAATAACCTTTGAAGATAAGAAGTTAACGTTTACAGTAACCAATATTGTTTTGAAAAATCTAATTTATGATTTTCTTTTGGTAACTCAGTTTTCAAAAGAGTTTGAGGGATCATTAATTATCCTTATTCTTTCTCTATCTCTTTTGGACTATAGGGTCCCTTCACTTTTATCTGAAAGTATTATAACAAACTTACCTTACGTCAGGTTTGTTTATTGAAAGGGACAAACAGGTCTTATTCCATACAACACCAAGTGTAAGGACCTAAAATTACTATACAATTAAAGACAAATGACATTGAAGAAAGTATTCCCAATTTTCTCTCCAACTTTGGTCATTATTCCACAAAAACCCAAGTTAATATTGACACATTTCCTCATTTTTCTATTCCTAATGAACATTTATTGCAAATTAAAGTTCCAGACCCAACTATTAAGGAAATTATATCATGTCCTGGGGTGTTGGATTATGCCTATACCAGTGCTTTACCCAATTTTTCTGGCAGATCTAATATATAAGTCAAAGGCTATTTATTAAAATTCCATAGCCTACGTCAAGCTGATGCCTCACTCCTAAGTTTATGATATTAATGCCTTTGGAAGTTTACGAAAATTTGCCTGGAACCTAATAAAGGAGATTATTAAATACTCCCATTCTGGGAAAGCATTTCTCTAACGAGCAAGAAGATTAATTCATCAATTGATTGATGTATATTAAGATGTCTTTGTGAAAGATAACTATGACTTTGGTATATTGATTGGAGTCACCCAAACTAATGAACTGGGGAACATCTTTCTATATGAGCTAAACCTTATTGCAAACTAAAAATAAAAGAAGTTAAGTTACTAAGGGGTTATTTCATTTATTGGAGGATGGACTATCAAAGCCCTCCAATAGCCCTTGGGCTTCCCTTTACTGCTAGTAAAGAAGAAAATAGGTCTCACTGAGTCTTCATAGGTTATCAAGGGCTAGATTCAGTAACCCATTGTTGGACAATTACAGATCCAATACTATGAGAAGAGCTTTTGGGTGTAAATGAGGATAATACAGGCCAAAAGACCCTACCAATTCTTTGTGGAGCCCCTCAAATCAGGTTAATAAATTTAATTAAACGCCTCAGCAAGATAGCCTGAGTTTTAGTAGTTGGATTGCGCTAAACATGCGGCAAAATCAGGGTATTCAGTCCACAGTTCATCCCCTTCACACCTCTAGTTTACTTCAAGCAACTAAGCGGAGACAACCCCTTCTATAAGCTTGGATGGGGTCCCACAAGGTGAAAATATCTTCACGCCAGGTGATTGGCTTAGATACATTAAATACTTGCCTCTTGGGTTTATCCTACCAGTTATTGACTGTCCATCAGCTTTTCCATTAGATCAAGGTGAGTTTGGAAAGTTCTAATAGGTCCAAACCCATATTCCCTAATTTGGCTATTTGTAGCCTAATCTGAATTTTGTGCCTCCCTCACTTTGAGCCTCAACATGTTTAAATACTAAGAAGCAAAATATCAAGAGGGTTCATTTTTTTACCCCCTAGTCGCCACTAATAAAATAAATTTAAAAACTCAATTTTCTAATATTTTAAAGGCTTTCATATTCTATTTAGGTGATATAAAATCCCATGAAGTAGTTATTCATTTGGGATACATGGTTTTTTGATGCTCCCAGTTGCTATTCTGCCCCAGATTTCCACAATATCTTTTCAAGAAGGTTCACTCTCTACTTCTGGACTAAATATTTCCATAAGAATTTTTTAGAACATTTATATTAGAAAATACTAGTGTTATAAATAAGCCAAAGTGTCAATTTTATCAGTTTTTTTATTAATAATTGAGGGTCAAGGAGCAAACCCTATCAATATCTTTGTGCTTAGTATTTAATTATGAAAAGTCTCAAAGTTTGGATTAGGTAAGAATGTTTAGGTTAGGGAATATGGGGATTCAACCTATTGGAGCTCTTGAGACTTGGCTCACTTTGATGGAACAGCTGATTGAGGGAGATGGCAGGTAGGATACACCCATGAAGCAAGGTTTTAATATTTTACCCAATCATTGGGCGGGAAAAAACTTGAGCCTTGTGGGACCCCCTCCACCCTATAAAGGGGCCAGTATCCGCAGTGTAGGTTGAGCTAAATTAGTTGTAAGATGGGGAGGGACCTCTGAATGGCTCCCTTGATTCCGCTGAAAATTTGGAGTAACCTTACACCCAGACTCATGCTTTTGCCTGAGAATTATTAATAAAGGTATTACCCCAATTTGAGGGGTTCCAACATAAATTGTCCAAGAGCTTTTGCCTGATTATATTTTTATCTTCATCAAAAAGCTCTTCTCACAATATCAGACTTGCAACTGTCTGACAATTCCATCATTTAAGATATTTTACTTCTCCTGCGGAAATTTGTTGAAATTAGAAGTAAAGAAACCAGCGAGTAAAATAACAGCCTGAATTCCAACAAGTGGTGCTCACTACAGGGGCCTGTACGCCACAAAAAAATTACATAAAAAAATTGAGGCTGGCAAGGAATTAACCCTCACAACCTCCCCACTTCCACTGATTCCAGGATAGCTGAGCTAGAACAACAGCTAGCCAGTGCTTTGTCTCAACTTAAATGGCTTGAGCAGTACCCTTCTCATAGCTCTCATGGGGCCTCCCCTATTACTATAAAACCCTCTCAGAAATAAGTTCACACTTGTTAGGGGAAGTATTGACTCATTCATTTTTGTTTATATATCTTCTATGGAAGGAGAAACTGACCATCAGAGAATTAAGCACATCTTTTTTGCTTGAGTTGTATGGCTAAAGAGTTAATGTTTCCAAACATGGCAACCTCAGAACCTGGGCGGAGTTAAGCAAGCGCTTATTGAAAAGATTTGACTCCACGTAGAGTTTTCAAAGGCAAAAACAGGCCTTTATGTTCCTTAGTCTGAAAAAAGCGGAATTGATTGCCTCTTTTGTTAATCGCTTCTATAAAAAAATCTAAACCTTTGTTGCTTGAAAAAAATGCTACCTTTCAATGACGCCATTTCTGCTATTTTGGCTGGTCTGACGCCTCAGACCGCTTTAATGATACATATCACTTCGGTAAAGCGCTCTTTTCAGAATGTATGAGATATCAGGGAAGCTTGCTAGTAGTTGCTTCTATTTATAGACCTGACCCTATGCTATTAGCTTTAAGGCATGAATCTATCCTAAAACCCTTTAGCCTCTTCTATGGCTATCTACCTCTGGAAACCTGCTCCCATGGAGCTGCCGCACTGAGATGCTCCTCCACCACGTAAGAATAGCCAGTGGATACTGGCCATGATGGAGCATCGTCCCCTCATGCATCAGTTTTAAAAGCTCTTCCATCAAAGGCAGTAACCACTTTGCCTTATCCTCCTCCTACTTCAGAGAAGTCTTCTAAGGTAAATCAATTGTCGTTTCCCACCAAGCCACTGTCTTTATCCTCTTTTTTCTCCTTTGGTTGGCCCTCGTTAAAGCCTGAAGCTATGAGGCAAAATCTGCTACTGCAAAGGCTAAATACAGAGCCATTAAAATCCTGATGCTTCCTTAAAAGGTTAATAAGGTGATTGAGAAACCTCATTGCCTATACTGTGATAAGGGAAGCCCTTAGCCTACCTTACATCCTATAGGCTCCATGACATGCATTGATAACCCCTCTGATGACAAATTTAAGGGGTTGTAAATATGCTGGTTACTATGTCTTAGGAGCTCCCATTGAAGTGGAAGTATTCGATAGGTTGAACCTGGAAAAGGGTTGACATAGCTAGGATACCCCGCCAAATGTATCTCCATCAAGTGCTAAGGAGTTTGAAGTTATTGACACTGCTGTGACACTGCCCAGCTCATTGCTATGCTGATCTGATCCCCCCAGTGTGTTCATACCCTGCATTCTATCCAGGAATTTACTCTGAATTGCAAAAAGACTAGCTTCCTACACCACGGCTAAAGGAGGTTCTAGTGCTTATCCCCAACTTGGGTGGAACTTAAATAAAAGTGGAGATTTTCATCAACAGAGTATAGGTCATGGATATCCTGGACACTGGATCCCCTGTTGAATGTTGTGTCATCCAAACTCATGAAAAAGATTAAGCTAGCCCTCAACCTCGATTACGTCCAATAGTTTGGTACTGCTGGTCCCTTACAGCACGTGTACTATTTATGCCTACTATTCTTTGCCTATCCGTTTTAGGAAACTCATTTTGTCAGCCACAGCGGTGGCCTTGGCTAACAATACCTATGATCTACTCAATGGTACACAGTTTATGCTTGAGTATGAATGGATCATCAACTTGTAGCAGGGCTATCTATCCCTACTTAACTACTATGTTCCCTTGATTTTAATTAACAGTGAAATTAATAAAAATAATTACACTTACACAGTGATTACCCCTCCTCTGCCTTATCCCTGAACTACTCCACGGTGGGAAGAAATACGAAAATTTTATCTCCATCAGTGGATGCTCTAGAGGAATTCCTTTCTATGAGTCAGAAGAGGTAGTAATCAAGGCGGGTGAACAAAGGGTAGTTGACACGAATATTAACATACAAACACCCCAAAAATGTCTATTGCACTTATTCAGAATTAACGGAATTATCTTGAGTCCAGAGCATTGCCAGGCATTCTAGACCCAAACTATCAGAGTGCTATTAATCTCCTCTTGGGGAATCTCACTGAGAAGGGCATGGTCTTCAAAAAGCATCAGGAGATCGGAAGAGGCCTGCTAATTCCCATTGAGGATGTCCAGCAAGTTTACTGTATTGGGTATATGCTGGATATGGGCCTATCTGCTGATCAATAATTATGTACTCTGGCCACTGTTAACGTTTATGACAATTTAACTCCCAAAGTTCTTAAAAACGCTTATTCTTTACAGGAGTATATAAAGACATCCTCTCCAATTTGATACTGACTATGGACATATGAAGGGTTGGACTCATACTATTGACGTTGGGATGGTCGTCTTATATGATCCAAACCCTATCGCAAGTCAAAAATTGAGGAGCTACAGATGTGAATAAAGCTTACAGTTTCTAAACGTTGGGTTGTTGATGCACCCCCAAAGTCTTTAGTCGTCCTCAATTCTGTTAATAAAAAAGAAAAATAAAGGTCCTAAGGTAAGGTTGGACTACCGCAAATTGAACAACCTCACAAAAAAGGATAGCTATCCCAGCATTGATGTCGCCTTAGCCCAACTCTCCAGCTCTAACTTCTTTTCCGCCATGGAATTGTTTATGGCTATTGGCAAATGGATCTTTCTCCACAAGATTAGAAGAAAAGCGCTCTTATTTGCAGTGAGGGTCTCTTCCAACCTACCCAACTACCTCAAGGGCTGTTAAATGCACCCACAACTTTCCAGAGAGCCATGGCCATATCCTGCAGGTACTGAAGTTAGGTTGCGCCAACGTTTATCTTGATGACATCACGGTGCTCAAAAAAACTCAACAAACATCTTACTCACCTTAAGGAGGTGTTTCAGCGCCTACGTGAGTTCAACTTCAAGTTAAAACCATCCAAGTGCACTTTTTTCCAGAATAATTAAAGTTTTTTTGGGACACGCCATCTTTTTTTTTAGTACTAGATGGTCCCAACCCAAGGGGGGATTCATCGATGTTTGGGACACGCCATCTTTCAAGAAGGAATTCAACCCTACAGGATGTTATTGAAGCCATAAAAAAATGCCTCCCCTTAAGAATCTGTGGGATAAAATAAACTAATGGGCATGATGGGATATTACCATCAGTTCATCACTAAGTTCATCCAGCTCAATGAGCCCATCATCTGCCTCTTATCTAAGAACACTTTTTTCATTGAAGCACTGAACAAAAAGCCGCTTTTGTTACTATAAAGCATCTTTTGCAAGGGAGGCCGATCCTTCGCCACCATGACTATGGCAGGCCCTTCATGTTGACTCTGGATGCCTCCGATTATGCCATTTGAGCTATCTTGGCTCAATTAGATGAGCATGGGGCCGATCATCCCATGTCCTACTTTAGTAAGTTGCTCTCAAAAGCTGAACTTAACTACAGCGTCACTTAAAAGTAGTGCATTGCTGTATTGCTCGCTGTGAAGCCCTGCCGCCCCTTCTTATATAGGTCTTCCTTCAATGTGGTTTCTGATCATACTTTTAAAGTGGTTCAGAATATGAAGGACCCCACGGGATGGTTGGCTCGTTAGGATTTGAAGCTCCAGCATTATAACATGATAATTGAGACATTTAATTAAAAACTCACCATAAAAACTTTGATAGTTTGACGCGGATGCTTGTCCTTCACTTAGATAATAGTGAAGCCAAGAGGTTACATGACCTCCTAATGACTCCTGACACGTGGGATGATGAGGATGAACCCATACAAAAAATGCTTGCTCGGCAATTCTGCAATACCAATGTGGAAAGTGGGAAGTTATACAAAAAAAAGTAGGGGTAAACTGGTTGTCCTATCTTCTGCCATCTGAGCGAGTACCTATGATCCTAAATTCTCACACTATCCTGGGACATGGTGTAGTACGAAAAACCCACAAGTGGATTAAATTTCGTTACTACTGGGAGGGCATCATGGAGACCTTAACTTATGTCCTGGATGCCTGCCTGACTTAAAAGCAGTCCAGCTTCTAGACCAAGTATCAATAATAACCTACCGCCCCTCATCAGCCTTTCCACACAATAAGTATTGATGTGGTTGGCCCTCTACCTCATACTACTGGGGAAATCAATATATCCTGGTAGGTATTGATCATTTTACCAAATGTGTTATATCTGTGGCTTTTTCTGCCCAAACTGCAAAAGCTACAGCCTAATTTCTCCACTAGAATATTTTCACCCACCATGGATGTCCTCAAGTCCTTCTCTGTGACAAGAAGAATTTCACTTTGAGAGTGGTTAAGCTTCTAGCTACCTCAATGTGGGCGCAACAGTTCTTTTCTTCCCCTTATAAACCTTCTACTAAAAGTACAGTAGAAAGAGTTAATGGAACTCTGGTCTCCATCTTATGAAATATGGCCAATTCAGACTCTCTACACTGGGTCTATACCTACCCAGTGCCCTCATGGCTTACCATATTAGTTACCACTGGATTCTCAAAACATCCTCTTTCCAGGTGCTGTATGGTTAGGAACGTGGGGCGCCAGCCTTGTTAGCAAGATAAATCTCTGCTAGGACTAACCGGATCAAACCATGAAAAAGATGGCCCAGCATCTCATTCAGTTACTGCTGAGGCTTAAAATGATCTGGCAAAGATGGTCACAAAAGAGGGCAAGCAGCTAATGAGCTTCTACCCCTCTTCTTTCCTTCCAAGTATCAGACTTGGTGCTATATTATTACAATCAGATAACTAATAAAAGTGAAAAGCTCAAGTATATATGGGAAGGACTCTTTGTAGTCACTTATAAGCGAGGGGATGACTACTCTATAAAATCCCTTTTTTTCAGAGTCTCAGTCAACTAGGTCCATGGTCAGTTCTTACGCTTTATTCACCACCTAACACCCTTGAAGGGGTAATGTCAGACAATTACAAGTCTGATATTGTGAGAAGAGCGCTTCAGATGAAAATCATGATAATATTAGCCAAATGACCCTGGCCAATTATTGGTAGAACCCCTTGGATCGAGGTAATGTTTTATTCACACTCCTTGGCAAAACAACTCGAACTTTTGGTAGTTGGATTGCAATATACATGTAGCGAAATCAGGATTATCAGTCCACAGTTCCTCTCCTTCACACATTTAGTCTACTTCAAACACCTAACATAGACACCCCCTTTTCATAGCTTGGAGGGGGTCCCACAAAGTGAAAATATCTTCCCGCCAGGTGATTGACTTAAATACATTAAATACTTGCCTCATGAGTTTATCCTACCAGTTATTTACCATCCATTGGCTGTCCCATTGAAGCGAGGTGATTTTTGAGATCTCCAATAGGTCCAAACCCCGTATTCCACAATTTGGCTATTTTTAGCCTAATCTGAATTTCGTGCCTCGCTGACTTTAAGCCCTATTATATTTAAAGACTAAGCGGCAAAATATAGAGAGGGCTCGTTTTTTACCCCCTCATCACCACAAAATGAAAATTATTCTAAAAATCTACTTTTTTTATTATTTTAAAGGTTCTATATTTTATTAGGTTATTTAAAATCCCCTGAAGTAGTTATTCCATCAGGAAAACTTTTCTCTCTCGTTGCAAACAATTTTATGACAAATTCAATTCAAGTCTAAGTTAAGTTTTATAATCTCATCAAGGAGATTAGTTAGCGGCCAATGTTGAGGAGCAGTTGGCGAGTAAAGTTAAGGGCACAGATGTGGGCCCCACATCAGCTAAATTTTGTAAACGCCCTGGCGAGCCTGGTGAGATAGATAGAAGGATAGTAAAAACTGACAGCTACCATTTCCCTGGAAATTTTAGCCTGGCAAGCGCTGCAACCAGTTTATCAATATGCCGCACTTACAACCACTATTGTCAGTTGAACATGGGGTGCATGTTTTACTGGATATTCAGCAAACGGCGCTTTGGGAGATGTTTTGTGGAGATGTACACACACATTTCCAAAATGCAGTGTACATCACACCCCACTCCATGCCAAGCGGTTGGCTGGATCTTAGCTAAAAAATAATTAAGCGGTGGACAAAGCTGCAAAGGTGCAAGTAGTAGTTGACCTCCTAGATGGTCAACGGGTAGTCAAAATGAAGCACACCCACTAGACTAAATTGAACCAAAATTTCATAACTTTTAATTTCCTATCTACTACAGTCAAGCGCACTGTGCTAGAACACCACCTGAAGGCTGGGCTATATATATGGAGAACTACAATCCTTTAAAATGCAGCGCTTTATGCTCATGCCAAACCTGTGCACGGGCAAAGTAATTGCTGTTCTCACCCCACCCGCAGGGATAGCGGATGATTTGACCCAAATCCAACATACTGCTTGTTTCAAAATCAATGGGAAAAATACCCATCCATTCAGGATCACTGTGGATAGCGCACTCCCTATCTGTACTTTCTGTCGCGCTTTTGGCCACAAGGCCCATACATGCCCCTCAAAGGAGGGAATTACCCAAACTGAAATTCTCTTGGATGCAATGTGCAGTGCAGATGCCCACTATGAACTGGCACTAGACACTGATGCAGCCTTCCCATGGGGAGCGCAGGGCTGCTACATTCTAGTAAAACCTGTGTCCCCACAGGTGCGTAAGAAGGCCAAGCAGGCCCACAAGGCAGTGGCCAAGGAGGCAGCCAAGACTGCATCTGTGATTCTGCCAGCCCAGCTCCAGTAGGGCATCAAGACATTTGCGGTGAAAGCAGCTTGCAAGTCCTCAACCAATCAGATTGGGACGCCCAAGCTGATTGGGCCACCCAAGCTGAAAACCTGATGGGTGAGTTGGTTTCACCTGACCAATGTGCCCAAGAATCAATTGGTACTGAGTCACTCACCAATATTCTTTCCAAAATTCCACCTCCAAGTAATGGTGCGCTGCAACCGCACACAACACAAATAACTCGTTTCACAGTGGGGAAAAGCAGAAGGCAAAACCAACGTGAACCCCACAATTAAAGCTTCTCACTCCAAACCATACTCCGTAGCACAGAATACCCACACTGGAAAGCTGAGCCGTGATGAAATAGGGAAGGCTGAAGAGCTTAGGTGCCCTTCCGCTCGCATCTAAGGTGTGATGGGGAGCCTTTACTTTAGGGACGTTGAATATTGCTGGACTCAAGGCCTCGCCGTCCCAGGCTAGGAAACTGAGTTTTTTACAAAATAATTTACCCGTGGACATCCTGGCCATTCAGGAAACCCACTGTCCACATGGTGCTGAGGAATCATGGGCAATCTTTTCTCCTCCCTTTCCCTTTCCTTTTGGTCTATGGACTGTGGGGTGCTAGTTTGATGAACCGTAGTTTTAAGTTTATTTTATCAAAATAGTACCTAAACGGCCACATCCTTGTAGTCACCTTTTTGGAGACGAAAAAGTGCATGCTGTCATTAACATTTACACCCCAACCAGTGCATGAGAACGTCAGGAATTTTTCTTGGCAGTCATTTCCCTTCCACTACCCTCTGACCCATTTGTTGTTGGTGACATGAACTGCTGGATGAACCCATCCACAGACAGTTGGCTCTCATCGCCTAGACCCCCACAGGGGCACGTTGAACTTTGCATTCTCAAAGCCACCCTAGGGTTGTTCAATACTTTGCCACATCATGCTCATCACTCACTAAAATGTTTCCATCATGTACACAATGGCCAGCTAAGGTCCATGACCCGCATTGACCTTATTCTCGCGCCGTTGAAAGATCAAACCCAAATTTCCCTCTTCACCATGACAAAAATTGATTTTTTCGACCACAGGATGGTATTGGTTTGATTCCATTTGTTTAATCCAGCAGCCCAGGCGCCGAAGTGGTGCAAACTCTGCCCTGCCAAGATAGCGTCACCAAGATTTCCTCATGGGTCTTATGACCTTGGCTCTGGAGTTTGTCACACCATTTTGTGCAGATCCAATTTCCACCTGGTCAAACTTCAAGGCAAACACAATCCGCCAGGCTCGCCACCTCTCCTCCCACCGCTCACAGTCTGCCTCAGCAGTCATTTTGCGCATGCTGGCAGAAGTGTACATCATGGAGTCTAACGTCCCTGCTGCAGGCTACAGCCTAGATTGGGGTTGCAAGTGGACGGAAGTGGCTGCCTGCCTCAATGCACTGGTGAGACAACAAAAGCATTGGGTTTGTGTTCAGTATAAAGCAAAGCATATTAAAGTGGGTGATGCGTGCTCCACTTACTTTTTTAAATTCTTTTGCACAGCGCCAGAGTTTGGCCTGCACATAGGTGCAAAGGCCAGACCACTCCGTCGCAGATATGCCACCTGAAGTGGCAATCGAAATACAAAATTATTACTCTGAATCATATTGATCCAATTTAATTTTACCGGCTGAAATGGATAATTTTCTTGAATTTCACACATCTGCACCATTTCCTGATTCCTGGAGTTGATGAATTTGATTACTCGGGATGAACTCTGGTCTGCTGTTCGCAGTGCACCATTTAGAAAATGCCCAGGCCCGTATGGCATCCCTTTTGAGTTCTATAAAAGTTTTTAAAAGATCTCTCTTCCTTGCTGCTTGCCTCTTTGAACCAATGCCTTCTGGAAATGCGCCTCCTACCTGGAGGGCAAGAGGCCTTCACGATTACATTGTAAAAGAAAGGGGATAAGCTGGACTTGGCCAACTGGCGCCCCATTTCTCTCATTAACACAGACACAAAAAAAATTTACTAAAATCGTGGCTAACCGTCTAGGGGTTGTTGCCTCTGCTCTCATTTCCCCTGAACAATTTGATTTCATCCCCAAAAGGTCGATTTGGGACAATATACACACCGTAGCCAACGTCTGTCAATCCACAGCTTCTGGAGCACTTGTATTTTTAGACCAGCAGAAGGCCTATGATAGAGTCAACTGGGAATACCTCAGAGCCTGCCTCCACAAGTTCCGCCTCCCCCTTCGCTTCATTAATTGGGTGATGTTGCTAATGGAATCCGCCACAATGGCTGTGTGTGGCCCTTGCTTCCTCACGGATGTAGTCCGCCCTCAAAGGGGCTTACGCCAAGGGGACCCTCTTAGCCCACTTTTTGTATAACTTCAGCCTTGACCCACTTCTTCGCAACGTGAATGCCCGCCTTACTGGTGTCTATGTGCAAGGCCAAGCTCCAGTCTGATGTGGCGTTTGCTGATGATTGTGTGGTTGGGGTGTCTAACAATCATTATGCATGCGCGCTTGAAGATACTATCCATGTATCTCCAGGGTAATTAATGCTTCTCTTAACGCCTCTAAAACTGAAATTGTTTCCCTTAGTCAGTATCAAGCCCGCTGGGCCCCAGCGCCCCATTTTCTTCCAGCTTCAACAACTTGCTCACGAGTAGCTTGCCCTGCCCACCCCACACCGCCTCAGTTGTGCTCCCCTTTGTGTCAAGTCCCACCATTGGCCCTATCCGCCATTTGAGGGTGTGGCTATGGGCGGGAGGGTACGCCTCAACAGTGATGGAAAACCATATCCTAGACAACGGTATAAAATGCATAGCTTCCCTCAAAGCCCGTTACACCTTCCTTACAGGCAGGGTAGTGCTAGCCAACTCTATGCTCCTCTCTAAAGTTTGATTTGGGGCCCTCGCCATCGCTTTTCCCCCTTGTTTCTTTAAGTTATTATACGCCCTTCTTCAAGGGTGGCTTTGGTTAGCCGCCCACTGCCAGCGCGCCTAGATTTCATTTTTGGCCCTCGCCATAGTGGTGGTATGGGCCTGCTGCAACTTTAAGCCCATGCCGTCAAAATCCTCGGCACCTGGATTGTTGCCATCACTAACCCTACATCTCAGCCCAGCACTGGTCCCGCGCGGCCTGCTTCAAAATCTCCCACGCCCTGGGCCTCAGCAATCCTACCCACCCCTACTCTCTGTTAAAGTACCTTGTCTCACATTTTTCTGCTGCGGGCCCACATGGGACCTCGCCCCACTTCAAAAGGATCCTCCTCTCCATGTGGAGCGCTGAGTGGAGAATTCATAACTTTGGGCACACCGCCCAGAGGGGGCGCCCCTCTCCTCAGTTCACCCAGGAAGTACAAGGACTTCCCATTCTGAACGGAGTAATACCCATGAGACCTTTACCATGGCCAGGGTGGATTACCTGGACATAGTGGACATCCCCTACCCCCTAGATACCCAGAAAGCCATTTGGAAGTAAGCCCACCACCCTCTTCTGCAGCCGCATATCTTTTCTCATGTGTGGCGCTGCTTGAGACGGGTATACCATACTTCCAAAAGCTCTAACGCTTTGCACTCATCTTGCATAGTGTGTACAGTATGGAACGCTGGTCAACGCCTGGAAGAGTTCCCTCCATCAATAGCTATATGGCTTGAGGTGCAACTTCTGTTTCACCAGGATCAGGCACAGCCCTTCAGCCTGTCTAAGGTCATGTTTGCTTTATTAATGGCTTCACCTCTTCCACCCTCCCTCCATGCCTTGGTAGTTGCAATCGCTATGTGGTCTATCCATACGATTGTCCTAGATGCTATCTCAGGCTCCATTACCACCATCCTGGAAGTTATACGCCGGTTCCAGTCGCACCTGGTGGACCACTTTCAAGCATGGATGTTTGGGTACCTCCCACCCCGTCGCCGCCAGGTGGTCTCATACTAGTTCCCATTTTGTTTTATCATCTCAGACCCCTTCCTACAAATGTGCTCAATAGTGGCGCAAGACCCTGCACACGTATCCCTTTTCCTTCTCTTGGCGTTCCCGCTGGCAACAGGAAACAGCATCTGCTTCTCTGGGGTGCGCTCCTATTGGTGAAGTTCATTTAGTAGTTTAGTATTTTATCAGATGTGTCCGTCCCCTGGTCGTCCTTCCCTGAATAAAATTAAAATATTTATTCCATCAGCTAAGAATTTCTCTTCTCCTGAGGAAAACTGTTGAAATATAGGTTTGAAACGCACCAGCAATCATTGTAACAGCCTGAATTCTATCACTCATCATGACACATAACCTCTTCTGAGGATTGATGATTTCTTTGATTGCTTTCAGGATTTAAGTATTTTTTCCGGGCTGGTTTAACCAATGGTACTGGAAAATTGAGCTAGCGCCGGGATATTAAGCCAAATGTGAGTCAATTTCCAATAAAGGTTTATTAGCCAACTCAGATGCCTCAAGAATTACGTAATGCTCCTTCTACTTTCCAGCGGGCCATGAAAGGGATACTTTGAGATTTATTGTTGACTTTTGTATAGGTATATTTACATGACATCACTGTATTTTTCAAACCTTTCAGAGCACTTAGACCACTTATGTGATGTTTTCAAGCGATTTTGATATTCTCTTTTAAAAAACCTGCAAATCTCCGTTCTTTTAAAGTGAAAAGGAAGTTTTAGATCATAAGGCCTCTTCAAAAAGGGATTTGGTCTCTTCAAGAAAAATCCTTGCCATTAATAAAATGTCTCCTCCTATCACTTTGCGAGATAATCAAAATTTTTAGGAATAAAGGTATTACAGCAATTTGATCTCAAGTTTGCTGGTATGGTTGAACCCTTCTCTATTCTACTGCAAAAAAAGTACAATTTGGGCGGGGTTTAGCTTAAGAACAGTCCTTAAATTCACTTAGAACATCTTTAACCAAAGCTCCTGTCTTGGAACACCCTCAATTTAATAACTTTTTTTACATTACACGCTGATGCTAGTAATTTAGCCATTGGAGCTATATATCCCAATGTGATGAGGAACAAATCGATCATCCCATGGCGTATTACAGCAAATTGTTAGTCATGACTGAACGAAATTACATTGTAACTAAACGTGAATGCCTGGCTGTAATAATGGCCCTCAAGCATTTTCTCCCTTTCCTTTTTGGGAACCATTTTTCTATTATTACTTACAATTCTTCCTTAAGGTGGTTACAAGGTAAGAAAATTTCAGATGGTAAGTTAGCCCGTTGGGCTTTACAAATCCAGAATTATGGCTTTTCTATTATACATTAATCTGGCTCTAAATATCAAAACGCCGATGGCCTATACTAATTGCCTGTGTTAACTTTGGATCCAAAGAAGAAGGAACAGTTATATGAACTAATCAGGCGACCTAAATTATGGGATAAGGAGGCAAACGAGGATCAAAACTTTCATAAGCTAATTGCTAAGGGTACAATGATCATAAATAGGTATCATTTAATAGGTAAACACTAACTGGATATTCTTCATACACCCTTCTCTTATATTAACATTATTTTGAAAGAACTTAATCAAGTAGGTTATGGAGGCCTAAAGGAACACCAAAAATAGTTAAGACTTATTTTTAAAATAATATGACTGCCACCATCAAAGTAGTTATTGATGCTTACCTCATTTTGTAAGAGCCATATTACTTCAAACCATATCTACCAACATCAAGTAATCCCACCTATGAAGGCTTTTGAGGTGGTGATTATCAAATTATCAGGCCCTTACCATAAAGATTACATGGTCCTCTTTATTATTGTGACTGCTGATCATCTAGCTAATTGTGGTGAAGCCATATGCATTGTTACTATTATTGCCAAAGCTACAATCTTATTTCTCTATTGTCAAATTATTATGTAAAATTAATGACCTAGTGTTCTTTTGCCCCATAATGAAACTAACTTTACTACTCATTTAAAACAGGACTTGAAAAAAACCATATACTACCCAGAAGAATGTGGTTTCATATCATCCATCAACAAACGGAGCCATTGAGTGAGTTAATGGAACTCTGGTAGCCATTATAGGAAAAATGGCTTCCACCAATCCTTCCCAAGTGACTTTCATTTAAAAATGCCTTTCTGGCTTATCAGATTAGCTACCTTGTATTTATAAAATGTCACTGTTTATTGTATCTATGGAAGAGATCCCTTAATAATGTCAGATTTTCAAGATATTTAGATGACTGTGTTCTCAATAAATTTGATTTAGCTATGCGGAATATAGTGATGAAATCACCTGCTTACAAGCTCAAGCTATGGAGTAAAATGAAACTACTAAAAGAAAGGAAAAACTGAGAAATTGGAGTCTAATTTTCTTTCCTTAAAGAGTGATATTCTGAAGAGGACTCAAATTTTCCATAGTCCATAATGATACTTTTATAGTTCTTAGCCGCATACATCCTAGATTTAATGATCCCAGCTTTCTCTGCAACTGAATCTTTAAGGATGTTTCAGAATTTTGACTAATTTGACCCTCACTGATTCTTCCGCTCTTAATTTCTCAACATTGATTACTAATGGAAAATTGGTGATGATAAACACATTAAGTCAAATGTGAGAGATCAAGTCTATCATAATCAGAAAATCATAATAGATTTGATTGCACATCAAATCAACGATCAGATCAGAAAAGGGCTACTGTCATAATTTATAAATATTTGAACCTTTCACTAATATGATTTAGTCTTTTTCTTGAGCTTTTATATGTTTTATTATCTATCTCACTCTTTCTAATTGGGACTCCTCTAAGTAACTTTGAGAAACTACCTGATACTTTTAGCATGTAATATGAAATGCCAAAAATAAGCTTTCCAATTATGATAGGTAAGTGTCAAGATTCTGTTATGACTGGACAATAAGCCCTAAGTAGCTACGGCATTTTGGGTGGGTTTGGCCGAACCAAGTAATATACTAATATTGATGAGACTGCCTTGACATAAGGCAATAGGGAAATACTGAGCTTTAGATAAATACTTGTTGAATTACCTCCAAATTAGGTGATAAGGTGATGTTGACGTACAATGAATAATTAGCAAAACTCCTCAAACTAAGATAATAATGAATTTAGGAATAGTAGACTCTGCCAGATGCGATGAGAATATGGCGGAACCAAATAATCTAAGCAAAAAGGTCAGTATTGACCAAAGTTGCTGATACATAAGTGATATGAGAAGTCTAAAACAAGGAGGATTTTTAGTAGAAAAGTGAGAACGGAGCAGAGAGGATATGCTTATAAAGTTAAGGTTAATAAAGAAAGGTCATTGGAGTCATTGCTCTCTATTTCAATCTTTTTTAAGTGTTTTCCATGGACTGGTAATCTTCATATTGTCCATCCAATTGCTCAGTGGGATCAACCCTACGCAAACTCTACTGGCGTATACAAAGAATATTGCCCAAAAATATAACAGTGGTGCTCATTATAGGGGGCCCATTGAACAAACACAAATAAAACTCAAAATCTCCAGTCACCAGCCATGGAATATCAGGCCTGCACTGAAGGGTGATCATCCCAAACCGCTGCACTTGTAGAAGCCGTGGAAATCAACCTTGTTGTGGACGTAGTATTCAAAAACAAGCTGAGCTCCTTCAGGAGCGTGATGACCTAAAAAATCAAATTGAAAGTGTGGTTAGTTAGCTGCGGATACTTGGCCAACAGAACAGGCAACTCACCAATCAACTAGACTAAAGCTACTGGGCAACTACACTGCACAAAGCGGAAGTTAAAACCTACTTTTTACCCTCCTCATTCCCATTGGGAAACGGATTAACAAGGGGTCACACGGGAAGGATCAACTTATGATGAGTATGAGACATGATCCTAGCTAAGTCACGTTTCACCAAGCATGCAGGCAGCGTGAGCTGCTTGACTCATGATAACAGCTCTGAGGATGATTGTGTTATAACCCAACGAAACCCCACATGTATTGGCAGTTCTGCCCACTGAAGAGCCCCTACGCTACCCCTAGAGTCACTGACCCTTCCAAACCAGCTCCTTGCAAAGATCCCAGCTATGTGTCTCAATCATATCCTCAGTACACTCCTAAAGCTCGCAGTTATGAGCAGGAGGAGGAGCTCTGCATTGAAAAGCTACCTTCGTTCAACTGCAATGGGAACATCCATGGGTTCTTCAAATATTTTAAATTTGCGATGGAAGGAGCCTCCAATTGGCGTAAAGTTAAATCACTGATATCCGCCTTAGATTTTGAGAGTGCCAACCAAGTCATCTGTTATCTTCAGAGAAGTTCTATTAGATACCAAGAAGTAAAGGACACTATGCTGCGGTTGTTTGGAGGTACAGAAAAGATGTTGCAGCAGAAGGTAAGTTCTTGACCATTGGGTTCAATGTAACGAGACCCTCATGCTTTTGCTGAATGATTTATGTCAAAAGCCCACATGTTAATTGAGGCTGGGACTTTATCCAAATCTAATGTGTGCATTGCAATGACCTTAGCAGTGAAGCCATATTGTGAGCTTTACAATGTCATGACTCCATTTTGGAGGATGACGTACCCCTACTCAAGGCTGTTCAGTTTTTGCATCGACTATCCACTACCCTTCCTCCACCAAATACAGAGCAAAAACATACCGCCGTCGTCGTTAGACCTTCTTATTTGGGGGAATTCTCCCATCAAGTTCAGATTCTGTGAGTAAACCCAACCTAATATTATTTATCTCGCCCTCACCTGAGTTACCCCCAGACCTGATTATAATAATTTTCAACAGCTCAACTACCAACCTGGGCCTAACTACGCCAACTGCCAGCATTCAAATTATAAGCCTGGCTTATCTTACAAAAACCAAGGGAATGGGCCCTACGGGGTAATTTGTTTTTATGCAGTTTCCATGGTCACCTTGTTCAAAGTTTCCCCAACCTTTGAGTCTACTATGCAAAGCTGGATCAATACTACCAGGGAAAAGATGGAGCAGAGTAGAGACGGGACTCTCCACCTCCGCTATTCAACCCCAGACGTCCCACCTGAACCAATTTTAGTATATCCACCGGAAATCCCTCAGTATGATGTTGGTTTTTATACCATCATCTGGTTGGAGGAGTAAACGTACTGACATGGGCACAAGCTTTAACTGCGGCAGAAGAAGGACCTCAGGAGCAACTGAAGCTGTACGCCTGCCAAATGTTCGACTAAGTTGCTTAAAACAAGCTGGACCCAGCCTCAGATGCACCTTCTTTGAAAAGTGTAAACGTCGCCCTCCTGGTAGAAGCTATCTCTAAAGAATACCCCAAAGCGGTTAGGGGATCATGAGCTTTCTTGTGAAAAGAGATTAATAAATGTCCATGTATTAAACAGTCAATATTCTTCTTATTTTGAGAATACTTATTGTAACATTTTTGTGGCATTTAGTTGAGTTTTTGCTATAATAGATACAGGTGCCCCTTCACCATAGTTTACACCATGTTGGTAGCAAAGTTGACATTAAAGCCTGATGTGGAACACCTGATGGTACATGGGACTGCTGGAGCGGATAGCACGGTCTCTAAAGAAGCGCACAGTGCGCTACCTTTGCGGTTTGGGTCAATTGTTGTTGTAACTCTGGTGATAGTGTTATTAAACAGTAATTATGATATGTTAATTGGACCTGCTTACATGCAACACTTTGGGGCTGTGATCAATATGATGGCAGAGACCTTTGAGATTTTTAAGCAGCGGATCCCAATTTAATTTATCTCAAGCATGGTGCCAAAGGATCCAATGCACGTGGGACATATCAACATGGCATACAGTGATGGGGTGAATTCAGTTTGTTACTATTTACTAAAGAGCAAGACTGAGCCCTTACACAGCAGATATATGGATATCAAGGGCTGCCACTCAGAGCTGCTGGATTATATCCATCCCCTACGGACATAAAGTAATAGTAAACACTGAGTTAGGGGTGAATATGCTAGCAAGACTCTATGGGGAGGTCATTAAGCCTTATCAGAAATCATGGCTTGAGCCTCATGTGGCTTTAAGCATTATCCTTCCATGACATGGTAAATCAAAAAATTACTAGTGAACTTACAAAATGAAAAAAAGTAAATCTGCTGGCATCAGATAGTGGTGTACTCACACTTGACCTCAGTCGAGGAGATCGTCTGTGTGCATGAGTTTGGGTCACTGGATAAATTTGGTATACCCATTGAACTGCAGCCCAATGTGTTGGCGGTGGTACCGCGTGAGAATTTAATGGGGTTATTGGAAGATCAGAAAAATCAGGTGATAGCTTTATTTCATAAATATAAGGAAATTTTTGCTGCCAACGACCATGATTTAGGGTGAGCACAGGAGGTGGTCCATCAATTGGACACTGAGGATCGTCCCCCTCATCAGGTCTCGGTCAATCCGCCAATCTAGAGCAGCTGAGGAATTAGTGACTGAGGATATTGAAAAACTGCTGGAGCAAGGGATTCTCAAACCATCAAATAGTCCATGGGCTTCGCCTGTTCTAATAGTCAAAAAGAAGGATGGTACCAAACAGGTAGTGATAGACTACTGGAAGCTCAACAGTATCACCAAGAAGGACTTGTACCCCTTACCACAGATTGACAATGCCCTGTATTGGTTGGGGGTGCTTTCTACTTCTTGGCAATGTATTTGATATTGGGCTATTGGCAGATCAAGTTGCATGCAGTGGAACAGGAGAAATGCGCCATTATCATGTCCATGGGGATTTTCCAACTGACCCAATGCCTCAAGGGCTGTGTAATGCCCCAGCTATATTCCAACGGGCGGTGGGCACTATCCTTTGCAACTTGAAGCTATTGTAAATTTTTGTGTACCCGTATGATATCAATGCCTTCATCAGACGTTTTCAGAGCATATTAACCATTTGGGGAGGAATTAAGCTGGCTTGCTGAAGCCAACATCAAGATCAAACCCCTTAAATGCCACTTTTTAAAGACCAGCTGGAGTAACTCAGGTTTGCAGCAGATGCAATGGGGCTTAAACCTCAACTGGCCGAGGTGGAAGCTATTTAAAATGATTTTGCTGATCAGTAAACGGTACATACAAGTATTCTTGGGGATGGTGGGCAACTACTGACGCTTCATCCCTAACTTCAGTTGTATTGAAAACGTTATTTGAGCTGCTAAATAAGGATGATGTGTTTAAATGTACTGAACGCCAACAGTGCTTTTTTGACAACCTTTTGATGGCGTTGGTCATTGCGCCAGTGATGCGCTATTCAAATGATTATATAGAATTCATTTTATAGAAAGATGCATCCTTTTTCGCCGTTAGGGCGATCAGATTTCAAGAAGACGATGAGGGGGAGGTGCACCTCATTGCGTACTGCAGTCAGACCTGAACTGCCATGAGAATAATTATACCATGACTGAGTGGGAGTTCTTAGTGGTGATCTACGCGTATAAGCAAATTTAGGGTGTATTAGCATGATTTAAAGCTTAAAGTCATAATAGATCATGCTTTGTTACGCTTGCTGCAGAATCTCAAGGAGCCCAAAGGGCGTCTAGCACAATGGGCCCTAAACTGCAGGCTTTTGACTTTGAAATCCTTCACTGACCCGAAGCAAACCACTAAAACGCCAATCGCATGTCAAGATTGCCAACCATTGTCATTATGGCTGATCTCAGTAGCAGCATGTACAACAAAATGATCAGAGGGAAATAGAACAATGAACTGCCTCAAGTCATCAAGGTATCAGATGGAGTTGCAAAATCGACCATGGGCTCTGCTAGTGTGCCAAGCCAATCAGTATGAAGATTGGTTGCCCCTTTGCTTTTTTTCCTTCATTGGCATACAAACCCTAAAAGTCCGCATCCAACCCACCAACCAACTACCAACGGCTTCGCCTTTAGCCCCAGGTGTCCTTGGAGTGTGCCTCGGAAAGTCCTGCCCCCTTCCTGGGTGGCTCAGGCACTTCCAAGCTGCCCCACCCTCACAACCCTTCACTAACCCATCTGGGCATGCCCTGGCGAGTCCATCTCCCTTCCTGGGTGGCTATGGCACTCCCACGATGCACCCTGCAAGGTTGGCGGCCAGTCAGCACATCCACTGGTAACAAGCTGGCCAGGTTCCCGACAGTTCCTCATAGGGAGGAGGCATGGGAGCTGGCAGCACCAGCCACTCCAGGAGTGATCACCTACGCCTATTGGGGATCCCCTATCCTATCTTCTCCTACTCCTGCTGATGAACTACTATCAAATAAAAATAATATTGGTGAAAGAGAGATCTTTATTAGAGGGAATGAACGACAATTTATACTACTTTGGGGCTACTGCACCCAAATACTCTTTGGACAATCAAATACCAGAACCCATCAGCCACTTGATTCCAAAACTCTACCAGATCATCTCTTCATTCATTCATACTTCATAGCGATTCCCTCCAGATCCGCTCATCTGATCACTGAATATTAACATTAAATCAATCCATCCTCAGCATAAGTCGCTGGTTGATCATATATAAAATTCATAATCAAATAGAACTTCAAGCATCCTCAGCATGAGTCAGCAGTGTTTCGAATTAGCTGGTGGAACCATTTTAAGATGATTTATAATGTATTCATTGGCTTTCCGGGAGAAAACTCCCATAACAATCTTCAGATGGCATTTTGTCAGTGAACACAGCTTCCGCCAAACCTAAACTTGATTAAATATATAACATTAATAGTATCAAACTAGGCGCTTAACAAGAAATTATGACCAACTAACTGAAGCCCCTAATTCTGATACTATCAGAAGGATCCATCTAGTTAAAATCCTGACAGATGGAATAAGGGCCAATAAGTCCAAAAGATTGACGAGCTGTACAAACGGATTGGAGACTCTATGATGAATTTCCTGTGACCCTTGGCATGGTTTAGCATTATCATGAGTGCACATAAGGCAGTCAGATATGGTGGCATGTGTAAGGCGAGGATTTTTATGTACTCAATATTATTAAAAAAGCATGAACTTTGATGTGCTTGTAACTGTTCCTGCTGCCACCAGTGCCAAGTGGAAAACCCATTCCACCAGAAGACCTCATACCTGTTAGTTAAACCACATTTTGCTTGGCATACAGTTTCCCTTTATGTCATTGGCTCTCTGCCAATGTGAGCTAACTGGTCCAAATATATTCTGGTGGTGATTGACCACTTGACCAAGTGGGTAGAAACAAAGGTGATTAAGGATTTGGGGGTGGTCACTGTCAGGATTTCAACCTAAATGGCTGATTCAGATGCATCAGATAACAGGAATTGATCCTGAACTGACCAAAAAACCCAAACTTTGTTCAGGGCTCAAACCTGAGCTATGAGACGAGCTCTATCAGATTGACTGAGTTAATTGAGGCTTGTACTGAATCTCCAAATTGTTTATCTACCAGATCTAGGCCTGGGTAGCTTAGATTGTGGCTGATCAGCCTCCCCAATTTCCCTTAAAAAGTGGGTATTGAATAATAAACTATACGCTTTTTCTCCCCTTTTTGCAATTTTTTGTGAAAAACTGTATTTATTTGAACTTACCACACAAGACTCTATATCTGGATTAAACAAGACTTCTCAACCAAGAGAAGCAACCCAGGTAAGTAATAAAACCCTTGGACTTTGGGTCATCTGGCCCTCAAACAAAAAAAGGATCCAAGGTATTAACCCTGGATCCAGACAAAACTGGTGCTCCCTTCCAGGTTGCACCCCGAGTTAGTAGTGAAAATTATAGAATAATAAAACAACAAAAGCAAAAATGGATAGTATTGAATCCGTTTTAGACAATTCCTCCAATCATGATGCCACCCATCTCAGTGATTGTGCAGTCAACATGAATGTCATTGATACTGCAACCAACCGCAATATTCTTTTTCCCCTTCTATGGAAGTAACCCTCCATGCTCCATCCATTGGACAATATAGCTTACAGCATTTCAACTTCGTGAAGACCTCCAGCTCCTCATATCTGGGTACTTTGTCCCTGGGGGCCAAGCCAGTAGGAGAAGAGCTCTTGACGTACCAGCTCCTATGAGGAACTTAGTCCAAAATTTGTCATTAAATATAGAACAAATTGGAGCTGAATGTACAGAACGCTATCTGCATCAATTTGTCCATCCCACTCTATACCATTTAATTAATTAGCGGCATTCCATCATGAGCTATTTTGCCACTTTCAGATTTTGGAGACCATACATTCGCAGCTCATCCAACTTTAACAATATGCCTCCCAGTTTGGCAATGAAAACTGAACTGGTATTAAGGAGAATCAGCATTTATTAATGAAACACAATATGTGTCACCTGCTTGGATCAAGGAGTCATGAGTTTTGTTTGAACGAAAATCACAACTCATTTTAGTTAACTAGAGGTTGTTATTCATAATAAAGTCATTGATTTACCCATAAGTATGCTCTGAGTTCTAATAACTTTGTCACCTCTGTTGATGAAAGACTCCAGACCTTGGAGGAAATGAACTACGAATTAAGGGAAGGCCAGAATAATTTCTATAACTCTAGGTTCCAAGGAGGGCCTGGTGAGCGTGGACCTCCCAGTTATGACATGAAGGGAGTGAGGACCCCCAGGTCGTGATGGTCAGGATGGTTAAAGAGGACCCCCTGGTCATGATGGAAAAGATGGAGGAAGGGGCCCCCCTGGGCCCAGAGGTACTCCATGACCCAGTGGTGCCCCTAGAATCCCCAACGAACGCCTCCAAGCATAAATCCAACAAATAAACAATTTTGATGTCCAATTAGGATGTGTCGCCCAAGGAGCCCAACTTACTCATGATGGAGTTCCCCTCTCTCCTGAAGCTTCTTTGCCCTTTCATCACAAACGCCTCAGGACATTGGCCACCCTACCCTGCTTGGTACGTGGATTGGAGCAATGAGTGCTAACCACCAAACACTAACTTGACCTCCAAGCCGTTAATAATTTTCTAAAAAACGGAGTACACCAATTTAAACCAACTCATCAACAAGAAATCGGCTCTCAGTGCCACTCACAAACAAGTAGATATAATAGTTGACGATCTTAATGATCTGCAGAGACTAGTAGATGTACTTCAACCTCAAGCGTATTCCTGAGATTCTGCCTCATTATTAAATGAAAGCACTGTCCCAAATCAGTTCATGTCGTTCGTCCTCTAACCCCCTAAGTGGTACATTTTAACCTTCATCTAAAGAAACATATGATTCTGGAGAAGGAAGTATTTTCTCTTTCTTATTTTGCTAGGAAAGCTCTCTGGAGGAAGCGACTGACCATCAACGACTCAAACATTTGACTAACTGTCTTAGCTGTATGGCCCAAGACATTATGGTCCCCCATCTGATGCACTGCCATCTTTGGAGTGATACAAAGACTTCCTTGCTTCAGAAATTCGGAAACGGCTTAACCTTAACTAACTAAAAACAAACCTTTATGGGTATCAGCCTTAATCAAGGAAAAACTATCACCGAATTCGCCCACCATTTTTATTTCTGGCACAAACTCTGGTTGCAGGGAATCATCTTATGTTAGACAATGCCATTACCACTGCATTTTTGGCATTCAAACATATTCCTAATATCTTACTTTATCTAAAAGCGGTGAAGTATAGCTTAACGTCCCTCCTCCATATTAAAGAGGCTATATTGGAAATCCTGGACAAGCTATATAAGCCCGTTGGGACACCTCGTTTTAACACCAATAAGCCCTGGCCCCAAGTATTGGCCATTACACCTCCTGATTCGCCTACATCTGAATTATACTGCACTCATTGCAGAAAAAACAGTCACATTGTATCTGACTGCCGCATTCTTCAACGCAAGTTGTCAAAAGATCAGTCATTATAGGGCAAGAGGCTCTTTATGCTGATGTAAAACAAGTGCCTCAAGACCCTTGTTCTAGTTTTAGCTGTATCCCAGTACTTCCGGTTGTTTTGTATTAGCTGCCCTGGTAGAATTTGAAGTCCCTCTGTCTATTCAAGGAAATAAAAGCCTCCATATTTCTTACTTCTATGTTGGTCAGTTACCCAAAAAAAATTTAATGTCAGCTCATCTATAGAAAGCCAATCCATGGCAGATAAGACTTTTATATGCATGATCAACCCCAAGCTTGGCCGCATCTGAAACCTCCGCTTACTCCACTAAAAATCCCTAATTAAAGCCTATTAGCTATTAACTCCCTATTTGGATCCTCAGTGGTACAAGTCAAATTAGTAATACACAAGATTAAAGTCCTGGCAATAGTTGACACTGGTTCTCTGGTTAACGTTATTTCCTCATGACTTATTCAAAAAATAAAAATGGCTCCAAACTTGATCCATGAAGCTGAATATGGGACCGCAGGTAGTCAGTCCACTAAGGCGATAGGAGACTATTCTGCTTTACCCCTTCTTTTAGAATGTTATTAATTACTGCTCCCACTGTTGTGCTAAAAAAAGATAGCTATGAGTTGCTTATTGGGGTCCAGTTTATGTGGGAGTTCAACTGCATCATCAACCACAGAAAAATTACATGTTACTACTAGGGTATCAGATTCCATTAATATTTAACCTCCCCATCAAAAGTAAAGGAGCCCCTAAAAATTGACATGCCTCCTTAATATCCATCCTCCATTTGCAAAATTGAGTACCAAGTCTTAGGAAAAAAACTAAGTTACCCCCAGAGGCTGTGGATGACAAAAATGGGATCCCTCTGTATACCCCTCATTCTATTACAATACCCTCAGTCTCACAAGTTATTGTAGATATGGGGCTTCGGATTATTACCCCTCCTGATCAAATTTTAAAGCTTAGTAGACACCCAAACACTTCCATCAAGTAAGCGTTGACCTTCCCGAGGATATTGGATCCTGCCTACAGAAAATCTATAACTATTTTTTAAGGGAATTTAACCACTAAATCTCTCCAGGTCCTTTGGCATGCCCCCATCACTTACATAAAACTATGTCCCATTAAGGATATTGCAAAAGTAAATTGTTTTTGCTCGTTACAGGATATAATTTTGATCCCCATCCTAAATTAGATTTAATTAACTATAGAATTAATGATAATATTACTCCAAATGAATGCCAGGATGGTGAAGACCTACTCAAGAAGTATGGTGATATTTTTTCCCTGGGACCAAGTGACTAAGGGAAAATGTCCAGAGTAATATATCAAATTGAAATTGTGGACTACTCTCCATCTAAATCCCAACCATATCAAAAATCCAAAGTGGAGGAAACTCAAGTGGCCTTTGAGATATAGAAACTATTGGAGGCCGGGTCACTTGTTCCTTCCCAAAGCCCATGGGCTTCCATACTCCCATTAATTGTAAAAATGGATGTTGTCCACCATGTTGTTATGGATTATCACCGCCTCAACTCTATACTCGCAAAGATAGTTATCCCCTGCCATGTATAAATGACTCTTTACGCTTAATGTCAGTGTCTCATTACTTCTCAGCTATGGATCTCGCCGGTGGATACTGGCAAGTATGTTTGTCACCAGAAGATTGGGAAAAATGCGATCTCATTACCAGTGAAGAACTATATCAAGCCCACTCGAATGCCTCAGGGGTTATGTAATGCCCCTGTTACCTTCCAACGCGCTATGGACGGACTACTAGGCGATTTAAACGCTCCTGCGTTCTAGTTTATCTTGATAGTATTACCATTTTTTCAAGAACCTTTAATGAACATCTAGACCACCTCAAGCAAGTCTACAGTGATTGCAGCAATCACCTTTAAAACTAAAAGCCATCAAAATGCTCTTTCTTCCAGAGTGAAATGGACTTTTTGGGTCATAAAGTTAGTAAAGCCAGAATTTTACAATGGATTATAAGGTCTTAGCTATTGCTAAGATGACCCCCTGTAAAAATATACTTAAGGAGTTGATTATCGGTCATCAACCCAGTAACCTTTTTACTGCACAGGTTCAATTTCTTCGTGCACCTCGCATTGTAAAGAATATATTATCTGATAATAGTATGGAGACTATTATCTGTAGTTAAGTTAGAACTAATTCCAGGCCCAATGCTTCGCCAGTACTTCCAATTATATACTTCAAGTCATATTTGTAGGGATTCATTCCCTCTATTACTGTCCACTTGATCTTCATCAAGATCCTCTGATGACATTCTCCTTTGGACCAACACACAGTTGGCAGCTATCCCCTAGTTGTGGTTCTCTTCAACTCTAGATCCCCGCTCAGATCTTTACTCTTCTCTGAGAGTCTACCAATAATTGCCTTCTGCAACAATATCCTTGAGATGGACTTCACACTGGATGCTGATAGTCTAACTATAACCAAATCTACAAATAAAACTAATAATGTTTTTTGTAGTAATAATTATGTTTTTAGTAATAGTTGTTTTTTATTATAGTAAATCCTAGGGAATTTATAGGGAATTTGGCCATCTAACCCACAGTTGAAACCTCTTCGATGAAATGGCAGCTGTTGCCATTGAATCACCCTTCCTCTTCTCAGCAGCGATGGTCTTCCCTATCCTGGCTAGGATTCCATCATTGGACATCCTCAAGACCTCAATTGGAAAGAGTCAGAAATGTGTCCCTAACGTTTTCCTCTCGATCCATGTGAACCAACCATAATTGGTTAGCGACCTACTTAGGTAATGTGACTTTTTACCCATTATGGCAGGTCACTTCACCAACTGATTGATTCGCTAGTTGCAGGTGGCATCAATCGCCTCACAACTCACTACTCATTCCCAATCATTCAGTGATGAAACCTGATCAATCCAAAGTTGGTACACCTGATAGTTCTTCACTACCAGATGCCTCTATTTCGTCAGCCGCTCTGCCCAATGGGATATTAGATTTTCATCTGGATTAATCCCCCAATGGATATGACCAGGCGAATATCCCAAAATCCCCCAAACGTAGTTCCTCCAAAATTCAGGCAACTGATTTCGAAACACTTCGCTTTAGGGAATTTTCCCCTAGTGACACCAGGTAATCTAGCAGGCTGGGAATATGGGCAAAAATCCCAACACATCACCCCTCTTGCCTAGATTTCCAGCGAGAAAAGGACTGGGGCATGGGAACACTGCTTTGGACAACTGGTCAAATACTTCATTGATTCAAGTGGAGTACACTCATCAATATCAATGCTGCTTGGGATGACCTTTGGCACATGGCATTCCTCCTCTTCCTCCTCGCTACCACCTACTCAGAGCTCGATCCCCACAGCCTCTTGTTGTGCCGTTCTGATTAATTTATTTGTGACAATATTATTCTCAGGATCTGGTTTACCCCCATCGGGGTATATGACCCACTGTCATATTCAGGATTCTTGGTCCAGCGTCCTTGATTTCCTGATTTTCTCCTCACCCTGACAGGATACTCTTGGCGTCAATGTTCATTTCGTGGCTTGATTAAGAATACTTATTTCTATTCACCCTTGTTATTTCGCTCATAGCCTCTTGGCTGTAAATCATTCTTAATTCTTCCCTTGGAAAGCTTATTTCATTAATTTTTAAATCTATTTCCCAAAATTGGAGCCTAATATTTTATAGAGTGCATAATGTCAACTTCTATATAAGTCTGACATCCCCCCTCTAGTTCTGATCATAAGTCAAACTCAGAATCCCGCTACCAACAGCTTCTTAACAGCTTGTCAGGTTTGGACCTCCGCCTCTTCTAGCAAAATGAGTTAGGATGCTCGACGGAACCTCTTCTATGGTCCCTCCAGGACTCATACGCCTAGTCTAGTGCAAGGGCTATTCCTTCCAATGAATTACCGGAAATGGTAACCAATCCCTCCAAAACAAGGCATGCCATCATTTCAAACAACTCTCGGCTGACTCTTCCCTTGCAGTTGATCCCTGAGTTGGACTTTGAAACCCTCCTGGATTTGACTCCTTTTGCTGATGCTCCAAAGATCATCATCGATGCTCTGGAGGTCATGCTGGTTGCTTTGGATCATTTGTTCTTGGTTAGGTCAGACTTGCTCCCTGAGTTCCTCTTCCAGCTTGGTCAATTCTACAAACCTGCTGTGTTAGTTTCTGAGCTTTCAATTAGGAACAGCATACATTTCGAGCTCCCTATGCTGAACTTTGGACACAAGTCACTGAGGCGTTGACATAAGTTCTGAATCCCTCTGATCTGGACAACCTTCTGGATTGGGATACTGCCGCTTATGCTCTCCACTTTGCCAGCCAAGTTCTTTGAAGTTGGTCAACATCTTCCAGCCTGCCTGACTTCTATTGGTCATTCAGCTTCAGCTTCCACAAAGTCCGTAGTCATCATTTACAAGATGCAATCTGCTCTTTACATAACTACCTCTTCTCTGGAACTTCTCATTGCTATCTTTCGTTGATGGCGTTAATTTAGGGCATGATTTAACAACCTCCCTCAAGTATTCCTTCCTCACTGCCAGCTCACCTGTCCGGTGTTCTTGATGAGGCCCATCGGCAGGCACTCAAGACAAACTTTTCTGGCGCCAGTGCCTTATCAGGATTACTTTGTGTTATTTGCGAATTGCCTCTTCCTATATTGCTGATTTCCTCCCCACTCTGGGGTTTTGAAATTGGCTTCTTCTGACATATCAATTTCCCTTCCCTAGTCATGTTTTCTCAGGGCTTGGAGTCTTCTCAAAGAACATGGTTTTGTGTAGATCTCACCCTTGAAAGTGACCAATCACATATCAATTTTGTAGGCTATTTCTTCCTACCACGATCCATCCTCCCTCCCCCAAGAGGCGACATAGGTGGAATCATCCCCGTACTGAGGACAATCAATAGAAATAAAAGTATAAAAAAACAGACTTTTTTCTATGCATTTAAAAAGCTTTTTTCCCAATATGTTTTATCAATTTTTTATTTTTATCTCTCTCTTTTTTCCATGGGACTTGACCTTGTTTCAGTTCAGAGGTCCATCTTTTCCCCCAAACTGGATCATGGGCATTTAAACCTACCAGTTTTCTATGGTTTAGAGGTCCTTTTTGGACTTAACCTAATCATCAGGACATGACCAACTTAATGATTCATTGGTCCTTTGGAAACTCTTTTATTTTTTTCTTCAAACCAATGCTTTAAATACTTAGCATGGACTCGATTTACTACTCCTCCATCTTAGAGATTCTTGATGGAATAAGCATTGGTCACCATCTTGGCAATTACTTTAGACGGACCCAATCATAATGCATTCAATTTGTTTCTTCATCTGAAAACATGCATATTGCAATAGGCGAATCTTTCTCCTATTGTTATTCTTCTAATACCAGTCATTTCTTATCATCCATTGATTTCGCTCATATCCCTTTCTTCAAGGTTGTATCAAATGCTTGCGATTACATATTGATCAGGATACTCATCAGTTGGTTCAGGTATTATTTTGGTACTCATCCCGACGTAGGTTCTACTACCAGATATAGTATAGGCAGAAACGCGGCCTTCATCCCATATAGTAATTCAAACAGCATCTTTTCCATCACTGTATGATGACTAATGTTATAGGCGAACATCACCAAATTCAGGTACATTCCCCACACGGAAGTTCTCCATGTGACTAGCTTCCTCAGCGTCGTGGCCAGCGTCCCATTGACCCATTCTACCAGTCCATCCATCTCCAGCCGGTATTGTACTGACATGACTCCCTGGATCCCCATTATTTTGTCTAGCCTTGGGATCACATGAGATTTGAAGTTGGTCCCATTGTCACTCAGTAGGACTTGTGGACATCCATGCTGGTATACTACTTGATCCAGGATGAATCTCGCAGTACTAGTAACATCATGTCATGGAAATAGCAGAAGAAGTTTAGACTAGCCTGCCAGTTGGGATGCATGAGCTTAAAAAAGCAAGCCAGAATGCCAGAGGCATTGACAACCATATGACTTGATATGGAGCTGGGAAATGTGTTACCACGAAGTGGTGGTGCAACAACAGGGTGAGGAGTATCCCAATGACAAACCACACTGAACCCATTCCCAACTCAGTGGTTCTAGCTGCTAGAGGTGGGATTAAGGGATAGTTTTGACGAGATTCTTGGCTGAGAGGCCATCTCATTGGGGCGATAAGGAGATGGATTCTTTTTTCCATTGATGGACATAGGGCCATAAGATCCCCGTGTATTGTTGCCAGAAGTTCATAAGAGCGGGGTTGTAAAGCCAAAAGTGTCAGACTCGCTGGTCCCAAAACTGGTGATGGAGGGAGCCATAGTGACCAAAAAAATTGGTAAAGCCCACCCAGAGTGCGGGGTGATGGGCCACCAGGGAAATGTCATTTGGGATGCGGTCAGAATGGAAAATAAAAATTTGGTTTTTTAGGTAAAATTCTATTTGGAAAGGAAAGTAAGGAAATCGACCAACAATTTTCTCAGTGGCATGCAACTGATTAAACAGTGGTTGATTGAGAGTGACAAGATGGGGTTGGGTCCCACAAATTTGACCTAACTGGTAAATTGTTCAGGAATGGGCAGGTTTATTCTTTGGGAACTGACATAGCAAAATTTGGCGGTGGGCTGAGTCTTTGTCAGTCTGACCTCAAACATCTAAACCAGGGCTTGACTACATTTCTGATGGTTAGCACGATGGCATTTGGCCTGATGGGCAATGGGAATCCCCCAAGGCCATCCCATATAGGGATGGGTCCATCTGGTTGGGAACAGGTTTGGGATGGCCAATCTGCTCACACTCGGTTATTTAACCATTTGTTCAGTCAACAGCAGCACATTGGGCGCAACGCCCAAATTACTATCAGAGGGCTTCGAACCCTCATTGATGGCACCCAATATTTGTTCTAATGGTTTAGTGATTGAATTGGAACTGTCAGGCGATCCAGCCAATATCTCATTATTCATGCTTTTACATCCATTCAAATTTTGGGCACCAGCCAGATTGCCGCCTGAGATAGATCCAACTAATTTTAAATTGGTAATCTCAGCACATATTTCATTAATTCCCCGCAACAGTTCTGCCAAGGTGAGTGTGGGTAATGGGAGTGGGATCTAAAGCAGATGAGCTGTCACCCATCGCTCATCTACAATGTGAGTGAGATCGTCCCTGAATGATGAGAGGTACCGCCATCCTCTTTGGTGTCTTTTTAATTTGGAAATGGGAAGATGACCCAATTGAGAGCTATGATGTTCCCTCAGACTTACATTACCCTTTCCTTTTTCCAAAGGAATGGCACCCCCACCGGGAAACTGCGCCAGAGCCACATTCTTGTGTGCTTTAGGTAACTTGATAGCCATAATCATCGCGATCTTCTGAGGAGGGCGGGGGAGACTCAGGGTGGTATGCGTGGAAGGCTTCGACCAGGGCCATGCAACTTGCACAATCGCGCGCCTTGACCCAACTATTTTCATAGGCTGGGTATCCTTTCCATGCCACGAGATATTGGTTTGTACGTCGCGACTTGCGAGATGCCAGGATAGCCTCTACCTCAGCTTCTTCCTCATTATTGATGATGATCAGTTCTGGGTCCATGGGAATTACACCCTTGAAGGGTGACAACTGGGAAACATGGAAAACTGGGTGCTGCTTCCAATGCGCAAGAAGCTTCAAGCGGAACGCCCTGTTACCCAATACTTCCTCCACTAAGTGAGGACCCAAACGCTTAATGGCTAACTTGCAGGAAGGGTCTTGAATTCGCAAATGGCGGGTATCAAGCATGATGTAGGAACCCACCGTAAAGTCATGACCTGAAAGGCGCTTACAGTCTGTAAATTGCTTATATTTTTGATGGATTTGGTGAGTTGCTCCCGCACTAAAGCATGAGTCAATCAAATATGGCTAACATGATCCGCGGCAGCTTGAACCTCAGGTTGCAAGCATGGCCTAACTGAAAACGATGGGTTATAACCTAACGTTGCTTCATATGGTGAAAACCCCATAGATGTGTGGATCCCGATATTGTATGCAAATTGATTGAGAGGCAAGTCACCAGCCCAAGTATCCTATGCTGCTGCAGCATAGCAACGCAGGTACTGTTTGATAACTTGGTTAACCTGCCCAGTCTGGCCGTCAATCTGGGGGTAATATGCCATGGATTGACAGGGAGTTATCTTCAGGATTGATAGGAGTTCACTCCAAAAGCGTGCATTAAACTGAGTACCCCATTCACTAACAATTTCCTGGGGAAGACTGAACATCAAAAACAAATGTCATACAAAAAACGGGCAGTTTCTTCTGATGTAATCGCAGAAGTTCAAGGGATAAAAAGGGAAAATTTTGTAAAGCGATCCACCACTACCATCACCGCTGTAAACCCATTAGAACAGGGGAGATCGATGATAAAATCTATAGATACTGAGGTCCATGGACCTTCCGCCTGCTGTAAAGGGTGCAGGAGGCCATTCTTACTGGAGTGATCTGACTTAACCTAGCACAAATAACACAATTGGTGATCCAAGATGGGATCTCTTTGGTCAGTCCTGCCCAATTGAAAGTTCGCTTGATCAGATTGATGCATCTCTTATTAAAGGGATGTCCGACCATGGGGGGATCATGGTGTGCATGGAATACTTTCGGGCAGAAGGAGGGGGAACCCAAACATGAGAACGGAAGTAATTGAGTCCCTCTTATAAGGAGTATAGGGAGTGTTTGGGACTCGAGTGAGCCAACTGCTCAACCAACTCCACGCCCTCAGGGCAGGTCGTTTGACTGGCTAACACCTGGGCCAATAATGGATTGCCAGGAGACAACTCAGAGGAGGAAACAACGGAGGGAATTATTGACAGAATCTGAGTGGCAGGGATCACGGTAACAAGATCCACTTCCTCAGTTTCCAAGGGACAGTGAGCAGGACTATGGCTCAGGAAATTGGGAAGGACAATAAGCGCATCTTTGACAAATTCATATTTGAAGTTAAAACTGCACAGGTTCTGATAGGTTCGGGCCTGCTGGTGTGCAATTTTTGGGGTTTGTGGAAATACAAGAGAGTTTGGTGATCTATGTGAATTGTTAGCTCATTACCAGCACCTTGCAACAGGTACCACCAATGAGTTAATGCCCATGCAACAGCAGCCAGTTTCCTGTCATAAATGGCCCAAGACTGCTCCATAGCAGTGAATTTTTGGGAAAAATAAGCAACTGGATTTTTAAGACCATCGTCCTAAAGCAGCACTGTGCCCACTGCTACTGACAAAGAATCACATGCAGTTATATACAGTTTGGTGGGATTGGCGTGTTTCAAGATGGGAGGAGACACAAACACCTCCTTGATTAATTAAAACGCCTGCTGGCATTTGGGGGTCCAACAAAATGGTACATTTTTTCCCGTGAGGGGATGGAGCGGGGCGGCCAACTGGGAAAGTGCGGGGGAAAAGTTTCTTCAGAAAAATGATAGTTCCCAAGAAACTCCAAAGTTGCTTCTGTGTAGTTGGAGTTAACCATTCACAGATTACATCTAATTTGTTGGGAGGGATAGCGACACCTTCTTTGAGAACCAGGTTTCCGAGAAATGTGACCTCTTCCTTATAAAACTCGCACTTGGAAGCTTTGAGGAACAGCCCTACTTTATGCAAAGTGACCACCACCGCTTCTAAGCCAATAGCGTGTTGTTTAGGAGTTTGGGTATGAACTAGGATATCATCAATGTATACAATAGCACAAGAGAACTGGAGATCCCCTAACTGTTGTCAATCATTTGTTAAAACGTAGCAGGAGCATTTTTCAACCCAAAGGGCATTACACGAAATTGAAAAATGCCTCTCCTCATTTGGTTGTGGTCAACCATTCCTGTCCTTCCATCACCTAAATTTGGTTGAAAGCGTTCACCAGATCCAGTTTTGAAAACACACGGGATTTGGCAAAAGCCTGATTGATTGTCTGCCCTAAAGGCAATGGGTAGGGATCTGTAACTGTTATTTTGTTCAAGTGACCGTAATCCACGCAAGGACGGAGCAATCCATCCAATTTTCTTATAAAGACAATAGGGGAGGCGATGGGTGAGGTCTCTGAACAACTAACCTTTTTTAACTTATCATCCAACCAGGTATTGAGTGCAACCTCTTCCTCCACTGTATGAGGATACAATGGGCAGTTGATGTTCACCAACTCCACGGTTGTCCAAAATCCACAATCATACCTAGTATGTTTTGGCAGACAATCTGCTTTTTCCATGTCAAAGATTCTCCAATATTTCATTAAGCTTTTGGGAAATTGGCTGGAATGCCCACGGAAGTAACTAGGGTAGTGATAGAGCTGGTCCCTTGTATTTTTGAGGGTGTTGATCAAAGGGAACTCTCCCTCTAAATCATCATTGATAAATGACAACGTATTAGACTCTAAATGAATCTTCACATGTTGTCGACGCCACCATCCACACACCTAAGATCACCAGGAATACCAAGTTCAGCATGGCTAAAAACAATCGCAGAAGTTATATTGGTGGATTGAGAAGTGTATCGACTAGCAAACAACATACAAAGGCTGGTAAGCAGATGAGGCCACCATTACTGAGGAGCCCACATCCATTTCCAGTTTTAATTGCTGTGCCAACTCAACACTTATGAAGTTCCCCACTGCTCCGGTATCCACCAGAGCTTCGAAGGAGACATGATGTGGACTGATACTGATTTTCATAAGGATAAGGAAATAAGAGGAATTCTGTTTATTGGGAGATTCAACTGACTCATTGATGACTGAAGAAATAACGGGTATGTTGGGATCAGGATCAGGTTCTTAGCTGGGGCGAAAATTGGAAGTATGAGTATGGGGGAAAACATTTCCTTTGTCTGGGCAAAAACAGAATCATTAATAGTTAACTCTGGAAACGCCAACTCGGACTTGGGGGTTATGGCAGGGTTGGGAGCCACGTCAACTGCTATTTTGATGACAGGCGCATCATCTACATCTTGGTTTGAAAATCTTTTTATAAAGTTCCCCTTCTGATACAGGGAAACGTGGCGAGGTAACACTTTGATAGTAGTTGTGGTGGCACATATTTGATCTACTGATTCTTGGATGGTAGACCAGACCACGTGATGAGCAGAAACCAAATCCAAGCTTGCTTTAAAGACTGCTTGAAGCATATTGATAGATAGGCCTGATGCGGGAGCCAGCTCACAAAAGGTAGAAATCAAAAAAGCCAAACTAGGGGCTTCAACCATGGCAAGGAGCAGTCTGAATAAGTGGTCTGATTGGGACATAAGGAGTTTTAAGGCGGCCAATACAACAGCCATCAGGGGGATGGAGTCTCCTTCTTGTGAGGAAGAACGCAAAAGACTTCTCACCCAATGGCGGGCATCTCCATCCATGGCATCTAACAACGTGAGCCTTAGTTGGGCATGAGATATTGCAGAAGCATTATTGAGTGCAATTGTTGTCCGCATTTGTACTTTGGTGAGAGCGTTGAGAACATGATTGGCGATCTCTTGGGAGGGGATACTTGATCCCTTTCCCAGGCCAGAGGAAGTAAGAGGAGATGCAGTCTGCACATCTTGGGTGGCCTGAAGAAGGTTTCCCAAAAATAAAGTGGATGCTTCTCCCAAAGTCAGCAAGTGACCAAACGAACAACAAACAACACACAACTGATTGTACGTTCATCTGGTAGAGGGTAACCACTGTGGCGCCCAATTCAAAAACCAAGGCGAAGGTGGCTGAGAATAATGGTTGGTCGATCATGTCATGGAAACGGCAGAAGAAGTTTAGACTGTCCTGCCAGTTTGGGATGCATGAGCTTAAAAAGCAAGCCAGAATGCTAGAGGCATTGACAACCATATGACTTGATATGGAGCTGGGAAATGTGATACCACGAAATGGTGGTGCAACAACAGGGTGAGGAGTATCCCAATGACAAACCACACTGAACCCAACCCAACTCAGTGGTTCTAGCTGCTAGAGGTGGGATTACTGGGATAGTTTTGACGAGATTCTTGGCTGAGAGGCCATCTCATTGGGGCGATAAGGAGATGGATTCTTTCTTTCCATTGATGGACATAGGGCCATAAGATCCCATGTATTGTTGCCAGAAGTTCATAAAGAGCGGGGTTGTAAAGCCAAAAGTGTCAGACTCGCTGGTCCCAATTGGTGATGTAGGGAGACATAGTGACCAAAAGAATTGGTAAAGCCCACCCAGCGTGCGGGGTGATGGGCCACCAGGGAAATGTCATTTGGGATGCGGTCAGAATGGAAAATAAAAAATTTGGTTTTTTAGGTAAAATTCTATTTGGAAAGGAAAGTAAGGAAATCGACCAACAATTTTCTCAGTGGCATGCAACTGATTAAACAGTGGTTGATTGAGAGTGACAAGATGGGGTTGGGTCCCACAAATTTGACCTAACTGGTAAATTTTTCAGGAATGGGCGGGTTTATTCTTTGGGAACTGACATAGCAAAATTTGGCGGTGGGCTGAGTCTCTGTCAGTTTGACCTCAAACATCTGAACCAGGTCTTGACTACATTTCTGATGGTTAGCACGATGGCATTTGGCCTGATGGGCAATGGGAATCCCCCAAGGCCATCCCATATAGGGATGGGTCCATCTGGTTGGGAACAGGTTTGGGATGGCCAATCTGCTCACACTCGGTTATTTAACCATTTGTTCAGTCAACAGCAGCACATTGGGCGCAACGCCCAAATTACTATCAGAGGGCTTCGAACCCTCATTGATGGCACCCAATATTTGTTCTAATGGTTTAGTGATTGAATTGGAACTGTCAGGCGATCCAGCCAATATCTCATTATTCATGCTTTTACATCCATTCAAATTTTGGGCACCATCCAGATTGCCACCTGAATTATATCTGACCAATTTCAATTCAGTAATCTTGGCACAGATTTCATTAATTCCCCACAACAGTTCTGCTGAGGTGAGTGTGGGTATTGAAGGTGAGATCCAAAGCAGACGAGCTGTCACACATTGCTCATCTACTATGTGAGCAAGATCGCCCTGAGTGATGAGATGTACTGCCATCCTCTTCAGTGTCTTTTTATCTGGGAATGGGAAGATGACCCGATTGAGAGCCAAAGGACGTTCCCTGAGACTTACATGTCAACTCTGGTTTGGGCTTTTGTTTCAACCCATCTCATCAGATGGTCGATAGCTACTATGATGTATTTGACTCCTCCTGTGCTCATCGCCAGCAGTCCCTCACATTGATGAGCACCATGTGCCATGCAAATCCAGGTTGGACCAGTCATTATCCAGTTGTATTATTATGTGGTTTATGCAGTTGGCATTCCACACAACAAGCCAAATGATCTGCGACATCATAGTTAATCGATTCCTAGTAATAATATTGGCAAGTATGGTCAGTTGCTTTTCTCAGGCCTCCGTGCCAGACAACCTTATGAGCTGCTTGAACTATTGCTGCTCTTTCCGATGGTTTTAGGAATAATAATTGTTTCCCATTTATCATCTTGAATACTTGTCCATCCATGATCTTGGTGTTTTCCATCACTTTTTGAAGCGCACCTTGGATTTCTCAAGGCTCATCCTCAATTCTTCCTTTGACCATTCTCTGGAATAACTCATCCACCTGTGGATATACCAACTGGACCATTGGTAACCACAATAAGCCATCCACATTCTGGTGAGAAGCCCCCACTCAGTGGACTATCTCATAATCATAAGCCTTAAGCTTAAGTGCCCATTGGGCCAGTCGTCCTTCAGGTTCCCATAAATTGTGCAGCCAACGCAGCGAAGAGTGGTCCATCACCACCTTAAAGTGCGTTCCATGGACAAACACCTGAAACTGATTACAGGCGTAAATGACCGCAAGACATTCATGCTCAGTCACGGTGTAATTCCTCTCAGCGGCTGAGAGTGTCCAGCTCACATACACCACCAGATGTTTGTCCCCAAGTTCATCTACTTGGCTCAGTATGGCGCTGATTGCCATCAATGAAGCATCAGTTTGAATGATAAACTCCCAATTGAAATTAGGATATTTCAGAATTAACAAATTGATCAGATACTGGCGTAACTCTTTTTAATAGATCTGGGCCTCTTCATTCCATACAAATCCTTTTTTTGGATCATTTTAGTAAATGAAACAAAGGCTCGGCTATTTGGCAAAGTCCCAAATAAAACTTCTGTATTATCTGACCATCTCAAGGAATACTTCGATGTCTCAGACACTCTTCAGCACAGCCATGCACTTAATAGCTGCTATCTTCTGGGGTTGCAGCTGCAATCTGTTTGTGTTAATCACAAATCTCAGGTATTTCAGCTCCTTCTTGAAGAAGTGGCACTTCCCTGGCTTGATCTTCAGGTTAGCCGCGGACAGTCTCTTAAAACTTTTTCCAAGTGATGGAGGTGATTAGTAAACGTTCTACTGAACACATTGATATCGTCCAGATATACCAGGACGCACAACAACTTCAGGTCACTCAATATCGCGTCCATGGCCCTCTGAAACATTGCGGGCGCATTACAAAGACCCTGAGGCATCCTAGTCAGCTGCTATAACCCCTGTGCGGTGATAACCGCACATTTTTCTTGGTCTTCTACTGGCAAGTCGATCTGCCAGTATCCCAAGATTGGGTCCATCGTGGAGATATACTTTGCTTCTCCTAATTGATACAGCACATCATCAATCCTCAGTAGGGGATAAAAATCCTTCTTCATAATTTTAATCAGCCTCCAATAGTCAATCACTACCCGATTTGATCCATCTTTTTCTTTATGATCATAATTTGGCTTGCCCAGGGACTTGACAACGGAACTAGAAGCCCATGCTTTACTAGTTTACTGATCTCATCTTCTACTACTGCTTTGGTGGATTTTGACCTTTAGATTGGTCTCATTCTTATAGTAGATTTTCCCAGGTGTCGACCTTGTGAATTACACCTTGTGCGCATTCCAAATCATGGTCATCATGAGCAATATACTTCCCGATATCTCTCAAATAATTTGAGCACCTCCTCTTTCTGCCCTTCCAGAAGATCTGCGTGCTGCTCCCTATCAACCAATAGGTTGATGCTTTTGGCCCCCCAGCTGGTAATCTTTTTTTTAAGAGACCCAAAAGCATGGAATCGTCTCAGTTCTGCCATCAGAATTAAATGAATAAACGCGCTGATTTGATTCCTCTTGATCTTCATCAGTTTTTCTCTTAAATTCACCAAAAGAACTCGTATTTCTCCATGGCCCAGCATGATTATCCCAGGAGCCACCCATGGCTCCACTCAGGACTTCTTCCAGGGGCTTCTGACTTTTCCATACAACAGCTCCGGAATCTCTAAAGTTAATCCTGTGTTGACTATCATCTGCGATCCAATGTATGGTTCTCTCCTTCTTGATCCCTAAGGGAATTCCCCAGTTTTTTAGGATTTCCGCTAGCATCTCTTGTCACTTTCTACCAACTAATTGGTATTGAATCGGTACAATGCCATCATTGTATATCAGATTAATGAAGTTATTTCTTCAGTTCAATAGAACTCCACCGTCCTTCTGGTATATGGTAACTCTGACCAGGATGGTCAATGTATTATCCTCAAAGTTACATTTAACTCTGTACTTCTGCAGAATCTCCATTCCAATCAGGATATCATAGTTTTAGTTCGCCAAAACTATTGCTGGCGCAGATACCACCAACGACCTGAATCATAGTGGCAGCGCACTATATGATCCACAGGAAATGGTGGTGTTTGGCCCAGCTGTTCCATATTCTTTCTTGTGCTCCAAGTCCAAAGAGATCTTCATCTTCTTTACCAACTTGGTTGACACAATATTGATAGGTGCTCCGCTGTTAACTATCACCTGTACCCTCACTTGATTTACTTGAATATCTATATAAGTAAACTCAGAGTATTGTAATAGAGTATTTACTGAGTGAATTGTGGCGTTATTAGCCAGATCTAGGGTATGAATACTCTGCGCCAATAATTCAGGAAACAATTCCTTAATTGCGCCAAGGGGAATTGACAGATTGGCCTCATCTAAGCGAACATCAGTTAACTCATCAGGATTCTTGGCGGTCCAAATTTTTTCCACCAGTTGTCAGGCGTACAGCTGGGCAACTTCCTGAACTATCTCAGGGTTGATCTTCTTCGCCCTAGCTCTGGTCACAGCGTTTATATCCATGTTGACCATTTGATATAGCTGATCCTGCTCGTCATCTACAAATAGATTACTAATATCTAGCTCTTCATTCATGATATTGGGAGTAACAGGTTTCTCCACCGCTCTAGACTGTTCCTTATCTAGACAGTGGGACCTTTTCCAAAATCTTTGGCTACTGAAGTCTCTTTAACCTGGACTACGTTAATTTAATACTTTGGCTTTTTTCAGTGTGCAGCAAAATGCCCTTTCCCGCCACACTGGAAGCAGACCTTTTCTTTCTTATTTAACCATTTAAAATCCTCAGACTTATTTTCTGGCACAGTTCAGTTAAAAGTCTCCTTTGCTCCTTCACTTCCCTTAATGGGATTCGAATTTTAGACCAGATTGGACTTGAAGCTTTTATTCAGGGCATCAAATGTCGCTCCCAGAATCTTTAGGTTATCCACCTTCGAGGTAGTTATTTTGGTCGCTAATACAGTAGACATCATTCAATGCAAATCGTGATAGGGCTGAAGGGCTACTTGCAAAGCGATTCTTGCATCATAGTCATCTAACACCTTCGCTCCAGCCAGGATCCGTGACTCCTGGTAAAATTGATCCATGAAGCTTGCAAGAGACTCATCTTTATGGAATTGAATTTCCATGAATTCTTGCTTGCGTTTTGACATACAGGTTGGACTCCCAAACTCCTTCATTATGGCTGCTTTAGCCTTGGCATAGGACCAGCTGTCCCCCTCCAAGTGGGGTAAGACTAGGTTCTGGCAGTCTGTGTCCAAACAGTTCATCACCATCAACGCCTTCTGACAATCCCCGTATCCATTCATGGTCATGTCAAAGTAGTCAGAAAAATGCTGGGGCGTTATCCCGATGGAATGTGGGCAATTTAGGTGTTGCTCTGAATTCCTCTGAGTCATTTCAGACCGATTATCTTGGTTTGGCTACTCAGCTCACTTGTTGAGTGACTTCAGGCATCATCTCCAAAATAGCATTAAATGTGGGCAGCATATTTCTTGGGGTGTTCATCTTCCCAAGTATTGTTTGAGGACTTCCCTCTTCAGCATCACTGGTCATATCAGGCTCACATGCACATCTGTGGGCTTTCAAATCCTCTACTTCTTTCATCAACTTCTCAATGTCTGCACCAAATTTTCTAAACAAACGCAATCCACTTCACATCCCATTTTCGGGAATAGGACCTCTTGGATGAGGTCTCCTTCTTTCCTCTTTAACGAGTTTACTTTGCTGAGTAACTCGTTCCCAAAGGTGGAAACATTTTCAACTCCTTCCTCCACCTTAATTACTCATTCCTTCAAGGCTGTAAACTCCCAATGGTCCGCAGAGTTTAAGGCATTCTGATTCACTGTGGCAATCTCGGTCCACAACTTGTGCATCTCTTCTTTATATGACATAATTGATATATTCTTCTACTCAACTACCCCCTGTAGTGAGTACCTACTTGTAAAAATTTACTTAAGGAGTTGATTATTGGTCATCAACCCAGTAACCTTTTTACTGCACAGGTTTGATTTCCTCATGCACCTCGCGTTGTAAAGAATATATATTATCTGATAATAGTATGGAGACTATTATCCCATAGTTGAGTTAGAGCTATTATCAGGCCCAATGCTTCGCCAGTACTTCCAATTATATACTTCAAGTCATATTTGTAGGGATTCATTCCCTCTATTACTGTCCACTTGATCTTCATCAAGATCATCTGATGACAGTCTCCTTTGGCCCAACACACAGTCGGCAGCTATCCCCTAGTTTTGGTTCTCTTCATCTCTAGATCCCCACTCAGATCTCTACTCTTCTCTCTGAGAGTCTACCAATTATTGCCTTCTGCAATAATATCCTTGAGATGGAACTTCACACTGGATGCTGATAGTCTAACTATAACCAAATCTACAAATAAAACTGTTAATGTTTTTCATAGTAATAATTATATTTGTAGTAATAGTTTTTTATTATAGTAATTCCTAGGGAATTTATAAAGGATTTGGCCATCTAACCCTCAGTTGACACCTCTTTGATGAAATGGCAGCCATTGCCATTGAATCACACTTCCTCTTCTTGGCAGCGATGGTCTTCCCCATCCTGGCTAGGATTCCATCATTGGACATCCTCGAGACCACAAATGAAGAGAGTTGGAAATGTGTCCCTAACATTTTCCTCTCGATCCAAGCAAACCAAACATAATTGTTTAGCGACCTACTTAGGTAATGTGACTTTTTACCCATTATGGCAGGTCACTTCACCAACTGATCGATTCACTAGTTGCAGGTGGCATCAATCGCCTCACAACTCACTACTCATTCCCAATCAGTCAGTGATGAAACCTGATCAATCCCAGTTGGTACACCTAATAGTTAATCACTATCAGATGCCTCTATTTTGTCAGCCGCTCCGCCCAATGAGATATTGGGTATTCATCTGGATCAATCCCCAACAGATACAACCAGGCGAATATCCCAAAATCCTCCAAACATAGTTCCTCCAAAATTTGGGCCAACCGATTTCCAATTCACTTCACTTTAGGGAATTTTCCCCTAGCGACACCAGGTAATCTAGCAGACTGGGAATTTGGGCAAAAATCCCAACACCCCCCTAAATCCCTACAAGTTGTACAAGTTTCTCTAGGAATGGTGGACTATTATCGCCAATCTATCCCCTATTTTGCAGACATCTCCAAGCCTTTGGTATATCTACTAAAGAAAGGAATACCCTTTTAGTGAAAAGAAGAGAGCAACAGCAGGCCTTCGACCTGCTTTACGTCTCTCTTTCCCACTCTCCAGTACTTTATTCATCCAAATTTTAATAAAACCTTCCTCCTCTTCACTGATGCTAGCAATATTGCCATCAGATCCATACTATCTCAGCATGATGAGAACTTAGTGGACCATCCCATGGCCTAATACAGCAAGACCTTATCTAAAGCCAAACTTAATAATACATTACAGAACTTGAATGCTTGGCGGTCCAACTGGCCATTAAGAATTTCTGACCTTATTTATATGGGAAGCATTTTACCATAATAACAGATCATGCTTCCTTACGTTGGCTACAGCAAATTAAGGATCCTTATGGGATATTAGCCTGGTGGGCGTTAAGACTTTAAAATAACGACTTTTCCATTATCCACTGACCAGGTCCAATCCATCAAAACGTGGATTGCCTATCACAGCTTCCCATCTTAACTATAACTGACCCTGAAGAGGATTGACTCTATGACCTTCTAACCCAACCAAAGTTATAGAAGGATGAGTCTCCCGACCCTCCAAAAAGAATTAGTGAAAAGATCGGCAAATCTCCAGGTCTAGAACGGACAATTGTGCAAACTTGTTTAAAACAATGTGTGCCTTATGTAAGACCATTGGCTTGAACTGACATCATATTTGTGGAACATAAGCATGTCAGCCATGAGGAATTCGGAAAACCTACCAGTGGCTTAAAACCCAATGTTTTTGGGAGGGAATGCTTGTTTCTATCAAGGATTTATTGAAATCCTGTCTGGTATGTAAAAGCAAAGCTGGACCTAAACCCACTCTCAACATCCAGTGGTCCCACTCTGTGAACCATTCCATACTATTAGCATTGATGTTGTGGGACCCCTTCCTTGAGCCTCCAATGGACATCAGTTCCTCCTACTAGCCGTGGACCATCTAACTAAGTGGATAGAAGCCGTACACTTCCCACCACTACAGCATAGGCCACCACCACATTTTTGTATAATAGTATTATCACCCAAAGTAGGTGCCCTAACGTCATCCTTTCTGATAATGGAAAAATTTCCGCTTGACGTTGGTAAAAGATTTAGCTTACTTGATGGGAACCACGCAAGTATTATTCATCCCCTACCATCCTGCAAAATGGAATGGTAGAACGGTTAAATGGCACTCTAACTGCAACCCTCTGGAAGATGGCTATGAATGACCCCCTTCATTGTCCCCAATATTTGCCTAGTGCAATTATGGCCTATCAGATTAGTTACCATCAAATTACTAAGATGTCGCCATTCCAAGCGTTGTATGGCAGAAATCCCCATCTGCCTTCCAAAGTTCAGGCGATTCTTGACCAAACTTCGCCTGAAGCACATTAAGTCTCTATGCAAAGTATTGCAAATAAAATCATAAGACTTTGGGCTCTGGCTGCCAAAACCTGTCTACCACAATCAGTAGAGAAACTACTCAGTTTAACAATAAGCACGATCCCCTACACAATTTCCAACCAGGTGACCTCATTCTATTCTACCATCACCAACATGTAGGTCGTGATCACAAACAGGGCATCAGCTGATCAGGGCCTTATCAAGTCATATATAAATGTGGCAATGAACACTCCATCGTAGAAGTTGTTCAGGGTACAGTTGTAAACCGCGTCCATAATCATTTTCTCCATCTGTTTTCCCCCTGCGCCAAGATCTAGAGGGGGATATTGTTAGGATTCCAGTCTGAACGGCCAATTTATATGCATCATATAATGTGAATTGATCCTGAACTGACCAAAAAACCCAAACTTTGGTCAGGGTGCAAAACCCAAGCTATGAGATGATCTCTATCAGATCAACAGAGTTAATTGAGGCTTTTATCAAATCCATTATTAGTTCACCTATTAGATCTAGGCTTGGAAAGCTTATAGTGTGGCTGATCAACCTCTCCAATTTCTCTTAAAAAGTGGGTATTGAATAATGAACTTTATGTTTTTTCTCCCCTATTTGCAATTATAAGTGAAAATTGTATTTATTTGAACTTACCACACCGGACTCAATCTATGGATTAAACAAGACTTCTCAACCAAGAAAAACAACCCTGTTAAGTAATCAACTCCCTCAGACTTTGGGTCATCTGAACCTCAAACAACAAAAAGGATCTGAGATATTAACCCTGGAGCCCAACAGTCACAGTGGCCAAGTTCATCATGGAATTTATTATCCAGTGTTATAGCTGCCCTCAGTTAATCCTTACCAATAACAGAACTAAGTTTACCTCCTATATTCTCCCCAAGCTAATTTAAGCTGATGGCCATCTGTGTGGTTTTAATGACCCCATATCACTTCGAGTCTAATGGGATGGTCAAGTGAGTTAATGGGACTTTGGTGAACATACTCCACAAACTGGTAGCAGATTGGCCTTCATATTGGAGTTCCCTCCTTTTTGCCAATGTCTTCTCTTACAATATTATCTATCTTTCTACTATAGGTAAGAGTACTTTTTAGTTACTATATGGATGACACCCAGCTCTTCTGGCACTGCTCTATGCCTGTATGGAAGATGCCAGCGGAATGGACCCACAACGCTACTTGACCAACCTAAAAAAATACTCTGATCAAATAGCAAACCAAATCATGCTCATTCAGCTTAGCCAAAAGGATAAAGAATCAGGCTGCCAATCAGGTATGGCATAGCAGGCTAGATCAGTTCAAAGATGGGGACATGGTTCTATTCCATCGCCAACACAGGTTCAGTTGGAAGCAAAAAATGGCCAGCATCTGGATTGGTCCTTTGGAAATAATTGAGAAAACAGGTGTTCATGTCTATACTATCAAGGATCTCATGAGCATTCAGATCATTAACTGAGAGCACACTAAGTTTCTTCAGGCGTATAAACAATAGGATACTTATTATCCAGTTAAGGGGGTAATGTCAAGATTCTGATATGAATGGACGATAAGCCCTAAGTAGTTACAGTGAAATGGGTGAGATTGGCCGAACTGAGTAGTATACTAGTAATGATGAGATTGCCTTGACATAATGCAATAGGATGATACCAAGCTTTAGATGAATAATAATTGAATTTCCACCAAATATGGCGATAAGGTGATGTTGATTTATTGCAAATATTTAAAAGGTTGCCTCAAACTAAAGTGAAGTGAATTTAGGAAAATTAGACTCTGCTGGAACCAATGAGAATACAGTGGAACCATATAGTCTAAGCAAAAGGTCTTTATCAACTGAAGTCACTTATATATAAGCGAAATGAGAAGATTGAAACAAGGAAGATTGTTATTAGAAAAATGAGGATGGAGCAGAAAAGATCTAATGATAAAATTAGTTTAACAAAGAAAGTAATTGGGACAATTGCTCTATATTTCATTTTATCTATATAAGTGTGTTCCGTGGACTGGCAATCATCATATCGTCCATCCAATTTCTCAGTGGGCTCAACCCTGCGCAAACTCTACTGGCGTATACCAAGTATATTTCCCAAAATTATAACGGTAAGATAAGTATGCCTCAATAGCACAAGTTCTGTTGGGGCCCGCAGTTCCATATTCTTGAAGAGTATTTCAAGTCAGACTCCAACTTAAACTTCTTGATAAATTTCAAAGAGACCACATTGATCTTGAAACCAGTGTCAAGGGTGGCCATAACCTTTAACTTGTTGATGGCGACCTTTACTATGGTTTAAGCTCCACCAAAGTTATGGGGGAACTAGAACCTCCTTAAGATGGAAAGTGGAGGCAAGCTTTTGAGCTATCTCAGGATAAATATCATTAATGGATTATACAGTATGTCATGATAAATAGGTAGGATCAAAAAGGCAATGAATTAGTTGCATCATTATTGTTAATGGAAAATCGCAGGGCATCACAGAAATTAACTAAGATAGTAATCATTAGTATAAAGACCTTATTTACCTCTTCAGGATTCAACCATCCCATTATCCCTACCTCAACTGGGGCCCCTAGGATATATTCAATGTCGTCATAACCCCTTCATATCCATCATTAGGAGTAATCTATAGAAGTCAGAGGAGTTATAGGAGAGAGGTCAGAGGCAGGCATGTTAGGTTCATCAGCTTTATTAGTAGAACATAACTTGTTAAAGCGCCCTCCTTTGTCACGGTGAGTACCTAGGGCGCTCAACTACCATTCTGGCCGGGGAGAAGGCATTTCAGCTTCACCGGCCTTTGGCTTGAGCTCTTTGTTGACTGATTTTGGCTGCACCTTGGGGGCTGGTTTTGAGATGCAAACTGGCAGTAAAGATGCCAAGGAAGTTTGGCCCGCGTCTTGGAGGGACATGATAATTGAGAAGCTGTGTAAGGCCCCTTGGTGGAGAGAGTGGGGAAAAGCAAAGTCTTAACTGATTTCAAAGGGAAAACTCTGGGTGCAGATAATAAAAGAGAACGCTGCCCTATCACCAATGGCGCACTCTGGCCAACCTCACATGGCAGAGGGATATCTGGTTTAATCACAATAGGGGGGCTGGGTTTGAGATTCATACAGGCACAGAAGTGGCAATGGGGTGTAGGACAAATACTTGTCCAATTTTGTAATAAGTGTAATTTTGGTTTAAACAAGGCTATGACCACCCGAAAAACCCTAAAACTTCTCGTTGGAACCCCTCTGATCAGGACAAAGCGATTTCGTCCCATTCTCAGCCAAATAGGCCTATGGCTAATAGCAGGGTTACGCTGAATGGTCGGCAAAATCATAGGAGCCATTCTGAGGTCCCTCCACATCCTGAATCTACTTTAGTTCAAACTTCCCCATGAAGACTGGCTCTTTTTATAGGCCTGAAGGGGTCTCCCGAGGTGCACATTTTTCCCCAGGGTGATTGGTTCAAATACATAAAATCATACACCATGGACATTTCCTACCTACTATTGGCCCTTGATCAGCTGTTCCATTGAAGCAAGGTGAACTTCAAGAGCTCCAATAGTTCAAAACACCATAGTCCCTAATTTGTAAGCTTGTATCTTATAATGCACTTCTCGTTAGACTCACTTTGAGCCTCAAACAATTTAAATACTAAGCAGACCAATATTGAGGGGTTTGCTATCTATCCCCTCACTGCCACTAGTAAAAAATTATAAAAATCCAACTTTTTCTCTATTTTAAGGGTTTTCATATTTACTTTAAATACTATAAAAATCTTCTGAGAATCATATTCCTGCAGTTGTAGAGCAACCTCTCCTGCAAATAAAATTATTAAAATCCAGGGCTCAAAAGCTCCTGCTAGCATACCACCCGCTCTGGATTCCAACAAGTGGTGCTCACTACAGGGTACCTATATATCACAATACTATACCAAAAATGGAGGGAGGTCAAGTGAGTCCCCTATTCACCCTCCTACCAGCAATGAAACAAGGATAATTGCCCTTGAACTTCAACTAGACAGCGCGCTGTCCTGTCTTAAAAACATCAAACAGCGCCCCCCTCTTCCACTTTACATGAGGCAACTCTGTTAAACCCCCTTTAAAGGATAAATTAACCCCTGGGGAGGGTAGCATTTACTCATTTATCTACTTCTGTGAATCTGCAATTGAAGGCGCTACTGATCAACAAAATTTAAGCACATGTTACTTCATCTGAGTCGCATGGCCCAAGAAGTGATGGTCCCTCATATGGACAATATGATTACATGGGCAGAGGTTAAGGATGCGCTGACTGCTGAATTTGGCTCAACGCAAATTTTGAAGAGGAAGGATCAGGCTTTTATATGCCTCATAGTTAAAAGGTGAAAATCGCTCACAACTTTTGTAAACAAATTTTATGGTGAAGCTCAGCCCTGATACTTGCTAAAATGCTACCTCTTGATGGAGCCCTCGCTGCCTTTCTAACTAAGTTTATCTTCTCACCCTTCTATAGCACGGAATCTTGTCTTCGTTAAACGCCACATCCATTCTATCCATGATATCAAGGAGGCGCTGCTAGAGGTTGAAGAAATCTATAACAATAATGTTACTTCAAAAGTTGTGTCAAATCCACAAGTCTTCACCAGTTGAGGACTTCTTAACATTAGCCCCACAAAAGGAATCCCAGATGATCCCTATGGCCCTACCTATGTTAGTTACTACCCCAAGGCCAGCACCTGAGGTGCGGCTCAAACCTGATCACCTTCCGCCCTGCAAGACTGATGTTACTAAGCCAGTGAGTCAGAATGCGCTACCATCAGTGGGGCCGCGCTCTATGCCTCTAACTGCTGGCAAAGTCATTGGTTGTCATCTAATGAGCCTCTAATCTGCCCTAAGCCCTCTGCGGAGAGGTTTGTCCCAGTGGCTTAAAAGGCTGCTACTAAGACCAAACCTCTCCCTACGGTAACAATTGCACCACCATTAGTGGGCTCAAGGATAAGGCTGCTCAAGCTATGCTCCCTGCTCCTCCAATGATCATAACTACGGATGGCCCCACAGCTACCAAAGTTATGGCTTCCTCCTACAACCTCCTTCTAGCGTCAAACCAATGTGTGTGGCAACCCTTCTGATGATGAGTCTGAAGGGGGTTATGAGGACGCTGGTTTATGTCCTAGTTGTCCTTGCAAAAGTAGATATACTATATTGGTGAACCCTGAAGGAGTAGATAAAGCCCTTATCCCACAAGAAAGCTATCTTAATCAAGTGCTGGGGTGCCCTAAGGTTATTGATACTGGTAGCGATGTTGACCAGGCTATTGCTTTGCTGATCTGACCAATTCATCATGTTCAGACCCTACAGTCCAAAAATAACCATCCTGAGACAGCTAAAAAGCTTACCTCTACTCTCCATCTTAATAAGTATTAGCTTTCCCCCTAACTTTGGCGATACATTAACTAAGGTAGAGGTCATTATTCAAAAATTCCGGGTTAGGGCTATCTTGGACACTGGATATTCCATGAACTTTCTCTCTTCCAAGATGAACAAGAATATTAAACTGGATATTGATCTCGAGTGTATGCAGGAGTTTGTAACGGCGGGTCCCAACACTACCCATGCTATTGGAGCCTACTCCTCCTTGAATATTCAGATTGAAAAGCTTATCTTGTCTGCTCCCGCCTTGGCCTTGTACAATAACACTTATGATATGCTTATTGGCACTCAGTTTATGATTGAGTATGACAGTATAATCAACATGAAACAGGGTTGCCTTTCCCTACTTAGTTATGAAGTCCTTTTAGTATTTAACAATATATTTTTAATTTATTGTGGGGAAGGCTGACCATGGGACGGACACTTCCAAATATAACTCAGTACAGATAAAATTAGTACCGGGGAAGGCACCCCAGAGAAGCGATGCTATCTCTTGCTGCCAGCGAGAACGCCACTTATGGGGAGGGAGAGGGACCGTGTGAAGGGGCCGTAGCCACTATTGAGCACGTGTGGAGGATGGGGTCTGATTTGATGAACCAGACTGGGAACTAGGAGGAGACCAGCTGTTGGCGACGCGGCGGGAGGTATCCAAACATCCACGCTTGAAAGTGGTCCACCAAATGAGACTGGAATCTGTGGACAGATTCTGGGAGGGTGGGGGTGGAGCCTGCGATGGCATCTAAGACAATCGTGTGGATGGTCCACATGGAGATTGCAACCACCAGAGCACGGAGGGAAGGTGGAAGGGAGGAGGCCATTGATAGAGCAAACATATCTCTTGACAGACTGAAGGGATGCGTTTGATCCTAAACCAGCAGACGTTGAACTTCGCGCCATATCGCTTTAGATGTGGGGCACTTCTCCAGGCGGTGGAACAGCGTTCCATACTGGCCACACATGACACAGGATGAGTGTAAAGCATTAGAGCGCTCAGCTGTATGAAACACCCTCCTCAGGCAGCGCCACACATGGGAGCAGACTTGAGGCTGCAACAGAGTATGGTGTGCATATTTCCAGATGGTCTTTTGGGTCTCAGTGGAATAAGGGATGTCCATCATGTCCAGGTAGTCCACCCTGGATAGGACATGGGGCCAAATGGGGATCACGCCATCATGGATGGGGAGCCCCTGTACCACTTGTGTGAACTGAGGAGAGGGGCGGCCTCTTTGGGTTGTATGTCCGCTAATACAAATTCTCCACTCTGCGCTCCGCATGGAGAGTAGGATTCGTTTATAGTGGGTTTTTGTCCCGTGAGGACCTGTGGCCAATGTGTGTGATGCGAGCTATTTCATCAGGGAGTGGGGGTTTGATGGATTGTTGAGGCCCAAGGTTTAGGAGAAGTTGGAGCGGGCTGCGTGGGACCAGTGTTGGGATGGGAGTGTAGGAGCGGTGACAGCCGCGATCCAGGTGCCCAGGATCTTGGCAGCATGGGCTTTGAAGTCAAGCAGGCCCATGCCACCATGATGATGAGGGCCAAACATGACCTCTAGCCGCACTGGTGGAGGGCGGCCTGACCAAAGCCATCCTTGCAGCAAGGCATACAAGGATTTGAAGAAGCTCGGGGAGAAGGGGATGGCGTGGGCTCCGGACCAGACTTTGGATAGGAGCATAGAGTTGGCTAAAACAACCCTGCCAGTAAGGGAAGTAGGGTGGGCTCTGAGAGAGGCATTCGCTTCGTCACGTTGTCCAGAATATGGCACTCCATTACTGCTGACGGTATCCGCCTGCCTCCATCCACACGCCCAGATGGCGCACCAGTCCTATGGTAGGACGTGGCACAAAGGGGAGCACCAGTGGAGCGTGTGTGCGTTGAGTTAGTAAGGCGTGGAAGTGGGCGAGCAGATGGGCCAGGGTGGGAACTCTTTGCTGGGGCCCAGCAGTTCTGAAACTGACCAAGGAGGATGATTTCGGTTTTGGAGGCGTTCAGTGCCGCGTTGCTTACCAGGGAATATTCCTGGATAAGAGCTTCAAGCGCGCGTGCATCTTGATTATTAGATACCCGAACCACACAATCATCTGCGAATGCCAATATTTTGACTGGGGCTTGGCCTGGCACATGGACCCCAGTGAGTTGGGCATTCACATTTTGCAGTAGTGGGTCAAGGCTGAAGTTGTATAAGAGTGGGCTGAGGGGGTCCCTTTTCGCAAGCCCCTTTGAGGGCGGACTACTTCCGTTAGGAAGCCAGGGCCATGCACTGCCATTGTTGCAGATTCTGTGAGCAGCATCACCCAGTTGATGAAGCGAGGGGGTAGGCGGAATTGATGAAGGCAGGCCCTTAGGTATTCCCAGTTTACTCTATCATAGGCCTTTTGTTGGTCCAAGAATACAAGTGCCCCAGAGGCTGTGGACTGACACAAATTAGCCACAGAGTGCACGTTATCCCAAATCGACTTTCTGGGGATGAAACCAAATTGTTCTGGGGAGATGGTGGCAGATGCTACAGTCCCTAGACGGTTAGCCATGATTTTTGTTAAAATTTTGGTGTCCGTGTTTGTTAGAGAAATGGGGCGCCAGTTGGCTAAGTCAAGCTTATCCCCTTTCTTGAAGAGTATGACAGTAAAGGCCTCATGTCCTCCTGGTAGGAGGCGTGTTTCCAACAGGCTTTGGTTAAGTGAGGCAAGCAGAAGTGGGGATATATATTTGAAATATTTTTTGTAGAACTCATATGGAATGTTATCTGGGCCTGGGCATTTTTGGTTTGGCGCACCGCGAATGGCTGTCCATAATTTGTTCAGAGTAATTAAATTCTTTATTTCCAGGTATTGGAAAATGGTGCAGATATGAGCTCGGTCAAGAAATTCCGCCACTTTGGCCAGCTGAATCGGTTTGGCTCAGTACAACTCAGAGTAATATTTTTGCATTTCAATTGCCACTTTGGCCGGTGTATCAATAATAGAATTATCTGATCTTCACACCTGTGTGCAGGCCATGCTCTGGCATGGTGCAAAATTTTTTTAAAGAAATATGCGGTGCACTTGTCACCTTTAGTGATGCGTGTGGCCCTGTATTAGACACAAACCTGATGTTTATGTTGCCTTTCGAGTGCGTTGAGGCGGGTGGCTGCCTCCGCCCACTTCTGGCTCCATGCTGGGCTGTATCCTGTAGCTGGAATGTTGGACTCCAAGTGTGCCAATTCCACCAGAGTGCGCGAGATAACTGCCGATGTGGCTCATGTGCATCTGGAGGAGAGATGGCGAGAGTGGCGGATGGTGTCCTCTTTAAAAGTTGCTCATGTGGAAATGGGGTCCGCGCAAAACGGTGCAACAAACTTTTTTGCCAAAGTTGCCTCCTCCACCTGCGTGGAAAATCCTGGTGATGCGCGCTTGGGAGGGGGCGGATTTTGCACCAATGTGAGGCCTTAGCAACTGTGACAGGTAGGTGGTATGTTATTGAGACCAGTCAGTGGTCAGAGAATTCCATTTTCGTTGTTTTGAAGTGAAGATGTGGGGTTGGAATCCCGCCAGTGTTAGAATAAGGTCGATGTGGGTCATGGACCTTAATTGGCCATTGTGGACGTGGGGATGAATCATGTTTTTGAGCAGCAGGGCATGTCGCAGCAGTGCATCCATTAACCCAAGAGTGGCCTTTAGAACGTGTAGTTCAACGTGACCCTGTAGGGCGTGGGGTGAGGGAGGCCACTGGTCCGTTGGTGAGATTAGCCAACAGTTCATGTTGCCGACTAGGAAAGAATCAGGGGGTAGTGGGAGGGATTTGACTAACGATAAAAATTCCTGACGCTTGTGTGCACCGTTTGGGGCATAAATGTTGATGATTGTGTGCGCCACGTCAGCCCACAAGAAGGTGATGACGAGCACTCGGCCATTCAGTAATGTTTCTGAGGATACAAATTTGAAAAAATTATTTTTCCAAATTAGCACCCCACAGTGCTTTGACCAAAAGGATAGGGATGGGAGGAGCATTGTTTTCCAAGTTTTCTCGGAATCTCATGGACAGTGGGACTCCTGGATGGCCAGGATATCCACGGGTAAATTGTGTTGTAAAAAACTCAGTTTCCTAGCCTGGGACAGGGAGGCCTTGAGTCCGGCGATATGCAACATCCCTAAAGTGAAGATATTCCCCATCACACCTTAGGTGCGAGGGGTGGGCCCCTGGGCCCACCAGCCTCTTCTAGGTCCCCAAGGGCTTTCACAGCAGCACGGGTGTTAGCAGCAATGCTATTGGAGTTTTTGTTGATTTTTGCAGAAAGAGTCGCATTGGCTTTGGCCTTCACTTTTTGTTTTTAACCGACGTTGGACAAATTTTTTGCAGTGCGGATGAGTTTGGTGCACCGTTGAGTGGGTCAAAAAAAAAAATTTCAGTTGGGATAGGTCCCAAGTCAGTTTTGACTGGAGCTTGGGTGCAACGATTGGGTGAGATTGAGTCTCCCATTGGATCCTCAGATTGAGTGGCCCGCATGGCATGGGCTTCCCAATCTGATTGGTTGATGGATTCCCAAGTTGCTTCCACCGCGAAGGTTTCCATGTCCTCCTGGTGTTGTGAGTGTGGGATAGCGGTGGTGGCCTTGGCCATTTCCTTGGCCGCGGCCCTATGGCCTGCTTAGCCTTCTTCCATTCTTGCGGGGAGATAGGCTTTACCAATAGGTAGCAGCCTTGTGCTCCCCACGGGAAAGCCTCCTTGGTGCTTGCAGTTGGTTCGTAGTGCGCCTCTCCATTGGCCATGGCCGCTGAGGGGTGCTCTTGGAATTTGACACCCTCCTTGATGGGGCATGCGTGCGCCTTGTGGCCAAACGCGTCACAGTGGGTGCAAATGGAGGGCGCGCTGTCCACGGTCACCCAGAATGGGTGGGTGGTATGCCCTGCGATATCAATAAAAGTGGAGTGCGGGATCTGGGTTAGGTCCTTTGCAATTTCCTCAGTTGGAGTCAGAACTGCGATGGCTTTGCTGGTGCACAGGTGTGGCATCAGCATGAATCGTTGCATTTTGAAAGATTGTATTTCGCCATATATGGCGAGACCATCTTTCAGGTGTTGTTCCAAAATGTCACATTTTACCATAGTAGGCTAAAAGTCAAATGTGAGGAAAATTTGGTTTGATTTTGTCCATCTGGTGCGTTTGGTTTTGATGACCCATTGCCCTTCAGGGGAGGTCGACCACTATGCACACCGCTGCAGCCTCATCTGCTGCTTTTTTGCTCTCGAAACCTAGGTCCAGCCAACTGCATGACATGGAGTGAGGTGCAATGTACACCGCGGTCAGGAAAATTTTGTGTACATCTTCACAAAATTTTTCCCATAAGGCTGTTTTTTGGATGTCCAGATACACACAGACTCTGAATTCCACTGACGAAAGTGGTTGGGAGTGTGGCGTGTTGATGTACTGGTTGCATCGTGCTTGCCATGTGAGTATCTCCATGGAAATTGTGACCGCCGGTTTTTTAAGATTTTTGTCTATTCTTCCAGATTCTCCGGGGCGTTTTCAAACGTTGAAGGCCGCGGGCCTTCCACCTGCTCCTCTTACCTTGCTTGCCCAATTGCTCCCTGACATGGGCGCAGACTAATCTCCTCTGTGAGATTATTAAACTAATTTCAGTCTTGAATTGAATAGGTTGCAATAGTGATTGCAACGAGAAAGAAAAGTTAATCTTTAACAATATAGAACCCAATAAAAAGGAATACTCCTGCTTAGTTGAGTACCTTCCTCTGCCTAAAGTTTATTCTACGCAACCTCTGGATGCAATACAAAAAAGTTTCTTAATTTAGTAGACACTTCAGAAGGCATTCTCTTCTTCGCTTCAGAATTGAAATAATCAAGACTGTGAACAACGGGTGGTTGCTACCAATTTTACGCTACAGATCCCCTGAGCCTGTCTGCTGCACATAACAAGCATTGATGGAGTAAGCTCTTTAGAACCCCGGGTGTTGCCAGGTATACTAGACACTACCTATAAATGACCAATTAATATCCTATTGGGGAACTTTACTATATACCTATCATTTCAAAAAACATCAAGAGATGGTGAAAGGCCTTTTAATCCCCATCAAAGAGATTAACAGGGTCCATTTTAATGGGTTGATATTGGATATGGGCTTACCAACTGACCAGTTGTTGTGTACTATGCGTAATGTCCACATTTTAGATGATTTAATCCTGGATGAGCTTGAAAGAGTTCACTCTATATTGGATACATATAGTTATATCTTCTCCTAGACTGACACGGATTACAGGCACATGAAGAGATGGAGCCACACCATTAATGTTAGTGATGCTTAACCTATTTAATATAAATCTTACTATAAGTCTAAGGTTGAAGATCAATAATTGAGGGTTGAACTCAAGCAGTTATTAGACTCTGGTTTAATAGTTTGTCCCAAAGCCCTTAAGCGTCTCCTCTCTTGCTGATCAAAAAGAATAATGGAGGGCATCAGGTGGTGATAGACTAGTGTAAATTGATTAACCTCGCCAAAAAAGATAGTTATCCTATCCCTCACATAGATGATGCCCTTGCACAACTCTCCAACTTAAAATTCTTCTAAGCCATGGATTTAGCTAGCTGATTTTAGCAAATGGATCTTTCTCCCCAAGATCAGGAGAATTGTGCTCTCATTTGCAGTGAAGACTTATTTCAGCCTAGCCTAACCCAAGGGCTGTGCAATGCGCCGGCATCCTTCCAACATGCAATGGACCACATTCTGCGGGACCTCAAGCTAAGCTGTGTGATTGTATATCTTGATGAAATCACCATCTTTACTGCTACGTTCACTGATTATCTTGCTCATTTAAAAAGGAGTCTTTCAACGCCTGTAGGCTTCTAACATCAAGTTGAAACCTTCAAAATGAACCTTCTTTGAAAAGAACATAGATTTTCTCATACATGTTATTTCCCAAAAAGGGATCTGATTGTTACATGATAAGGTCGAAGCTATCTCTAAAATACTTATTTATTTGAGGCAAGCCAATCAGGGGACGGACATTACTAAAACTAAAATATACTAAAAACTAATGTAACTACTTGGTTCAAACAAAATGCCCTAATGAGTGGATTGAGTGAAACGCTTTGAAAACTGACCAACCAGGTGGGCAGTGGAAGCTGCTTATCCCTCCATGGCAGAAGGGGAGGAGGGGTCAGGGGCTCATCTTTGGCAGCCTCTTCAGCAGCAGCTTCTTCCTCCCATAGTAGGGTGCATGTCACAGCCATCAGTAATGGCATTGGGGCATCTGCGGTATGTGGTTCAATATCTCTAATAATTGGACTTTCATGGAAATTGTCAACTAAGTAAATAGCACTGAGATATTCGGTTAAAGCTTTTTCAGCTTTGATTTGGGCATCTGGGAGTTTAATGAATGTGGCAATGTTGGTTCAAATTTTTGCTTCTGAATTCGTGCTATAGTTGCCACGTTCTGGATAGCATTGTTTGCATTTTTGTAATACTGTTTCACTGATATTTTGCTTTTTGGAGTTAAGGTTGTGGGGATAACAGGAGGTGGAATTTCTCCTTTGAGTATCGCTACTGATTTAGTGAGAGCTTTATGCAGGGGACAACAATCTGGTGTTGCAGCTGCTTCAACTGCAAGCTGGTGATCACTGCGAAATGATTTGGTGTTTGGCTGTGGGGTATAAAATTGAGGGGGGTATTTGGCGTCCCATTCTGCATTAATTACCCCTCAATTTGCAGAAATGGTTCTTCAATGAACTTACCTGATTCGTCAATTCTAGCCAATAATTCCCATGGGTTTTGGTTGAATTGGATTGGGGAATCAGCGTACAGTTGAGCTTTGGTCAATTCATTTGAGGAAGCATGGGATAGAAATGGTATCCAATCTGATGATTGATTGGAGGAATTATTTATGGCATTGGGGTGAGGAGGAGGCTGATTGGTGGCTGCAAGTGCAGCTGCAGCAACAGGCTTTGGGGGTGGAGGAGGTAGGATTGTGCCCCATGCCAGAAATTGTACAGGGTGGGCAGCAGATTGGAGGTCAGTGGATGATTCATCCAATCCACCTGAAGTGATTGAGAAGGGGCACTGCATTTTGAGTGGTCTAAATTGAAACATGATGGACAGATTGTCTGCCCACCCTCGACTCAGGCCAAAAATGGATGGTTGGGTGCTGAGGGAATAATGGTGCACAGCGGAATTGCCACCATAATTTTATTAAATTCAGGGCCTATTGTGGCATATGCCCAAGGCCAGAAAGTCGTGTGGCCCCATTTGGGACCACAAATTGTAAGATGAGGTTGGAGCCATAGGCTGCCAAACCGTCCATCAGCTCCTGGTGGAGCACCGCAAGGGGGAGTTGGGTGGGCAAACCAGCAAACTGGACCACTAAAGTGGTGTCTGCTGGGATCCAAGTCCGAGTTGTGGGGAGAGGGATGCCCTGGAATACCAGGGGCACAGTTGCTACAGTGGCAGCGTCAGCTTTGCAGGTGAAGCTGAGGTTAAAATACCCCTTGTAGGGGCGGAGATTGATAAAGCTGAGGGTGTCATCACCACCTGTGCCATTTTGATAATGGCTTGGTCATGGTATGGGAAAGTTTCCCATATTTGACCCTTAGGCCATAGCGCATGTTGCTCCTGTGGAGCACTAGGGGGCAGCGTGGTACCGCTTGGGTATGAGCAAGGTGGGCGTCTAGGTCCTTGGGAGGAATGAATCGGCCCATGGGTTGGAGTGACTGGGTGAACCAGTCCTAGCGCGTTTTCCTTCTGGATGGAAAACAGCGGGGAGTTTTGCCACTGCCCCACGCTGGAGCAGCCAGCGGAGAATCTGAGGACATTGGAGCAAAACTACAATGGGCAAATTCAATTTGTTTTATAAGTTCATATAACTTGCTTAGAAAGTTATGCTGAGAGAGAAGAAAGATTTATCTCTAAAATACTGCATTTAAAACCTTGGGAAATCCAGGTATTTATGGAAATGATGGTGTATTACCATCAGTTTATCCCCAAGTTTTCCCAACTCAGTGAGCCTTTAGTATAGCTATTGTTTCAGAACACCCTTTTTATTGAAGTACAGGACAAGCGGTCACATTTGAGACGTTAAACAGATTGCTTAAGCAACGCCCTACCCTAAGCCTCCCCAACTATGGGAAACCCTTCAATTTGTTAACCGATGCCTCAGACTATGCCGTTGGAGCCATCTTGCTCAATTAGACAGTAATGGCGTAGGTCATCCAGTTTTCTACTTCAGCAAGATGTTGTCAAAAGCCAAATGTAACTACAGTGTCACTGAAAAGGAGTGTCTTGAGGTGTTACTTGCTGTTAAACATTACTTCTCTTTCCTATATGGCGCTTCCTTCATTGTGGTTACTGACCACGCCTCCTTAAAATAGCTACAAAACATGAAGAATCCCACCAGACGGTTGGCCTGTTGGGCCCTCAAACTTCAACATTATGATATGATTATTGAGCACTAAGATGGGATGCGTTATATGAATATAGATGATTTGCATTGGCTTCCTATCCTTCATCTGGACAACAGTAAAGAGGAGAGATTACATGATCTCCTTATGACCTCTCAAGGCCTTGGACAATGAGGATGACCCCATCCAGAAAATGCTAGCACCACACTCCCACAACATAAAGGTGGAGAGCGGAAAGTTATTGTTGATTCTCAGCGTCTGGGCTCAATTCCGCCAAGTTGGATTTGCACAGGGTATTAGCCACTGAGCAACCAAATCAGATGATATGAGGATCGCCAACTTCTTAATAAAACTTCGATAAAATATATATGTGGAGCTATCGCCCCTTATTTCTACCTTTGCCTAATTTAAATGCAGACCTTTCTGCGCTCCTTTTATTCTCATAAAAGATCCCCCTTTTGATCTTCTGTGAGACGCTTTATACCTCAGTTCCCCCAGCAGGATGCATCCTCAGCCTGGTAATCTTCTATTCTTCTTCCCTTTCCAAATTAATCTCATTTGTATCGAATCTTGGCATAAATCCACTTGATTTGCCAAATGTCATTTTACTTGATTATAATTCGTGTATCCTTTTTTGTAAATCTTGAGACTCATCTCAAATCCCTCCAATCTGCCGATATGGGTAGCATATCATCCAGTCATATCAACTTCCTGACATTACCCCCCTTTGACTGGACAATAGGCTATTACTGTTTATATGCTTAGAGGAACTTTGTGTGGACTCGGTTGATAATTTGACCCCCAGAAGGTTCCTTAATTGTGTAGACATACATGCTGGTCTTCTCAATTATCTCAAATGGCCCATCTCAGATGTCAGAGAGCTTGTTTTTCGTCCAAATCCATGCTGGTCGTGGAATAAAACATAGTTTCTCAAAGTGAACAATGGAAGTCCACTCCAGTGCTTCTGATTGGCCACCTGATCGCGAATCTTCTTGGCCAAACTGGTGGAGTAGGCTTCCGTTTGCAGCTTGATCAGGGTATCCATGAGTGTCTTCAGATATCGCTGAGGATTCACACCACCAGTGTCCTCTACACACGAATATAGCAAGGCAGGCAGAGCCAGATGTTGACCATACAGCAGTTGAAATGGACTCTTACCAGTAGCCAAATGATAGCTGATATTATAAGCGAACACAGCAGTAGGTATAAGGGCACTCCATTCTGAGGGCCAATCTGTTATCAATTTGCAGAGTATGTTCACTAGGGCTCCATTGACTCGCTCCACAATCCCATTTGATTCCAGATGATAGGGGGTGTCAAAACCCCACAAATCGCCATCAACTCATTTAACTTTGGCATGATATGCAAAGTGAAGTTGGTTCCGTTGTCCATCAGGATGAACTGCAGGCAGCCATGCCGCTGTATAACACATCCCATAATAAACTTGGCAGTGTTGACCGCGCCCAAATTGCTAATAGCCCTGGCCTCCACCCATCAGGTCAAATGATCGATGGCAACAATAATATATTTGGATCAATTGGCACTAGTCAGCAGAGGTCCCACTACATCAATGGAAACGGTGTGCCATGCAAACCAGGGTTTAACTAGTTGGTAGGCAGTTTTCTTGTGTAAAAAGCTTTTCCACTTGACACTGATGGTAACAGCTAGCCATTTCCAATACATCATACTGCATGCTTTCCCAGAAGTATTGGGGTTGCAAAAACTCCAGATTTTTCAACAATCCTTCATGTCCTATGGCCTGATGAGCATACATAATAATTGAGGGTCTGTCTGAAGGTTTAGGGAAACTCAGCGTCAAATCTCTGATTTGCTTATATAGTTATTCTACTCGTACAAAGGTATCCTCCCTGAGTCCATCTAACACCTTGATCACCTGTGGTGGCTCATCCTGGTATTTGTTTGCCACCATCTTTCTGTATATTATGTCCACTAAATCCGCCATGATGGCGACTGTGGGATCCACCGATGGATGCCACAAATATTATCAAAGTGAGAATCTTTAATTTTTAATAAAAGTATTAAATAACGCTTTGTTATAGTTTTTATGTTTTTTATTGTTTTAAATGGGGCAAAACCAAGAAAGGTCCTTTTCTCAGTACTAGTATTTTCTATTTAAACTAGTTCAAATTTTGAGACCATGGGTTTTTGAGGCTAAAGTATATAAAGCTGAGTTATCCAAATTAGGGAATATAGGTTTTCGGCCTATCAGATCAAAGATAAATTTTTTGAGGCAAAACTGACCTGTGTGGTAACGATTTGATGAATTGTATCCAATCACCATCAAGTAAAATCTTCTCACCTCAGTGGTGGTCAGACTCATGTGGTAATGATTGGCTAATTTGCACCCTATCATCATCAAGTAAAATCTTCTCATCTTAGCAGTGGTCAGACTCATGTGGTAATGATTGGTTAATTTGCACCCTATCATCATCAAGTAATATCTTCTCACCTCGGCAGTAGTCAGACCCATGTGGTAAAAAACACCCTAAATTTGGCCGAGAAGTTGGATTAATCCTATTGTTAGTTATTACCTTATTAAGCCAATTTTGGTTATAAACCATATTTTTCTGATAGTTAGGATTCCACTGAGAATCCGCCAAGGTCTTTTTGCCATTGGTTCTCATATCATTGATAACCACAATATTATTTGAAGATTGGTCAGGAGATGGGCCAATCATGGGTGCAGATTTGGGAGCACTCATACCTCCAACATTCTTTTTCTTAAGTCAAGAAGGAGACTGTCCAACATTGCCCCCTCAAGAATGTTGGGAGGGGTGTAGGGTCGTAGGAAGTGGCCATGTACCCAATTTATGATAGTTCCTTTAGCCAAAGACTTTATAGAATACTCATTTCCTCTTTTATACATGATGGAGAATGGCCCCTCCCAGATTGATCCAAGTTTGCCACTTCGAGGAGTTATGCAATTGTGGTAATATAAAACCTTATCTGACACTTGGAAAGAAGGTAGAGGAGCTCGGAGCTCATTGGCAGCTTGGCCTTCTTTAGTAACCAATTTTGTGAGATTGGTCATAGCCTCTGATTGAAGCTGAATGATGCAGTTAGCTAACCTTCGCATGGCTTTCTTGGGATTCCTCCTCTCTAGAGAAGACATCCTTAGCTAAAAGAGCAGGTATGCCAGTTCCCTGCCATACAAAACTCGGAAAGGGGACATTTTCAGAATCTGATGATAGCTAATTCTGTAAGCCATAAGCGTGCTTGGGAGATAATGATCCCAATGAAGGGGATCAGCTGAAGCCATTTTCCATAAAATAGAAACCAGAGTACCATTTGCTCGCTCCACTGTACCATTGTTTGATGGGTTATATGGGCTGAGAACAATTGCTGGGCTCCCATGGAAGCAGCTAAGATTTTGACTACTCTGGATGTAAAGTTTTTTCCATTATCACAGAGTAGTACTTGAGGCACCCATGTCAAGTGAAAATATTTTTGATGAAGAAAGGTGGCAGTGGCCTTAGCAGTTTGGGCTGGCAGCTCCACAGCTTCAACCCACTTCGTGAAGTGGTCAATGCCTAATAAAATATATCTGTTTCCACCTGTGGTTTGAGGAAGCGGCCCTACTACATCCAAGCTTAGGGTATGGAATGGCTGTTGTGGGGTAGTTGGCTGATATTAGTATCTAGTCTTGAACTGAGACTGCTTCTTACATGTAAGGCAAGCATCCAAGATTTCAACGATGGCTTCCATGATTCCCTCCCAAAAATATCAATCTTTAATCCACTCATAGGTTTTCTTTACTCCTCCATGGCCTAAGGTTGAATGAGCTTCCAGGATAACAGGTACACGTTCTGAGGGTGGTAGGTAAGGCAACCACTTCGCCCCCACTTGTTTTATACAACTTCCCACTTTCTACTTTAGTGTTATGAGAGTGCCAGGCCAACATCTTCTGTACAGGCTCATCCTCATCTTCCCAGTCATTTGGGGTCATTAAAAGATCATGCAGCCGCTCTGCTTCACTGTTATCTAAGTGGAGGATGGGCAGCTGAGTTAACCCATTGACATTCATGTGGCTGGTTCCAGCGGTGTTTGATCTTCATATCATAATGCTGGAGCTTTAGAGCCCAGCGAGCTAACCACCCCGTAGGGTCCTTCATGTTTTGCAACCATTTTAAAGATGCGTGGTCCGTGATCACAGTGAAAGAGGTCCCATACAAGAAAGGAAGGTAATGCTTCACTGCTAACAGAATGGCAAGACACTCCTTCTTGGTAACACTATAGTTGCGTTCTGCCTTTGATAGCATCTTACTAAAATATGAGACAGGATGATCTACCCCTTTTTCATCTAATTGGGCTAGGATGGCCCTGACGGCGTAGTCTGAAGCGTCTGTAAACAAGATAAACGGTTTTCCATAATTGGGATGCCTTAAGATAGGCCGTTTTTGTAGCAGCAACTTCATTGTTTCATAGGCGGCCTTCTGTTCAGTGCCCCATTGAAAAGGGATATTCTTTTTTAGTAAGCAAACAAGGGGATCGCTAAGTTGGGCAAATTAGGGATGAACTGATGGTAATACCCCATCATCCCTAAAAATACCTGTATATCCTGTAAGTTTTTTTGGGGGGAGGCATTCTAGCAATCGCTTCAACCTTATCTTTTATGGGTTGGATACCCTCTTGAGAAATGGTATGTCCGAGGAAGTTTAGTTTCTTTTGGAAAAAGTGCACTTTGAAGGCTTTAATTTGATAGTTGAGCGTCATAAGCGTTGGAATATCTCCTTCAAATGATCAAGGTGTTCATTAAAGGATTTTGAGAATATGGTAATGTCATCGAGGTAGACGATAACACAGGTTAACTTAAGATCCTGCAAAATGTGATCCATCGCACGCTGGAAAGAGGCAGGTGCATTGCACAACCCTTGAGGTAATCGCGTGGGTTAGAAAAGACCTTCACTGCATATCAACGCGCATTTCTCTTGATCTTGAGGAGACAGATCCATTTGCCAATAACCACTGGCCAAGTCCATGGCAGAGAAAATGTTTGAGCCTGAAAGCTGGGCCAGGGCATTGTCAATGCATGGATAGGATAGCTATCTTTTTTCATAAGATTGTTTAACCTGTGATAGTCCATAACTATCCGGATGACCTCCATTTTTCTTTTTAATTAGCAAAAGGGGGAGGACCAAGGGCTTTGCGAAGGAACTAATAACCCCGCATCTAATAACTGCATGAGTTCCATCCTCATTTGTTGTTCCTCCACCTTTGACTTGCGATAAGGTTTTGACCTAATGGGATGGGCATCACCCACATCGATGGAATGGCACCAGCCCTTCATGTGGCCATAATCATTGTCTGACTTCGAGAATATATCACTATACTCATCCAGAAGAGTATGCACTTTCTCCAACTCATCTGAGGTCAGCTCATCTGAAATATGGACGTTTGGCAAGGTACATACCAGGTTATCTAGGGCAGGCCTAAATCTGCCATCGAGCCAATAGAGTGGATTTGTTCAACTTCCTCCACAGGGAGTAAAAACCCTCGGCCCACCTCCTGATGCTTTCTTACAAGTATATCCTTGTTAGTGAGATTCCCCAACAATAGAGTAATAGGCCTCAGATAGGCTGGATCTAAAACACCAGGCAATACCTGAGGCTCAACAGGGATAATTCTGTCAATGCTTAAGAGGTGTAATAAACAGTGGCGAGGGATTAGAGAGTGATTTTTGTGTCTACCACCCGTTGTTCACCAGGCTTAATCACCACTTCATCAGCCGCATAGAACAGAATACCTTTGGCAGCATCCACAGAATCAGGCAATTTTTTTTATTTCGCCCAGAGGTGGTATAATGTATAGGTAAAGTGGAAAGTGGATACTCAATCATGCAAGAGTATTCCTTCTTGCTGGGTTCTTTGTTGGCTAGAACTAAAGGGACTTCATAATTGAGCAATGACAAGAACCCCTGCTTCATATTGATAATACCTTCATATTCAATCATAAACTGAGTACCTATAAGCATATTGTAAGCGTTATTATCCAAAGCCACTGTGGGGCCAATAAAATAAGCTTCCCAATATGAATGGGAAGGGATGAGTAAGCACCAAGTGCGCGGGTGTTGTTGGGACCAGCGGTTCCAAAGTCTTGGTTATATTCTAAGTCAGGTGCAAGTTTGATTTTTTCATCAACTTGGAAGAGATTACGTTCACCGGGGAGCCTGTATCTAAGATAGCCATCACCTGAACCTTTTGGATAACCACTTCGACCTTTATAAGTATCCCCCCAAAAGTAGGCGATAGCGCTAAGACCTCTTTAAGATGAAAAGTGGAGGTTAATTTGCACGCAGTCTTGGGGTAATTTTCCAGAATGGACTGCATGGTATGGCCATGCTGGAGAGGGCAAATAAGGTTAGACAACACCTCATCCGCGTCGCTGGCTGTGTCAATAATTGCCTTACAACCTATAACTTGGCGGAGGTAAGTATCCTCAGGTATGGTGGTTTCATCTACTCCTTTGGCGTTTAGGCGATCAGGGACCTCCACTTCCGCGGGAGCTCCCAATAAGTAGTACCCAACATCATTGTAACCCCCTCAGAGTCAGCCTCAGCGGTATTCTCAACCATGGGCAAGGCTACAATTGAAGTAGGGGAGACAGCCACAAGAGGTTGAGTAATTAGCTTTGCTTTAACCGGCATTTTCACAACCCCAGTAGTTCTGGAGGATATACCCTTAGGGCACGCACTTGTTGGTTGAGCTGAAGGGGAAATCACAGTAGGGATCTCCGCTTTATATAAATGAGAGATGTCCGCTTTAAGTTGCACCAAAGAAGCAGGTTTTGCAGGGAGATTAGGCACAGGTGGCCTCACTTCCAACGGTTCAATAGGCCCCAGCTCACCTAAAGGAATATGGGCGACGTCTAACAAAGCCTCTTTTATATCACGGAAGGTTGTGAAGTGGCGTTTCACTGATATGATATGCCTGGTGAGAGAGGGTTATGAAGCTAACCCCGTTAATATGGGGGTGATAGCATCATCCAGGGTAAGCAGGTTAGACGTAGCCAGCCTTTGAGCAGTGAGATAGAAACGCTCAGCAAAACTAATGAGGGTTTCACCCCCATACATGGTAAGGCGCATGAAAGCCTGTTTCTCCCTGTATAAGCTCTGCTTGGATCTGAATTCAGCCAAGAGGGCCTTCTTAACATCTGGCCAGGTGTGCTGAGGATCCAAGTGAGGAACGATCAACTCTTGGGCTTTGCGGCTTAGACAGGGAAGAATGTACTGAACTTTATGTTTATCAGTGGCGCCATCCATCGCAGCTTCATAAACATACAAAAAGGAAGCAATACTCCCTTCACCTGGGGTGTATCTGTCCTTTATAGGTAATTTGAATGGCCGTTGCTCTAGCTTTTTGAGATGGGAGAAAGAGCTGGCTAGTTGCTTCTGAGAGCAACTAATCATGATTCAGAAGAGCTGCTCACGTTTACAGCCTCCATTGCTTTAATACTTTATTTGGGTAAACAGGGTAAGCCCCATGTAGTGAGCACCAGTTTGTGGGATCCACTGACGGATGCCACAAATATTTCATCAAAGTGAGAATCTTTAATTTTTAATAAAAGTATTAATAACGCTTTGTTATAGTTTTTATGTTTTTTATTGTTTTAAATGGGGCAAAACCAAGAAAGGTCCTTTTCTCAATACTAGTATTTTCTATCTAAACTAGTTCAAATTTTGAGACCATGGGTTTTTGAGGCTAAAGTATATAAAGCTGAGTTATCCAAATTAGGGAATATAGGTTTTCAGCCTATCAGATCAAAGATAAATTTTTTGGGCAAAACTGACCTGTGTGGTAACGATTTGATGAATTGTATCCAATCACCGTCAAGTAAATTCTTCTCACCTCAGCGGTGGTCAGACTCATGTGGTAATGATTGGTTAATTTGCACCCTATTATCATCAAGTAAAATCTTCTCACTTTGGCAGTGGTCAGACTCATGTGGTAATTATTGGTTAATTTGCACCCTATCATCATTTAGTAATATCTTCTCACCTTGGCGGTGGTCAGACCCATGTGGTAACAAACACCCCAAATTCGGCTGAGAAGTCAGAGTAATCCTATTGTTAGTTATTACCTTATTAAGCTGATTTTGGTTATAAACCATATTTTTCTGATAGTTAGGATTCCATTAAGAATCCGCTGTGAGATCTGCCAATGGATGCCACAAATAATATTTTAAAATAAGATTTTTTACTTTTTATGAAAAGTATAAAATAGCACTTATGGTTTTTTATGTTTTTTATTAAACAAGCAGGGCAAAACCAGAAAAAGGTCCTTTTTGCAATACTAGTTTTTCATATTTAAACTAGTTTGAATTTTGAGACCATTGATATTTGAGGCAAAAGAATACAAAGCTCAGTCTTTTAAATTAGAAATATAGGTTTTTGGCCTATCAGATCAAGGATAAAAGTTTTTTAAAGGCAAATTGACCCGTGCAATAACAATTTGATGTATTGTATCCAATCACCTTCAAGTAAAATCTTTTCACCTCAGTGGTGGTCTGACTTGGATGGTAATGATTGGGTATTTCGGTGGTAGTCAGACTCAGATGGTAATGATTGGCTAATGTTTACCCTATCATCCTTGAGTATAATCTTTGCACCTCGGCGATGGTTGGACTTGGACAATAATGATTGGTTAACTCATACCCAATCATTGATGGGTAACATCCTCTTGCCTTGCGGAGGTTCCAATCCGTGTGATATTATACTCCTCATATTTGACTGAGGAGTCGGAATAATCCTATTATTAGTTTTTACCTTTTTCAGCCAATTTGGATTATAATCCTTATTTCTCCAATAGTCAGGATTCCACTGAGAATCCACTAGGGTTTTTTTGCCTTTTGTACTCATATCGTTAATAACTACAATATTATTTGAAGTTTGGGCTGGTAATAGGCCAATCATGGTAGCAGATTCAGAAGCACTCATACCTCCAACATTCTTTCTCCTGGGTTGAGAAAGTGGATATCTGACATCTGCCAAGGTCTTTTCATCGTTGGTTCTCATATTGTTGATAACTACAATATTATTCAAAATTTGGGTAGGAGATGGGCCAATCATGGGTGCAGATTCGGGAGCACTCATACCTTCAACATTCTTTTTCTTAAGTCAAGAAGTAGATTGTCTGACAGCGACCATTGGCAACTGATAAAGACAATCTGCATTCTGATGTTTTGCCCCCAGTCAATGTAAAATCTCAAAATCTTAAGCCTGGAGCTTCAGCGCCAAGTGTGCAAGCGTGCAAGCCGTCCTTCTGCTTCATGCAGATTTTGGAGCTAACATAAGGAAGCATGATCTGTCACTACTTGGAATTGTACCCCATGTAGATATACCCAGAACTGTTTGTAAGCATAAATCACCGCTAAACACTCCTGCTCAGTCATGGTGTAGTTTTATTCATGACAGTTTAAGCTTTGACTACAAAATGTGACAGGATGTTCCACACCATCATCGTCCTTTGGGGATAACACTGCCCCTATCACGGTGAGGGATGCATCCATTTGTACTATGAACTGTTTGTTGAAGTTGGGATATTGCAAAATGGGTTCACTTGCTAACGCGGTTCACAACACATCAAAGCGTTCTGAAATCATTCCATCCAATTTAAGGAAGCGTTTTTCTTTAACATCTCAAAAAATGGGGCCCTTATTCAACTGAAATTGGGAATGAACCATTGGTAATACCCAACCATCCCCAGAAACACCTGAATGTCCCACTTATTCCCTGGTTGAGCCATCTTGCTTATTGCTTCCACTTTAGCTAGTGGTGGTTTAAGCCTGTTTGAATCCATGCTGAAACCAAGGTATTCCATTTGTTCTTTTAAGAAATGGCACTTTCGAGGCTTAATTTTCATATTAGTGGCAGCAAGGAACTGAAACACTTGTTCCAAGTGGGTCAGGTGCTCTGTAAACATCCGCGAGAACACATTGATCTCATCAAAGTAAACTAGAACGCAGGACAGCTTTAATTCACCTAAAATCCTATCCATGGCATGCTGGAATATAACTGGGGCGTTACACAACCCTTACAGCATGCGGGTCATCTGGAACAACCCTCTTGAGGTGATGATCACACATTTCTCCCATTCTGCTAATGGAAATTTGATCTGCCAGTACCCCAAATCTATCCATGGCAGAAAAATAGTTCTCCCCACCCAATTGGTCTAATGCATCATCAATTCGCAGAAAAGGGTAGGAATCCTTCTTCATTATATTATTGAGTTTATGATAGTCAATAACCACCCAATTTGAGCCATCCTTTTTCTTTACAATGATCACAGGTGATTCCCACGGACTGTTTGACAGCTCTAGCATTCCTTACACAATAAGTTTATCCACCTCGTTGGAGACAACCTCTTCTGCTGCCTTTGAATGTCTAATAGGTCGCAATCAAATGGGAGGATGATCTCCCATATCTATCCAATGTACCACCCCTTGAGCGCACCCCAAGCCATGATTGTTATTTGTGAAAATATCCCGGTACTTTTCAAATAATGTCATAGCCTTACCTTGCTGATCCATCAATAATCCCATGAGTGCTTCCCGTGGAACCACAGTTAGTACGCCAAACGAGGAGCAAGCCAGTAGTCTGAGATCCTCCCATGAGCTGAAATCATGAATATGACAAACTTTCTCTATAGGGACTAAGTGTAGGTAAGCCACCACTTAGTGCCACCAGATCGTTATTGCCTTCTTCTGTAGGTTCGCTATCAGCTTTTTCACCTCATCATTCTCAGGTAGCAGTAACCCTGGAGCCACATGTGGTTCAAACCACGAGTGCTGGTGAGGCGCCATAATTTCTCCATAAAGCCCCTTAGGGACATCAAATTTCAAGCCCAGTCCCTACTATGCTCTGGTATCCAAACAGTAGACTCAAAGCGTGCATTGCCCAAAGTGGTATTCCTTTGTACTGAAATATCTGGTTGAAGAGGATCCTGGTCCACTGACTCAGTTGTTGATAATGAACAGGAATCACCCCGTCGCTGTATGCTAGGTTGATCTGACCAGAGTGGACTGGATCCGTTGGGATTCCACCAGAGGAAAAATATATGGGAATCTGTTGGCCAAACATAGTAAAAGTTTCTTCTGCCATATTTATCACAACGCCTAATTTCTTCATAAAAGCCGCGCCAATTAGCCTATTGTAGTGGTTATTTGGCAAAACCACCGCCGGAGTGGACACCTAAAATGACCTGAATTGTAAAGGCAATGCATTATATGCTCCTTCTGACACAGTGCTGTGCGTTCCCGCGGTCCCATATACTACTCAATGGTCCAAATCCGGTTTCAAAATAAGTTTAGCCACCAACCAGGTGGAGACTATGTTCACAGGTGCTCCCATGTCTATGATAGCGCGGATTTTTGTGTTTTGGATGAATATGTCACAATAAGTACATTCTGAGTAAGAAGAACCATCAGTGTTTATTACCTGTACGTTCAAGGGCTTTGTGTTACTCAAAATGGAAGAAATGCCCTTTCTTACCTGAGGATACATACTTGTAATTTGTTCCACTGGAAAGGCTACATTAACCCCTACTAAAGAGGCAACGTTTAGCGCGAGATCCATGTTGCCAGTCTGTTCTAGGACCTGTTATGCATATGGCTTCTGCACATCTTGGCGGAACTTGGCCCAATGGGGTGAACTTTTACTCTCAGAGGTGGAAGCAGGGGTATCCAACAAAAGCTGCTAGTATAATAAAAAATCTGTTTGAGGTCCAACTTCTACCCAAAAAGTCATTTGGGAATTGTTGGGCCAAGTGGATTGAACTTGGTGGAGATAGAGCATCCCATCTCTACTCTGTTCGAGCTTTTCCCTGCTTGATTATCTTAGTTGTTATTGCATACACTTGTGGTTTTCTAGGGAAATTGGCTGCACAATGCCCTTTTCATCCGCACTGGAAGCAAGTGTTCATAAAAGGTTCGCATATATAGTTTGGGGTGGAAGTACCAGGTCAGAAGTTTCCAGTAAGGTTCCAAGGTCGCGGACAAACTGGTGAAGCGTAAATGGGTCAAAAAGAGTCTACTGACTCATGTGAGGGCCAATTATGTTCTAATGTCTGATAACCCATCTATGGCGGCCTATATACTGAAATTGTTGGAGCGGGGGCAACAGAGATTTTTTGAGCTACATTGGGGGCGCTGTTTGAGGCAGAGAGTCATCATAAGGCATTCACAATTTGAATAAGTCTGGTATCCCCATCCAACACGTGAGACATAGCATTATATAGTTCCCAATATGGTTTGACAGCCGCCATCACTGCTATACCTACATCCTCAGTGGTTAAAATGTTAGCTCCAAATAGGACGTGTGCTTCCGCCATAAACCGCTCAGCAAATTCTGACAAGGTCTTATTTTGGTAAAACTGTATAGTAATAAAATTGGATTTTCGTTGGGACATATTGGTAGCACCTCCAAACAGCTGGATAATGATTACTTTTACTTGTGCATAAGATACTGAGCTATTTGGAAGATAACAGGTCACTTGATCAGCGCTTTCCAAATCTAAAGCGGACAGCAACAACTTCACTTTTTGTTGATCAGTAGCCCCTTCCACAGAGAATTTGAACCATTTAAAGTAACTGTGTAGGTTCCCGTCATGACTGAAAGGAGGTAATTTTTGTTACAAACAAATTCGCTTTGCTCTAGGTTCCTGCTGCAAGGGGCAGTCGAATTGTTTTTGGAGTGACTATGGGAACCATCACTTTGTGCATTACTATACAGCCAGCTGTATGAGCTTGAACCCTTCAAAAAGGAATTGGGAGAAGTGGTGTCACGCGGGGGGTCCATCATACTGCCTGATGGATATTTGTTCGCTGATACATAACATTCTTCCCCAGAGTTGCCACTAACTGTCCCATTCCCCCCAGCTCTGGTACACTCCGCGAACTGTTCATTGATCAACTGTTCCGCTTTAACCAGATAACATTTACAACGTCCATCCTGAAATTCCTGTTGCAGTGTTTCATACTGATGTTGCAATTCCCAACAGAATTCCCTTTCTTCGTTTAGTTTTTGTTCCCCAGCTTGTAATTGCAAAAGAACTTCTTTGATTATATTCTGCAGGTGGGTTTTCTGTAAACTTGCATTTTCCACTTTCTGATTGGCATTGTTTATTTGGTTAACAAGGGAGGATTGTTCCTGTGCCAAATTATCATTGGCCTGTCAAAGGGTATCAAGGCACCCTTGCATGTCCTCATACTCTCTTGTCTCACCTATTGGAAGAAAAAAGGCTCATTAACGCTCAGCCTGACTAATGACTTCCAGTTGTGTAACTCAACGAATAAGCTGGAGATACTTAGGAGACATTGACTGAAGGAAAAGCGCGTTATCTGTTGTTCGATGGGTACTCCATTCAATAAAAAGTTGGGTTACTTCGCTTAATAGAGAGCTGACTTGGGCCGCCATTTGCTGTTCCATCAGGGTCATTCTTTCCTTGAGTTGGGCAATCATGGCTTCAAGAGCTTCCGCCCATTCAGCTAGCTCTGTCATACAGCACTTGGTATTATTCCCCAAGGTTGTTACATCCTGAATCCACTCCGCTGATAGGCCATGTTGATCCAGCAGTTCTCTTATTACTCGAGGTGATTCTTAATTTAACTGTGGTGCCAGAATATTTAATCAATGGCGGATATCCCTAACATGATGAACCATCTGTGCCAGCACCCCTTGTATTTCCAAAAATGAATGATCAAGGCGGTTAAGCAGAAGGTGAGTATTGTGCTGCTGTGCTTGTGCAAACTGTAATACATCTCCAATTTCAATATTATGATGATCCAGAACATTTAGTAGCTGGAAAATTGAAGGTTGCACATAAGTGACTAATTATTTCTCAATTCTGTGGGTACTGAGGCGGCGAGCTAACCCTGTAGTAGTTGCGTCCAAATAAGACATGTATAGAGCGTATCAATTTTCTTGATCGCATTGGTAATATAACAGACTCAGGGCATTTTCATCAGTCTCATCCTCATATAATCAATATCCGCGCAACAGCCATTCCATTGTATTTCTCAGTTGTTGAAGAGTCACATTTGTGGAGCGTCCTTGTTGGTTAGTTGTCAGCTCCAGGAAATTCTCAAAGTGCAAATAATTATAATCTCATCATCCCCTGGTTCAGTAGCAGTAAATAATTTTGGTTTGGGGTTAGGTGCCTCCTGGGCTTCTTCAACATACCGCGCCTAGAATCCAATCAGGCTATGTTGGAACAAATGAGGACTCATCATTGTTTTACCAAACTACAGTTGCTAAGTGGCCCCCTGTAGTTAGCACCACTGTTGATTCTTGGCGTCTGGGCTTGATTTTGCTGAGTTGGATTTGCACAGGGTATTAGCCACTGAGCAACCAAATTAGATGATATGAGGATCGCCAACATCTTAATAAAACTTCGATAAAATATATATATGGAGCTATCGCCCCTTATTTATACCTTTATCTAATTTAAATTGCAGAACTTTCTGCGCTCCTTTTATTCTCATAAAAGACCCCCCTTTTGATTTTCATGAGACTCTTTATACCTCAGTTCCCTCAGCTGGATGCATCCTTGGCTTGATATTCTTCTATTCTTCTTCCCTTTCCAAATCACTCTCATTCATATCAAATCTTGGCATAAATCATCTTGATTTGCCAAATGTCATTTTACTTTATTATAATTCGTGTATCCTTTTTTGTAAATATTGAGACTCGTCTTGAACCCCTCTGATCTGCCAATATGGGTAGCATATCGTCTAGTCATATCAACTTCCTGACAGTTATATAAGAGGGTAGGAGTAAATTGGCTGCCCCATTTGCAACCTTCAGAACGGGTGTTGGTTAACTTGGATGCTCCCTCTTTAGGCATGGTGGAGTGAGGAAGACTTATGAGTGGATCAAGGAATGGTAATAATGGTAGGGCATAATGGAATCTATTATTGAAGTCTTAGATGCCTGATTAACCTGTTAAAACAATCCCAATTCAAGACCAAATACCAGTATCAACCAACTACCCCTCAATAACCTTTCTACATGATCAGTTTAGATGTAGTAGGACCTCTACCTCAGACTACCAAAAAATTTCTATATAAAATAGTTTTGATCACTTCAAAAATGTATTGAAGAAGTGGTTCTCCCTTCCCAAACTGCAAAGGCCACCGCCATTTTTTTCCACTAGCATATCTTCACTTTCCTTGGATTTCAAGTCCTCCTCTGTGACAACAGAAAAAATTTTACCTTAAGAGTGAAAAAGATGCTAACTACTTCTATGGGGGCCCAACAACTTTTTCAGCCCCATACAAGCATCTACCAATGGAACCGTTGAAAGACTAATAGTATTTTGGTATCTATACTGCAAAAAATAACCACCTCTCACCCTCTACACTGGGACCAGTTTCTTCTTAGTGCTCTTATAGCTTACTGCATTAGCTATCATCAGATTTTTATAATGTCTCCCTTCCACATTCTATATGGGCAACAACCTAGGATACCCTCTTTATTATCCAAAGACGTCTTTACTGGTAATCCAGATGATCCTGACAATGCCATGAAGAGATTGGCCCAGCACATCATTCAGCTACAATAGAGCTATGGCTAACTTAGCTAAAACGGTCACTAAAGAGGGCCAGGCCGCCAATGAGTCCAGGCCTAGCTTGTCCACTTTTCAACTCTATGATTTGGTACTATACTACCATAATCGCATCACAGCTAGGTTTGAGAAGCTTGTTTGCATTTGGGAGGGACCTTTTGTCATCATCTATAAGATGGACGATGAATATTTTATAAAGTCGCTTGCTAATGGAATTATGCCTAACTGAGTTCATGGACGTTTCCTGCGCCCTTATTCTTCTAATACTCTTTTAGATGGTAATATCATACAATTACCTGTCCAATTTTGTTATAAGATTAATTCATGTTTAAATAAGGTTAATACTACTCAAAAACCCTGGTCAATTCTTGCTGGAACCCCTCATATTGGGACAATGCAATTTTCTCCTTTTTTGGCCAAATAGGACTACTGTTAATAGCAGGGTTACGACAAATGGGTGACAAAATCAGGGGAGCTATTATGAGGTCCCTCCCCATCCTGCATATAATTTAGTTCAAACTTCCCTGTGAAAACTGGCTTCTTTTATAGGCCTGGAGTGGGTCACCCGATGTGCAAATATCTACCTATGATGATTGGTTCAAATACATAAAATACTTACCTCATGAACATGTACTACCTACTACTGGCCCTTGATCAGCTATTCATTGAAGCAATGTGGATTTCAAGAGCTCCAATAGTTCAAAACACCATATTCCCTAATTTGGATGCTTGTAGCTTATAATGAACTTCTCATCTGACTCACTTTGAGCCTCAACACAATTTAAACACTAAGCAGTCTAATATTGAGGTGGTTCACTCTCTATCTACTCGCCGCCACTAATAAAAATATTATAAAAATCTACCTTTTTATCCATTTTAATGGTTATCATATTTTAATAAAAATACTATAAATTTCTCTGGAAATTATTTCCCGCAGTTGTAGAGCAAGCTCTCCTACAAATAAAATTGTTAAAATCCAGGGCTCAAAAGCACCTGCAAGAATACCACCTGCTCTGGATTTTAATATGGGGATTGTTGTTAAAATCTTTCTCTAAGCTACGGTTGAGATATCATTAATGGTCAAGACTTGGGGTTGCAACAAAACTCTTTGGGTAGTCTCAAGTTCATGGAGATTGGCCACCTCTAGCAGAGCCTCCTACATAAGCAAACACCCCAAAAAGAGCATTCACTGAAGTAATATACATTTTTAAGGAAGAGTGAGGAGCTAATCTAGTCAGGATGGCAGCAACGGCGTCGTCCAGATGGAACATCTTTGCAAGTAACAGTGGCTGGGCTTCACTGTAGAACCAATCAACAAAGATGTAAATTGATTCACCTTTTTGCATGCTAAGGCACATAAAGGCCTTTTTTATAGATAAACTCTTCTTTGAGACAAATTCCTAAATAAGCGCTTACTCAACCTCCTCCCAGGTACTAAGGGTGTCCATATGAGAAATCATTACTTCTTGTGACAATTAATTTAGGCAAGGGAGGTGGTGGGTAATTTCTTGAATTAGTTGTTCCTTCCATGGAAAAACATAGAATTATAGAAATAAGCCATTGTACCATCACCAGGGTAAACTTGTCTTTCAAGTGGGTTTAAAGGGACGCTGTTCAAGGTCTATAAACGCGTAAAAAAAGCTTTGTGGTTTCTGTTATAAAATAGCTACCTTTGGTTCATTTTCAATAGGAAGGTTGAGGGCTATTCAACCAAAAGTCATCCATTTTGTTTAAGAGATTGTGATGTATGGGTTCCCCTGTAGTGAGCACCCCTTGTTGAATTCTGTCACTTTGGTGCTTGCAGGTGCCCTTGGGCCCAGGATTTCAACAATGTACCAGATGCAGAGTATTGAAACTCTTAACAGCTGTTTACAATTTTGGGGGGGCGGTAAAATTTGACCACAAATGTAATTTTAAACATTAAAATAATAATAACATTATCACTTTAGTTCATCAAAATAAGCAATTCTTTATAAAAATAGCCCCTCATTATTCAGGGTACTTGGAGGCTGATAGTGAGATGTGGGAGAATTCATGATAAGCAAAGGGGAGCTTAATTTGGCTAAATGACAAATTGACTTATCATAACTCTCAGAAATCTATTTGCCTTGATAGGGCTTAAATTTTGTGTTGGATCGTTAGCATGTTTGACAAAACCAAGTGGTAACGATGTAATATAATAATACAATCAGCCATCTTTAAAGATATTTTTATCTTGGCTGATTACCAGATCTCCTAAATGTTGATTGTTGGGCAAAATACTTTCACACCTTGGAACCCCCTTCAAGCCTATAAAAGGGAGTGTTTTCTCTTAGGAGAGAGCATTAAATTTAAATTGGTGCAGGGGAGAACTTCCATATCAGTGACCTATTTAGCTGGGGGTTCAAGGTGACATTGTTAACTTGATCTGAGATATTCAGCTGAGGGCTAGGAGTAAAAGTACTACTACAATATAAAACAATTCCGCCAAGAGACTGGCTGTTAATTATTATTATTTTTAAACTATTTACCACTGGGACATTCTTAATAGATAGTCAAACATCCAATTGTCTGATCATGGCACTTGATGTTATGGTACCTCACATGGACAACATAAAAACTTGTGGAGAGGTGAAATAAGTACTTATCAAGAAATTTGGTTCCAAGCAAAGTTGAGTATGGAGAAATAATTCTTCATGAGGATTGCGATATGCCAAACTGAAACCACTACCTAAAATTTGTGGATGGTTTTTATCAAGTCTCAACTCTTATAGCCTAAAAATGTTCATACTGGATGATGCCGTAGATGCGTTGTTTCTGATTTCATAGTAATTCTGATTTATCCATGCGCTTTACTTCAGTCAAACAAAGCTTTACCTGTTTCCTAGAATTCAAGGAAGCTCTGCTCAACGTGATTGATATACACAATCTAGAAACTACTCAGAAAGTTCTCACAAATCATATAATGTATACCATGGAGGAAACCAAGCTAAAAAAGTGGAGAAGCTCAAGTGAAACTATTGCAAGAAGAATACTGACACTAAAGATGAGTGATTTTAAAATAGCATGCCCTCTCTGAAAAGGGAAAGGGCGGTCAGTTTATGGTCATGTACCTCTAAAATTGACAAGCATAAATCACCTTAAGCAAAATATTGTCAATTGCTCTTCTCGTATGCATTGAGAACTATTATGGTGACAACTCTGAAGAGGTTTCAAAGATACAGGTGATTTTACATAGGTACACCCATGAGATTGCTATCTCAGATTGCTTGAATGCTAAAAAATATCAAAGACGCCTAAGCCCTGGAGGACGCCTACCTCTGTCAAGTCATTGAATGCCCAAAAGTAATTAATACAGCCAGTTATTTAACCAGTAACTTACCCTATTTATATGACCCATCCTGAGTGTACACAGTTAGTGAAAAGTAAGAAAAACTTCCTAAGACTTCTAGAAACTCAATACAACGCTTCATCTTACAGAGGTTTTAGCCCTACCGTCAATGAATAGGAGGAACAATAACCAAAGTAGATGTGGTAATTTATTAGGTCCAATTAATGACTATCTTGGATATAAAGTCACTGATCAACGTTGTCTCATCAAGCTCAAGAAGTTTAAACTTACCTTGGACCTCACGTTCCCAAGAGTATTGCACTTCAGGTCCAAACATCAAAAATATATGTGCCTACTCTTCCAGGCTAATTTTTATTAGAAAGCTAGCTTTATCAGGTTCTGTGATTGCCTTGGACAACAGCTATTGTAACAGACTTGTTGGGATGTCATTTATGCTTAAATATGAAGGAGTTATCAACTTAAAGTGAGTGGTGAATATCTCTTTTCAATTATATAGTTCCCCTTATCTAGATAATAGAGAATCCAGCAAGAAATAATAGTCTTGTCTGGTTGAGTACCCTGTTTCCACTTTGCCTTTATGTTACTTTTTTCTATAATAAATACAGAAAAGCTCCACAATACAGTAGGTGCAGCATTTGGCATACCATTTTATGCTGCTGAGGAGGCAAAAATAAACCAAGAGAAAAAATAGTCATTACTAAAAACATAAACCTAAAGATACCTCAAGCTGATTATTACACATCATAAGCATTTACAGAATCATCAGATTTAAACCAAAAGTATTACCAGAGATCCTTAACCCATCTTATCAGAGGCGAATAGAGTTACTAATTAGAGATCTAATAAATTGTAAAATCATAATAAGAAACACCCTAATATTAAAAACAATTAATTTAAAGGTAAGAAAATTGATAAGGTACAATTTTATTGGTAATCAACTTGATTTTAAGTTTGCATTCCAATAATTTATTTTGTGCCCTAACTCAAGTCCAATATCTGATAAGTAAAAACAGGAGAACTAAAGAAGGTTCATCTGATACTTAATATTAAAAAAGTATTTTTCTACCTCAGATATCAATGTCAGTATTATGAAGAACTTATACTGTGATGGATAATTCCTTCCAATGGTTGCTAAGCGTTTTTTGCTAACTGGGCTAAAGTCATAGCCACCAAACAGGATAGATCATTATATACAAAATCTCTGATCCGTTGGCTACACTGGCGTCTTAGAAAAACATCTTTATTAAAGAAAGTCCTATGCTGTATATACAAGTTGAGTTTTGTCTCTAAGTAGCGGCAGCATATAAGCGATAAACTGCTTTAGCTCCAGGAGTGCTCTTCCTGACAATAATGGCACCAGATCTAAACTTCAAAAATAATATGACTTTGTTTTTAAAAATATTATTGGTTTTAAGGTTACTAAAAGGACTTAGATGACAAAGTTACGCAAAGCAGAAAATCCAGTATATATATACTCCAATTACTGGGGAAGAGCAAGTCTTGTTCTCCATGAATCCACGGACAGCTTCTTGATAGTAGGGATATTCTGGGTATGTAACCCTCAACTTTCTTGTCTAGACCTGTTATAGACCATCTGATGGGTAACTGGACTATTATGAAACTTTTCTATTTATTTTTTATTTTAATTTAATTTGCAACCTTTGATTCATTTTTTGATATATATTTTTTAATACTACTACCATTTTTGGCCTAATGTCATTTATGCTTCATAATTAGATTTAATATAATTTTTTCTACCAATCTTTGAGGGTTGAGGCCCTTGTAACCTGCCAGTTGGGCCTTAATGTTACCCTTGGGAAACTAAGGCTATGTGGCGGTCAGGCATAGCCTTGACTGTCATATCATTCTTCTTTAAAACTTATTCCCCAGTAGTGGCAGCGGTGAACAAGGTTATCTGTTTTTACCCTGTGGCATTCCCTTGATTTACATGAGCAATCAACTTGGAGGCCCTTGCTGAGGTGGATGTGGGTGCCTTTGTAACTGTTTGGTCAGGTAAGTTCTTCCTAGCTTGCTGATGGAGCTGAGCAACTTCTTGGAACAAAGTCCAATTTTTCTGGACATAAAGCCACCTAGGCAACTTAGGCTTCTATCTATTTATCACTAGTGTGACAGGTAATATAGGGGATTTAGGTATGGCGTAAAGAATGTGGGTTATTAGATTTGGAACTCTTGCCCTGAGATGTTTAAGAAAAGTGCTTTTGGGAGTGTATAAGTCATTGAATTCAGTTTTGGGCGATCCTGGGGAGGCCACTCTGACTGAACTTGAGGGCATTTCTAAGAATAAATTTGTGGACAATAATACCCCTCCCAGAGAGGGGTTTACAGCCAAACTCATAACAGGTGCAGGAGTTAGCTGTTAGAAAAAAGAAACAGGCTCAGATGGAGGCTTGTTTTCCATCAGGGTCTGAATTGTCACCTGCAGAAAAATGAAAATTTCTTAGGGACTTTTTTAATGTGACGGAAATTGCATTCCAATGGTTGCTGAGCGTTGTTTGCTAACTGGTCCAAAATCATAGCCCCCAAACAGGATAGAGCACCATATAAAAAAATTGAATAACCGTTAATTAAACTGGCATCTTTGAAATAACATCATTGAAAGAAAAAATATATGCTTTATATACTCAGTTGAGCTTTATACCTAAAGAGTGGCAGCATGTAAGTGATACACTGTTTAAGCTCTGGGGTGTTCTTCCTGACATCCATGGCACCAGATATCCATAATTAAACATAAAGATGATTCTTATACTTTAAAAAGTTAATTTCTGATATTTTAGACTAATTAGGGGGATTCTAGAAGTTGAAGTTGAGTAAAGCAGCTTATCTTGTTTAGGTTTGACCCTGACTACTGGGGAAGAGCATGATTTTCTCTTCAGAGCCCGCAGACAGCTTCTTTATAGTAGGGATATTCCAAGAATCTCAATCCATTTTCTTTTCAAGACGCTTTCTAGACCATCCAATTGGTACTGGGAGATTAATAAACTTTTTTAATAAAAATTTGATTTAAATTAATTTAGACCTTAGATTCATTCTTAAATCCAAATATTTTCAGTTATTACTGTATTTAATGTAATGTAATTATGCTTCATATTCAAATTTAATTTATTTTGCTACTGATCTTTAAGGGTCAAGGACATTGAAAACAGCCTGTTGGTCTTTAATATTCCTTTTAAGGAAACTAAGGATATGTGGTGGTCAGGCATAGCCTTGATCATCACATACATATCATTGATTTAGGAGGTATAAGCATGATATGATTTAAATCATAAATGAAGTCAAACGTAGAGGAGCAATACATGAAGACTGAGATAAACAGCTTCTTTACGTTGTCTTACTTGTGCCCTCCTAGAGTCCATAACCATCCCTAATGTTACCCATAAAGAAGAATTAAGGTGGTCACAGAATAGTGATGACTAGAGGAAGCTAAACAGAATCACAAAGAAAGACAGCTATTCAATTTAACCAACAGATAATGCTCTTTCTGGCTATCCATCTCAAATTTCTTCTCTGCAATTGACTTTGCAAGTGATTACTGACTGATGGATTTATCACCAAAACATCAAGAAAAGTGTGCCAAATATACACAAAAAATATTTAATCCTACTCAACTCCCCAGGAATTATTTAACACGCCCACATTGTCACAAAGCTATGGATCACATCAAGCAAGATCTCAAACTAAGCTGTGTTATTGTTTATTTAGATAATTACGGTGTTTTCAAAAACTTTTGATGATAATTTTGGCCACCTCAAGTCAGTTTTTATAAAAATTATATAGGCAACATCAAATTTAAGTCTGCAAAGTGTATCAGCTTTCAACAAGAATTATAGCTCTGTTAACTTGCCATATTGCAATAAGGAACTTTGGACTCTGTAGTAGAGTACTAGACGCCTGCATAACTTGTCAAAAACAAGTGCTGCATAAGGCTAAGTACAAGTATCAGCCCATGACCCTCATCAGACGTTTTAAATTATCAGTCTAGATGCCATAGGTCCATTACCTGATTTACAAGAAGAGATTGATAAATACTATTAGGGATCAACCATTTCACAAAGTGGGTTAAACAATTGCCATTACCGTGAAGACTGCTAAAGCTACTGCTAACTTTTTATCAAAACGTATTTGCTAGGCATGGCTGCCCACAGGTTCTACTATGTAATAATGGGAAAAATTCATTAGTAGTTGTGAAGATCTTATCTATTAGCATAGAACTCAAAAGTTATTCACAGCGCTTTACAACCTAACAACTAATGGGAATGTAGAAAGAGTGAACAGGAAGCTGTATTCAATATTACGCAAGGTGTCCACTACTTATCCATTACACTGGGACCAAATCCTCCCGAGTTCATTGATGGCTTACTGTCACGAAATTGACTGTGGTCTCCACTAGTGTGCCAGGCCAACCAGTTTGAAGACTGGCTGGCCCTTTGCCATTTCGCCATCATTAGCGTACCAACCCCTACAAGTCTGCGTCCAACTCACCAATTAATCACCAACGACTTCTCCTTTGCCCCAGGTATCCTAAGCGTGGGCCCCAGCGAGTCCTTCCCCCATCCTAGGCAGGTCAGGCACTCCCACGCTGCCCTACCCTCGCAACCCTTCACAAACCCATCTGGGCATGCCCTGGTGAGTCCATCCCCCATCTTAGGTAGCTATGGCACTCCCACACTGCACCCCACAAGGTTGGTGGCCAGTCAGCATCTTCCATTGGTGGCCAGCTGGCCAGGTTTCCGCCGGTTCCTCATAGGGAGGAGGCATGGGAGCTGGTAGCACCAGCCACTCCAGGAATGATCACCCGCGCCTATTAGTATCTCCTGTCCCATCTCACCCCTATTCTAGCTGACAAACTACTAACAAATAAGAAAAGATGGGCGAAAGAGAGATGTTTATTTAAAGGGAATGAAGACTATTTATACTACTTCTGGGCTACTGCTCCCAACACTCATTGGCCAATCAATACTGGAAAACCCATTGTCCACTTGATTCCAGAACATTTTAATAAATTGTTAGTCATTCCAGGGTAGCAATTCCATCCTCAATCCGCTCATCTTGGTCACCAATAATTTATTAAATTAAGTCAATTCATCCTTGACACAAGTCACCAGTTGATTGTATGTAATCCATTAAATTAAAGAAAACATCCAGCATCCTCATCATGAGATGCCGGTACTCCAAATTAGTTAGTCAAACCATATTCAAATGGATGGTAATGGATTCATCAGCTTTCCGCCAGAAACTCCCACAATAACCCTTAAATTGGCATTTTGGCAGTGAACGCAGATTCCACCAAACCTAAACTCAATTAATAATATAACATTAAATAGTATTAAACTAGGCTATTAGCTGGCAATCACACCCAACTAGCTGACACACCTAATTCTGATACTATCAGAAGGATCCATCTGGTTAAAATTCTAACACTTACCAAATAAGTATCCATCATATTATTAAAGTGTCTCCCATAAGGGCTTTTATAGAAGATATTCTGTCTTACCAGATTTATCACTCATGCAGTTACCAGTGGCAATACCTAAGAGATGGAGAAACTGCAGAGAAGATTAGCATATAAGATAATAGAACTTTAGTTGGAGGCAATTACAAATCTACACAAGGCATTTATAAGTAAAGGTCAAGAATCAAATGTAACTCACCAACCTTTACTCGCCTTTGAGGTTTCAAATCTAGTCCTATATCATCACAATGATATAGCACTATGAGGAGGAAATAGACATCAATTGGGATAATCTATATGCTATCACTTACAAACAGATAAGAATATTCAATCAAGTTTTTAGAAACTGTAGTAATGATCTTCCGCGTTCATAGCTAATTCTAGCATTGGTACTCACTTGCTAATATTATTGATAAAGTGATTTCTGATATCCTAATATCAGACATGATTGAAAGAATATCGACCATTTGACTTCCTCAGCTGAATCAACACCTAGACCCAAGAAGGGGGTTAAATTAAATACCTCAATAAATTACCTGGAGAAATTGAAAGCCATAACAGCTCTATTCAACTTTAGTAAAATTGACAGACCAAGTCAAGCTTAAGATACCCTGAGAGGAATTCCTGCCTCATCAAAGGGATCCTCAGAAGGTCAGTGCCAACTACTTGAAGTGGCACTTGAGGCAGCAAATTAAGACAAACCTGAAAAAAAAGGTAAGAATCAAGAAGCTGTGTATGATCAATTTTAAGTAACCCCTAGTCTTATCTGATTTGGGTATTTAACTCACCATTTTTGCCCTAGTAAGATTGTGACACAAAAGCATTATACCATCTGGGATGCATAACCTGACCAAGAGCCTCCCTTACTGATGTCACCCACTTTTAATATTGGTTATATTGTTAGCCTTGACTTTTAAAACCCCTATTTATACTAAATAAAGTTATGCTATCAATTCTATAACATTTTTGGCACTTGACTTAAATAAGTCCATTTTGCCATACTTACCATATGAAAGACACTCTAGATAGCGGGAAATAAGTGGTTACTTGGCACCTTTTAAAATAAAATTATACTTGTCGTGTGACTTAGTTAGTTTAAAGTATTGATTGTTGTACTTCTTGTGCAAAGACCATCGAGCCTAAAAATAGAAGCTCAACAAGGAAACACTTCCAGGTTGTGACTGAAAAACTTACGGTGATTGCATAATCTTAAAGAAACTTAGGGGCATTTGGCTCAATGGGTATATAAAACAAGACTATGAATTCTAAAACGTTCATAGGGTAGGAGCAGCACATGAAGATTCTGTTGGATTATCAAAGTTTCTGCAGTTAAAGTCACGTTTTAGAAAGCAAATGAACTATAACAACAAATGTTTGAAGGAGATACTGGGGATAAACCCCAAGAGATCTTAAAGCCTGAAAAATCAATAAAACATATTAATGAAGAACAGACAACTTTATAAATTAATGATGAGAGGAGATATTTAGTTCCTAAATCATCAGAATGCCTCACAATTATTCAAGAAGAAAACAAAAGAATATGACATGGTGGCCTGAGAAAACTCTGAATCATCTTTGCTATTATTATTACTAGGAATCAATTAACTGCAATGTGGCCGATTATTTGGCCTGATTTGTGGAATGTCAGATCCACAAGCCTCAGATGAATGTTATGGAGTAAGGATAGTGCGCCTTGGGTTTGCATGTCACACAGTGTTGATTGGCATGATGGGGCCACTGAGTATTATACTGGAAGTAAGGTACATGTCTTAATAGATTACCTGACCTGATAAGTCAAATCTAAAGCCTTGAGGCAGGTAGATGCAACAAGTACTATAAAGTTCACCCTAAACAAGTAGCGTATCAGCATAAATGGCCAAAAATGTTACCCAGTGACAATAGAACCAATTTCACCGCATATGTGATACTATTACTAAACAAACTAATGAGTATCAGAGAGTTGTATCTGTTTCATGCTGATTATAATTGAATAAGTGGTAGAAACAGTCAATGGCCCTCTAGCAGTGTTAAGAAAAATGGTAGCAGAGAAAACATGCGCTTGTGGATTCTACTTAGATTCAGTAATTTTTGCATATATTAAAGGTCATCATATGCCAATTGGAAAAACGCCATTTGATGCTTTAAATGAACAAAGAGTTGCATTGATGCTAAAATTATAACCAGCGATAGATCCAAGTCAGGAATGAGTACCTGAGCAATATAAGCCTGACTGGCCAATACTATGATGGAATTGCAATCTCCAGCATATAATAAAACATTAAAAAATTTTAAGTAAACACAAGATAATGTAACTAGTCAGCGCTCAAAAAATACAATGTGGGTGATAAGGTACCTATTGTGATACCCATGGATTCAGTCAAAAAAACAAGTTGGATGACCTATGGTTAAGTCCATTCAAAATTATTGCCAAATTAGATGAAGGCACCTAGTGATATAAAACTTTGCAAATGAATGTGAAGTAAACAATATCCATATTGAATACTTAAAGGATTGGAACAAAAGAAAAAAGATAAAGAAATAAAATAAGATAAATAATATAGAAAAGTTAAAAACTTTTCTTTCTCGTTGCAAACACTTTTGCAACCTATTCAATTCAAAACTAAATCTAGTTTGATAATCTCACAGAGGAGATTAGTCTGCGCCCATGTCAGGGAGCAGTTGGGCAAGCAAGGCAAGAGGAGAAGGCGGAAGGCCCGCGGCCTCTAACGTCCAAAAACGCCCTGGAGAATCTGGCGGAATAGAAAAAAATCTCAAAAAACTGGCAGTCACAATTTCCTCAGAGATACTTGCGTGGCAAGCATGATGCAACCAGAACATCAATACGCCACACTCCCAGCCACTTTTTTCAGTGGAATTCAGAGTCTGTGTGTATCTGGACATCCAAAAAACAGCCTTATGGGAAAAATTTTGTGAAGATGTACACAAAATTTTCCTGACCGCGGTGTATGTTGCACCTCAGTCCATGTCGCGTGGTTGGCTGGACCTAAGTTTTGAAAGCAAAATAGCAGTAGACAAGGCTGCAGCGGTGCGCATAGTGGTCAACCTCCCTGAAGGGCAACGGGTCCTCAAAACCAAATGCACCAGATGAATGAAATTAAACCAAATTTTCCTCACATTTGACTTTTTGCCTACTATGGTAAAACGTGACATTTTGGAGCAACACCTGAAAGATGGTCTCGCCATATATGGCAAAATACAATCTTTCAAAATGCAACATTTCACGCTGATGCCACACCTGTGCACTGGCAAAGCCATCGCAGTTCTGACCCCAACTGAGGAGATCATGAAGGACCTAACCCAGATCCCGCACTCCACAATCTATTGACATCACAGGGCATACCACCCACCCATTCCAGGTAACCGTGGACAGTGCGCCCCCCATTTGCACCCACTGTGACGTGTTCAGCCATAAGGCACATGCATGCACTATCAAAGAGGGCGTCACATTCCAAGAGCACCCCTCAGTGGCCATGGCCAATGGAGAGGCGCACTACAAACCAACTGCAAGCAGCAAGGAGGCTTTCCCGTGGGGAGCACAAGGCTGCTACCTATTGGTAAAGCCCATCTCCCCGCAGGAGTGGAAGAAGGCCAAGCTGGCCCATAGGGCCACGGCCAAGGAAACAGCCAAGGCCACCACCTCTATCCCACACTCACAACGCCAGGAGGACATGGAGACCTTCGTGGTGGAAGTGACTCAGGAATCCATCACCCAATCATATTAAGAGGCCCATGCCAAGCGGGCCACTCAATCCAAGGATCCAATAGGAGATTTGATCTCACCCAATCGCTGCACCCAAGCTCCAGTCAAAACTGACTTGAGACCTATCCCAACTGAAAAAAAAATTTTGCCCCACTTGACAGTGCACCAAACTTATCCGCACCGCAAAAAATTTGTCCGACGTCAGGAAAACAAAAAGTGAAGGCCAAAGCCAACGCGACTCTTTCTGCAAAAATTAACAAAAACCCTGATAGCGTTGCTGCTAACACCCACGCTGCTGTGAAAGCCCGTGGGGACCTTGAAGAAGCTGGTGGGCCTGGGGGCCCACCCCCGCACCTAAGGTGCGAGGGGGAAACCTTACCTCTAGGGATGCTGAATATTGCCAGACTCAAGGCCTCCCCATCCCGGGTTAAAACTGAGTTTTTTACAAAACAATTTACCCAGGGATATCCTAGCCATCCAGGAGTCCCACTGTCCACGAGGTTTCAAGGAAGCTTGGAAAACAATGCTCCTTCCATCCCTATCCTTTTGGTCGAAGTACTGTGGGGTGCTAATTAGGAAAAATAATTTTTTCAAATTCACATCCCCAGAAACATTCCTAAATGGCTGAGTGCTCATTGTCACCTTCTCGTGGGCTGACGTTGCACACACAATCATCAACATTTATTCCCCAAATGGTGCACATGAGCGTCTTTAATTTTTCTCATTGGTCAAATCCCTCCCGCTACCCCCCAATTCTTTCCTTGTTGGCGAAATGAACTGTTGGCTAACCTCACCAATTGACCGGTGGCCGCCCTCACCCCACGCCCCACAGGGTCATGTAGAACTACGCGTTCTAAAGGCCACCCTTGGGTTAATGGATGCGCTGCTGCGACATGCACCGCTGCTAAAAAACATGATGCGTCCCCATGTCCACAACAGCCAATTAAGGTCCATGACCCAAATCAACCTTATTCTAATGCCGGCGAAATTCCAACCCCACATCTCCCACTTCAAAACAATGAAAATGGAATTCTCTGACCACCAACTGGTCTCAATAACTTACCATCTACCTGTCACAGTTGCAAAGGCCCCATATTGGTGCAAAATCCGCCCCCCTGAGCTCGCGTCGCTAGGATTTTCCACGTGGGTGGAAGAGGCAACTTTGGCAAAGTTGTGTGTTGCACCATCTTGTGTGGACCCCATTTCCACATGGGGTAACTTTCAAAGAAGACACCATCTGCCACTATCGCCATCTCTCCTCCAGACGCTCACGAGCCACATTGGCGGTTATCTCACGCGTGCTGGCAGAATTGGCCCACTTGGAATCCAACATTCCAGCCACAGGATACAGCCCTGCATGGGGCCGGAAGTGGGCGGAGGCAGCTGCCCACCTCAACGCACTCAAAAGGCAACACAAACATTGGGTTTGTGTCCAATACAGGCCACATGCATCACTAAAAGGCAACAAGTGCACCGCATACTTCTTTGGAAAAATTTTGCACCACGCCAGAGCGTGGCCTGCACTCAGGTGCAAAGACTGGATTATCCATTGTGGACACACTGGCTGAAGTGGCAATCGAAATGCAAAGATATTACTCCAAGTTATACTGAGCCAAACCAATTCAGCTGGCTGAAATGGCGGAATTTCTCGACTGAGCTCATATCTGCACCATTTTCTGATACCCAGAAATAATGAATTTAATTACTCCGTACAAATTATGGACAGCCATTCGCGGTGCGCCAAACTGAAAATGCCCAGGTCCAGATGACATTCCATATGAGTTCTATAAAAAATATTTCAAATATATAACCCCACTTCTGCTTGCCTCACTTAACCAAAGCCTGTTGGAAATGCGCCTCCTACCAGGAGGACATGAGGCCTTTACTGTCACACTCTTTAAGAAAGGGGATAAGCTTGACTTAGCCAACTGGCGCCCCATTTCTCTAACAAACACAGACACCATGATTTTAACAAAAATCATGGCTAACCGTTTAGGGACTGTAGCATCTGCCACCATCTCCCCAGAACAATTCAGTTTCATCCCCAGAAGGTTGATTTGGGATAACGTGCACTCAGTGGCTAATTTGTGTCAGTCCACAGCCTCTGGGGCACTTGTATTCTTGGACCAACAAAAGGCCTATGATAGAGTAAACTGGGAATACCTAAGGGCCTGCCTCCATCAATTCCGCCTACCCCCCGCTTCATAAACTGGGTGATGCTGCTCACAGAATCTGCGACAATGGCAGTGCGTGGCCCAGGCTTCCTAACAGAAGTAGTCCGCCCTCAAAGGGGCTTGCGACAAGGGGACCCCCTCAGCCCACTCTTATACAACTTCAGCCTTGACCCACTACTGCGAAATGTGAATGCCCAACTCACTGGGGTCCATGTGCCAGGCCAAACCCCAGTCAAGATGATGGCATTTGCAGATGACTGCATGGTGGGGGTGTCTAATAATAAAGATGAACGCGCGCTTGAAGCCCTCATCCAGGAATATTCCCGGGTAAGCAACGCGGCACTGAACGCCTCCAAAACCAGAAATCATCCTCCTTGGTCGGTTTCAGAACTGCTGGGCCCCAGCAAGTAGTTCCCAACCTGGCCCATCTGCTCGCCCACGTCCACGCCTTACTAACTCAACACACACCGCTCCACTTGTGCTCCCCTTCGTGCCACGTCCTACCATAGGATCGTTGCGCCATCTGGGCATGTGGATGGAGGCAGGCGGATATGCGTCAGCAGTAATGGAGTGCCATATACTGGACAACATGACGAAGCGAATCGCCTCTCTCAGAGCCCACCCTACTACCCTCACTAGCAGGGTTGTTCTTGCCAACTTTATGCTCCTATCCAAAGTCTGGTTCGGAGCCCAGGCCATCCCCTTCTCCCCAAGCTTCTTCAAATCCCTGTATGCTTTGCTGAAAGGATGGCTTTGGTCAGGCCGTCCTCCACCAGTACGGCTAGAGGTTATGTTTGGCCCTCATCATCAAGGTGGCATGGGCCTGCTTGACTTCAAAGCCCATGCTGCCAAGATCCTGGGCACCTGGATCGCGGCCGTCACCGCTCCTACACTCTATCCCAACACTGGTCCCACAAGGCCTGCTCCAACTTCTCCTAAGCCTTGGGCCTCAATAATAATCAAACCCCCACTCCCTGATAAAATACCTCACATCGCACACATCGGCCACAGGTCCTCACAGGACTAAAACCCACTACAAACGAATCCTACTCTCCATGCGAAGCGCAGAGTAGATAATTTGTATTAGTGGACATACAACCTGAAGAGGCCGCCCCTCTCCTCAGTTCACACAAGAGGTACAGGGGCTACCCATCCATGATGGCGTGATCCCCATTCGACCCCATGTCCTATCCAGGGTAGACTACCTGGACATGATGGACATCCCCTATTCCACTGAGACCCAAAAGACTATCTGGAAATACGCACACCATCCTCTGTTGCAGCCTCAAGTCCGCTCCCATGTGTGGCGCTGCCTGAGGCGGGTGTATCATACAGCTGAGTGCTCTAACGCTTTACACTCATACTGTGTCGTGTGTGGCCAGTATGGAACGCTGTTCCACCGCCTGGAAAAGTGCCCCACCTCTAAAGCGATATGGCGCGAAGTCCAACGTCTGCTAGGCCAGGATCAAACGCATCCCTTCAGTCTGTCAAGAGATATGTTTTCTCTCATCAATGGCCTCCCACCTTCCACCCTTCCTCCGTGCTCTGGTGGTTGCAATCGCCATGTGGACTATCCACACGATTGTCCTGGATGCCATCGCTGGCTCCATCCCCACCCTCCCAGAAGCTGTCCACAGATTCCAGTCTCATTTGGTGGACCATTTTCAAGCATGAATGTTTGGATACCTCCCACCATGTCACCGACATCTGGTCTCCTCCTGGTTCCCAGTCTGGTTCATCAAATCTGACCCCTTCCTCCACACGTGCTCAATAGTGGCTACGGCCCCTTCACACGTTCCCTCCCCTCCCCATAAGTGGCGTTCCCACTGGCAACAAGAGATAGCATCGCTTCTCTGGAAGCCCCCTGATACTAAGTTTATCTTTCCTAAGTCATATTCGTAAGTGTACTTCCCATGGTTAGCCTTCCCCGCAATAAATTTAATATTTAAAATATAGAAAAGTTAAAAAAGGTATAAAATATGAAATATATGAAATTAATATGTTTTAATAAACTCAACTTTTCTTTCTCGTTGCAATCACTTTTGTAACTTATTCAATTCAAGACTTAATTTAGTTTGATAATCCCACAGAGGAGATTAGTCTGCGCCCATGTCAGGGAGCAGTTGGGCAAGCAAGGTAAAAGGACCAGGCGGAAGGCCTGCGGCCTCCAGCGTTCAAAAATGCTCCAGAGAATCCGGCGGAATTGACAAAAATCTTAAAGAACTGGCGGTCACAATTTTCCTGGAGATACTTGCATGGCAAGCATGATGCAACCAGACATCAACACGCCACACTCCCAACCACTTTCGTTGGTGGAATTTGGAGTCCGCGTGTTCCTGAACATTCAAAAAATGGCCTTATGGGAAAAATTTTGTGAAGATGTACACAAAAAATTTTCCCAACTGCAGTGTACGTTGCACCTCACTCCATGTCATGCAGTTGGCTGGACCTAGGTTTTGAGAGCAAAAAAGCAGCAGATGAGGCTGCAGTGGTGCATTTAGTGGTCAACCTCCCCGAAGGGCATTGGGTCATCGAAACAAATGCACCAGATGGACAAAATCAAACCAAATTTTCCTCATGTTTGACTTTTTGCCTACTATGGTAAAACATGACATTTTAAAACAACACCTGAAAGATGGTCTCGCTGTATATGGCGAAATACAATATTTCGAAATGCAATGCTTCACGCTGATGCCACACCTGTGCACTGGCAAAGCCATCACAGTTCTGACCCCAACTGAGGAGATCGTGAAGGACCTAACCCAGATCCCGCACTCCACGTTTATTAATATTGCAGGGCATACCGCCCACCCATTTTGGGTGACTGTGGACAGCGCACCCCCCATTTGCACCCACTGTGACGCGTTTGGCCACAAGGCGCATGCATGCCCCATCAAGGAGGGCGTCACATTCCAGGAGCACCCCTTGGCGGCCTCTGGCCAGTGGAGAGGCGCACTATGAACCAACTGCAAGCACCAAGGAGGCTTTCATGTGGGGAGCACAAGGCTGCTACCTATTGGTAAAGCCTATATCCCCGCAGGAGCAGAAGAAGGCCAAGCAGGCCCGTAGGGCCATGGCTAGGAAGCGGCCAAGGCCACCACAGCTATCCCACACTCACAACGCCAGGAGGACATGGAGACCTTCGCAGCGGAAGCAACTTAGGAATCCATCATCCAATCAGATTGGGAAGCCCATGCTGAGCGGGCTGCTCAATCTGAGGATCCGGTGGGAGATTCAATCTCACCCAATCGTTGCACCCAAGCTCCAGTCAAAACTGACTTGGGACCTATCCCAACTGAAAAAAACTTTTTGACCCGCTCGACGGTGCACCGAACTCATCCACACTGCAAAAATTCGTCCGACGTCAGGAAAACAAAAGTGAAGGCCAAAGCCAACGTGACTCTTTCCACAAAAATCAACAAAAACTCTGATAGCGTTGCTGCTAACACCCGCGCTGCTGTGAAAGCCCATGGGGACCAAGAAGAGGCTAGTGGGCCTGGGGCCCACCCCTCACACCTAAGGTGCGATGGGGGAAACCTTCACTTTAGGGACATTGAATATCACCGGACTCAAGGCCTCCCCATCCCAGGCTAGGAAACTGAGTTTTTTACAACACAATTTACCCATGGATATCCTAGCCATCCAGGAGTCCCACTGTCCAAGAGGTTCCGAGGAATCTTGGAAAATAATGCTCCTCCCATCCCTATCCTTTTGGTCGAAGTACTGTGGGGTGCTAGTTCAGAAAAATAATATTTTAAATTCAAATCCTCAGAAACATTCCTAAATGGCCAAGTGCTCATCATCACCTTCTCATGGGCTGACGTAGCGCATACAATCATCAACATCTATGCCCCAAATGGTGCACACGAGCATCAAAAATTTTTCTCATTAGTCAAATCCCTCCTGCTACCCCCTGATTCTTTCCTAGTCAGCGACATGAACTGTTGGCTAACCTCACCAACGGACCAGTGGCCTCCCTCACCCCACGCCCCACAGGGTCATGTAGAACTACGCGTTCTAAAGGCCACCCTTGGGTTAATGGATGCGCTGCTGTGACATGTCCCGCTGCTCAAAAACATGATGCGTCCCCATGTCCACAACAGCCAATTAAGGTCCATGACCCAAATCAACCTTATTCTAATGCCGGCGAAATTCCAACCCCACATCTCCCACTTCAAAACAACGAAAATGGAATTCTCTGACCACCAACTGGTCTCAATAACCTACCATCTACCTGTCACAGTTGCAAAGGCCCCATATTGGTGCAAAATCCGCCCCCCTGAGCTCGCGTCGCTAGGATTTTCCACGTGGGTGGAAGAGGCAACTTTGGCAAAATCGTTTGTTGCACCATTTTGTGCAGACCCCATTTCCACATGGGCAACTTTCAAAGAGGACACCATCCACCATCTCTCGCCATCTCTCCTCCAGATGCTTATGAGCCACATCGGCAGTTATCTCGTGCACTCGGGTGGAATTGGCACACTTGGAGTCCAACATTCCAGCTACAGGATACAGCCCTGCATGGGGCCAGAAGTTGGCGGAGGCAGTTGCCCACCTCAACGCACTCGAAAGGCAACACAAACATCGGGTTTGTGTTCAATCCAGGGCCACACGCATCACAAAAGGTGACAATTGCACCACATATTTCTTTAAAAAAATTTCACACCATGCCAGAGCGTGGCCTGCACACAGGTGCGAAGATCAGATAATTCCATTGCGGACACACTGGCTGAAGTGGTAATCAAAATGCAAAGATATTACTTTGAGTTATACTGAGCTGAACCAATTCAGCCAGCTGAAGTGGCGGAATTTCTCAACCGAGCTCATATCTGCACTGTTTTATGAATCCCAGAAATAATGAATTTAATTACTCCATACAAATTATGGACAGCCATTCGCGGTGCGCCAAACTGAAAATGCCCAGGTCCAGATGACATTCCATATGAGTTCTATAAAAAATATTTCAAATATATATCCCCACTTCTGCTTGCCTCACTTAACCAAACCTGTTGGAAATGCGCCTCCTACCAGGAGGACATGAGGCCTTTACTGTCATACTCTTCAAGAAAGGGGATAAGCTTGACTTAGCCAACTAACGCCCCATTTCTCTGCCAAACACAGACACCAAAATTTTAACAAAAATCATGGCTAACCGTTTAGGGACTGTAGCATCTGCCACCATCTCCCCAGAACAATTCAGTTTCATCCCCAAATGGTCGATTTGGGATAACGTGCACTCCATGGCTAATGCATGTCAGTCCACAGCCTCTGGGGCACTGGTATTCTTGGACCAACAAAAGGCCTATGATAGAGTAAATTGGGAATACCTAAGGGCCTGCCTCCATCAGTTCCGCCTACCCCCCCGCTTCATCAACTGGGTGATGCTGCTCACAGAATCTGCAACAATGGCAGTGCGTGGCCCAGGCTTCCTAACAGAAGTAGTCCGCCCTCAAAGGGGCTTGCGACAAGGGGACCCCCTCAGCCCACTCTTATACAACTTCAGCCTTGACCCACTACTGCGAAATGTGAATGCCCAACTCACTGGGGTCCATGTGCCAGGCCAAACCCCAGTCAAGATGATGGCATTTGCAGATGACTGCATGGTGGGGGTGTCTAATAATAAAGATGAACGCGCGCTTGAAGCCCTCATCCAGGAATATTCCTGGGTAAGCAACGCGGCACTGAACGCCTCCAAAACCGAAATCATCCTCCTTGGTCAGTTTCAGAACTACTGGGCCCCAGCAATTAGTTCCCAACTCGGCCCATCTGCTCGCCCACATCCACGCCTTACTAACTTAACACACACCGCTCCACTTGTGCTCCCCTTCGTGCCACGTCCTACCATAGGATCGGTGCGCCATCTGGGCATGTGGATGGAGGCAGGCGGATACGCGTCAGCAGTAATGGAGTGCCATATACTGGACAACGTGACGAAGCGAATCGCCCTCTCAGAGCCCACCCTACTACCCTTACTGGCAGGGTTGTTCTAGCCAACTCTATGCTCCTATCCAAAGTCTGGTTCGGAGCCCATGCCATCCCCTTCTCCCCAAGCTTCTTCAATTTCCTATATGCCTTGATGCAAGGATGTCTTTGGTCAGGCCGCCCTCCACCAGTATGGCTAGGGTCATGTTTGGCCCTCATCATCAAGGTGGCATGGGCCTGCTTGACTTCAAAGCCCATGCTGCCAAGATCCTGGGTACCTGGATCGCGGCCGTCACTGCTCCTACACTTCCATCCCAACACTGGTCCCGCGCAGCCCGCTCCAACTTCTCCTGAGCCTTGGGCCTCAATAATAATCAAACCCCCACTCCCTGATAAAATACCTCACATCGCACACATCGGCCACAGGTCCTCATGGGACTAAAACCCACTACAAACAAATCCTACTCTCCATGCGAAGCACAGAGTGGAGAATTCGTATTAGCGGACATACAACCTGAAGAGGCCGCCCCTCTCCTCAGTTCACACAAGAGGTACAGGGGCTACCCATCCATGATGGCGTGATCCCTATTCGGCCCCATGTCCTATCCAGGGTGGACTACCTGGACATGATGGACATCCCTTATTCCATTGAGACCCAAAAACAATCTGGAAATATGTACATCACCCTCTGTTGCAGCCTCAAGTCCGCTCCCATGTGTGGCGCTGCCTGAAGCGGGTGTATCATACAGCTGAGCGCTCTAACGCTTTACACTCATCCTATGTCGTGTGTGGCCAGTATGGAACGCTGTTCCACCGCCTGGAAAAGTGCCCCACCTCTAAAGTGATATGGCGCGAAGTTCAACGTCTGCTTGGCCAGGATCAAACGCATCCCTTCAGTCTGTCAAGAAATATGTTTGCTTCATCAATGGCCTCCCCCTTCCACCCTCCCTCCATGCTCTGGTGGTTGCAATCGCCATGTGGACCATCCACACGATCGTCTTGGATGCCATCGCAGGCTCCACCCCCACCCTCCCAGAAACTGTCCACAGATTCTGGTCTCATTTGGTGGACCACTTTCAAGCATGGATGTTTGGATACCTCCTACCATGTCACCAACAGCTGGTCTCCTCCTGGTTCCCAGTCTGGCTCATCAAATCAGACCCCTTCCTCCACACGTGCTCAATAGTGGCTACGGTCCCTACACACGTTCCCTCCCCCTCCCCATAAGTGGCGTCCCCGCTGGCAACAAGAGATAGCATCGCTTCTCTGGGGTGCCTCCCCTGGTACTAAGTTTGTCTTTCCTGAGTCATATTCGGAAGTGTCCGTCCCATGGTCAGCCTTCCCTCAATAAATTAAATTAAATATGTTATAATAAACTCTCTATAAAAAATAAGAAAAAATACAAGCACAAATATTAATAATACTGAATTTAATTCTGACTTGAGTTTATGTATTGCTGTATTTTCATTTTCAATGTCGTGGGGAGAAGGAAATTGGACTACTGTGATAGTGAAGAAGACCCAGTGGACGTGAACGTTTGTTAAACAGTTCATGTTAGATCAGGTCTGTTGCTGTTTTTTGAGTCAATAAAGAGAACTTTAGTTCCACTCTTGTAACTTTTGAGATTTCTACATGGCTTAAAGCGTTCAGAAGTTTACTATTAATAAGTAAGGCTGAGTAACCTTAATGAAGCATGAAACTGCGAGGATCATGCTTGTATGAAATGGCAGTCAACATGAGAAGAAAAAGAGGATGATGAACATCGTTTTTTAATAATGGCTGTAAGAAGAAGCATCAATTAAGGAGAGAAAGGTCTAACTCTGCTGAAACCAAATATAACTTATGTTGGCTGACTCATGCCATGGTATAAAGTGACATCTACCTCCAAAACACCATTTTTGCAGATAATCTGGTCAATTTAGAGGATAGATTGTGATTTTTGGAATGCCCACATCATTCAGCTGTGGAAGATTTAAGAACCAATTTGTCTTGTCTCTCTTTGGTTCTTTTTTGTACTAAACAACCTTAGAAAATGTTGGGTTAAGGATGTTCAAGATCTATTATAGGGTTTGTAGCCCTATGAGAAAATTAGACTAATTTATTTTAGGATTATATCACAATCTTGTTGACTAATAATTTTCATTGAGGATAATTCTTGACAATGTTTGTAGTAATTTTTTGGTTTTAGTTTAATTAATTGACTTTCTTATGAGTATCAAATAAGGGCTTGTCACTGATCAATGAGGGTTTTTCTAGAGTTATTAAAGCAATAACAACACTTTTCATGGCAGTAATTTGCAGGTTAGCCTGAGTGATGTGACCTACTATTAAAGAGTAAATGGTCCCATTACCTAATCAGGTTGCTAGCCTAGAAATTTAGTCTTCTGGGGTTTTATAAAGGCATTGGGACACGCTATTTCCCCATCTAGCCCATATAGTTCTATATTCTAGTTGAGGGTGGATCCCAACTGGGCGATTATTAGGATTTGACCTGCTCCCAATCAATTTAAATCAAATTTCCCTACCTCTGATACCTCTCTAAGTTTTCCTCTAATGGAGCATTATTTTCTGTTCCCTAATTGATTTGTTAAAATAAAGCCTGCCGTCAACTCCCCACCTGATCAACATCAGGATGCTGAAGCTCTTGCTGGTGGAGGACGTCGCTATCCTGAAAGGATTAGAAGCAAAACCTCGCCTATAAATATCTGCGCCTTTTCTTAAATAATGTTATGTTCTTATCTCCAACTTGTTCTTAGTTTTACCTATTTCTAGAGCCTCTGTACAGCAAGCTCCTCTCCGGCCATAAACTTCACTCATTTTACTACAATAGGTCCCTCTTCACCTATTATCAAGCTTATAGCAAGTTACCATCCCCTACATTTAGGATTCCTGGCTCTCCCCACTGCCTGCTCGCTGTGGGACATTTTATCCCATCCATTTTGGTATGCTTCGGAAGAACTATTGCCCTCAGCTACCCTATTCTGACAAAATAATTGATGCTTTCTTCCAGGTACTCTCCTGAGCTACCTGGTGAATAAATATATTCACAATGAATGATTCTCACCAAGACTCTACTTGGCCACTTACCAAAATATCTAACGTCACCCAATTGTAACTTCCAAAGGAAATCGCGACCATGAGAACAACAAACCCAATTTTATGCAATTTCATGCTATGCTCAATATTTCTATTACAGCGCTAGAACCTCAAATCTATTAAATTCAACCTACAGGTGTTTCTGATACTATTAATCAATTAATTCTAGGTGCCCTTTTACCCGGAGGTTGCTCCCATTGTAACCAAGCCTCTGCCATTCCTGATAATATGCGAGTGCTATATGAATCTGCCACCTTACCTGACTCTAAATAAGGAGTATCTCGCATGGGGTGATATTTAAAACGATTTGTGCACCCCGCTCTTCACCATTTAGTCCAAATGATGGGGATCCACCATCAGGAAATCTTGCGACAGTTTACCTTGTCACAAGAGTTACACTCCTACCTCTTAGATTTCTACAAATTAGCTTCTTTGTTTGTAAGAGAAAACTGTGAGGCTATTTTTGAAAATTTCACCCAACTTATCTCTATTAAAAACCAACTCTCCCAACTGGATGTGGGAGTGGCTATCCTGCTTCACGAGGAAGTAGCTACCTGATTTACTGAGACCACCCTAATTATTGAGAGTAAGTTGCAACAAGCCATTACCAACCTTGCCAGCCAACTTAATGCTTTTACTGAACAAACTTTTAACCGAATAAGCCATATTGAATCAACAATCCAACCAGCATTTAATGTCTCAAGCGTACCCAAGATTCCAGGGCCCCCTGGCCCTGTGGGTCCCCCAGGCCCCCGGGGAGCAAGGATCAACGGGTCCCTCAGGAGTGGTGGGGCCCCCTGTTCAGGATGGAAGTGAAAGGCCACCTGGGCCAACTGGCCCCCCTGGATATGAGCATCCTGGGCCTCCTGGTTCTACTGTGCACTTACCTTCCCCTCCAGAGGATCCTTCCTCAAATAGCTGCCCTCTTACTCTCAATCAATACCTTGAAAATATTGCTCAAAGCTGTTGGCTATCTCGCTCTGGAGAACCTATTGATCCAAACCTTACTATTAATGCAATTAAGGAAAAGTTGGATAACTCTTACCATCTTTATGATTCTCTCACTGATGATTTAACTCACGAAAAATAAAAAATTGTTAGGTTGAAGCAAGACAATTATGAGCTCCAATCCCTAATTCAAAATCTACATGTTGAAATGGAATCAATATGCAACAAACTTCAACAAAAAGCATCCACTGAGTCCCTAATTGCCCAAATTGGGGCTCTTCAAGATGATCTGAGCCATTTTAGGCAACAAGCTTATTTAAATCGGAATCCTGTGCCTCCATCCAAATCCGAGCTATCTGAAATTAATTAAATTAGCCCGTAGGCGTTAATCATTTTTCAGCTCTCATGGGAACTACATTTAAACCTTCTTTTAAAGACAAGTTCCCCCGGGGGAAGGAAGTATTGCTTCATTTCTATATATTTATGAGAATGCGATGGAGGAAGCTTCTGATTGATAAAAGGTTAAATACTTACCCTCTTGCCTTAGTAGATCCGTCCAAGAAATTATGGTACCCCACCTCATGAGATGCAGCGCTTGGACTGAGGTGAAGGCCGCGCTTATTAAAGAATTTGGTAGTGATCTCACCTTGGCAAATCAGAAACAGGCTTTATAAGTATTAAGTTAAAAATGTGGCAAATCTCCCGCAGAGTTTGCTGCTCAATTCTATGCTGAGGCTCAAACATTGGTAACTAATAACTGCCTCACTCTCGATGATGCTGTTGTTGCCATCCTGTCCACTTTAGAGTTTAACCCGCAGCTCCATCTTCACATGACTTCAGTTAAACAAAATTTTACTTCTATTTTATATAATAAGAAGGCCCTTCTTGAAATTCCTACTTCTGTAGTTACTGCCGCTCCTGCTTCTACTTCAGCCTCACGTCCTCAAATTCATGTGATGAACAACAATGAGTCTGGAAAAAATTGAGCTCGACCTAACTGCATCTATTGTGGTCATCGCAACCACACCATTCAGCATTGTTGGATGAAAATGGCTGAAGAGAAAGCAAAAGAGGGTCGGCATAGGGCATGAGGCTCCCTATGCTGACAACTTTTCTGCGCCTTGAGAACAATCAGTTAATATTGTTTCAGCTGACCTTGTTGGCCCTAGTGCTACTGAAGAGAAAACCCCTATTGAGCCTTCCATTGATATTAAACCTAGCGATATTTCTTCTTATCCTCCTTCTAAGTCAGCCCCCGCAGCTATATATTCTATCCCGACTCAGTGGGAAGTGATGGTAACCCGTATTGAAGCAGTGGTTCACAAGGTGAAGTTCTTTGCTATCATTGACTCTGGCTCTCCAATCAACATCATTTCTTCTCGACTAATCAGAAAAATTAAGATTCAGTCTGATCTTAACCATTCATCAGAATATGGGACCGCTTGTACCACATATGCTCAAGCTATAGGTGCTTACTCCCACTTGCCCCTAAAGGCGGCCTACAGCTCTCTACCCCTTCTGTAGCCTTGGATAATAATAGCTATGACCTCCTATTGGGCACTGGGTTTCTTATGGAACATGCTGCCATTATTAACTTTAAGGATAATTTCATTTCTATATTAGGATACCGTGTCCCTTTACTTTTAACTTCTGCTCTTAAGGAAAAGGGGAAGTGGAAGTTGATGACATGCCTGCTCGAGTCTCCTAATTCTGTTGAGCATTTAGAATATCATGTGTTGGGGTCCAAAGTTAAGTTGCCCCCCATGGTTGAGGCTGAGGAGGGGATGCCCTTACATTCTCCACAGGTCCTTACCATACCTCTGCAGGCCCAAATCCTGGTAGACACTGGGATCCAGTTGGTTCCCCCTCCTAATTACTTGCTCAAGATATCTAGTTTACCTAACCCTTCCACATTTGAAGCTCTCCCTTTCCAGGGGTTTTAGATCCCGCTTATCAAGGCACTGTCACTGTTCTTCTAGCCAACCTCTCCCGGTCTCCTAAAGACATTGAGCTGAATCAACCTATTGCTTACATCCGCCTCTTGCCTTATGACCAGGTAAGGAGGTTCATGGCGTTAAGACCCTTCGTGACTTTGGTTTAGAGGAACCTCCTGTTGTTGCTGAAGTGCCTGTACAAATTGGTTCTGATTTGTCAGCTGAGCGAAAAGTGGCTGCCAAAGCTTTGATTGATGAGTATTTAGATATTTTCTCCTCGGGCCCTCATGATTATGGCCATATGCAAGGCGTTCAACATCAGAATGATACTGGAGATGCTGCTCCTTTTTGCTCTTGACCTTATCGCAAATCAAAAACTGAAGAAGCCCAGGTTACCCTCGAAACAAAGCATTCTCTCAATGCTGGCCTCCTTCAACCTTCCCGTAGTCCCTGGTCCTCCCCTCTCCTGTTGATTAAAAAAGAAGGATGGGAGCCATCATATTGTTATGGACTATCAATAATTGAATTCTATTATGCGCAAGGACGGCTACCCTTTACCCCGCATTGATGACTCCTTACAACCTTATCTGGCTCCCAATACTTTTCTGCGATGGACCTGGCCAGTGGCTACTGGCAGATTGATCTTTCCGCTGAGGATCATGCCAAGTGTGCCCTCGTTTCCCATGAAGGGTTGTTTGAGCCCACCTGTATGCCACAGGGGTTATGCAATGACCTTGCTACCTTCCAACGGGCTATGAACCAGTTGTTTGGGGACCTTAAACTCATGTGTGTGTTAGTATACCTTTAGGATGTCACTGTCTTTTCTTAAACGTTTACTGCACATCTCAATCATCTTTGTCAGGTATTTCAGCGACTAAGGGAGGCCTCCTTAAAACTAAAACCTTCTAAATGTAAATTCTTAGAACGAGAATTGGAATTTTTAGGACATAATGTGACGCGGCAAGGTATCCTCCCCATTCCAGATAAGGTCTCTGCCATTGAACGCATGCCTGCTCCAAAGAATTTGTGAGACATCCAAGCCTTTCTGGGAATGGTGGGCTACTACCGCCAGTTTATCTCTCACTTCGCTGAACTTGCTGAGCACTTAGTTGAACTCCTACACAAAAATGTGCCCTTCTTTTGGGGCCATGAACAACAACAGTCCTTTGATTCCATACGCACTGCCTTGTCATCAGCCCCTGTCTCAATACATCCTAACTTTGAGCAACCTTTTGTCCTCTTCACTGATGCCAGTGACACCGCTGTAGGCGCCATCCTTTCCCAGTTAGACCAAGACCAAGTTTACCACCCAGCTGCCTATTTTAGCGAGACGTTAACCAAGGCAGAGCGTAATTACTCATTAACTGAATGTTAATGCCTGGCAGTTTTACTTGCTATCAAACACTTCCGCCCCTATTTGAATGGTAAACATTTTACAATAGTTACCTATCATTCCTCCCTCCGTTAGCTATGTCAAATGAAAGATCCCAATGTGAGGTTAGCTCGCTGGGCCCTCAGGCTCCAAAATTATGATTTTTATATAGTTCACAGAGCCGCGCCATTCATTAAAATGCGGATGGGCTATTTCGCCTCCCTATTTTACATGTAACTATTCCTGAAGAAGATCAACTTTTTGAGCTTCTCCCTCAACCTAGATTGTGGTCTTAAGAATCTCCAGACATTCAAGCCCGATTGAAGATGTCTGCTAACACTAAAGTCATTGATGGTACCTTGGTAAAACAGTTTGGCACCGCTTTTCTGCCCTATCTCCGCCCTTCTCTTCAGACTGAAACTATCATGGAAGCCCATAAGACCCTTGGGCATGGGGCTATAAAGTAAACCCTTGAGTGGCTAAAAACCAAATGCTACTGGGAGAATTTGGCCGATTCCATTCATGATGTTTTGGATTGTTGCTTCACTTGCCATTCCCAGGACAAGTCTAATCCCCACTTTTAATTTGAACTTGTAGCCCCTGGGGCCCCTTTTGATACTGTTAGCATCGACGTTGTAGGTCCATTACCCGTGGGTGTCTATGGCCATCGCTATATTATCCTTGCTATTGACCACCTAACCAAGTGAGTTGAGGCCACTTCAGTCCCTCATGCTACTATTAGAGCTACTGCCCTCTTCCTGTACCAACACGTATTTTCCTGTCATGGTTGCCTGCGGGTACTTTTGCCAGACAATGGCAAAAAATTTATCTTTTCTATAATCCAGGAATTAACTTCTTTATTAGGTATAAAGCACCCCTTCACTACACCATATCACCCCGCCACTAATGGCGCGGTAGAGCGTGCTAATAATACTTTAATTTCCATTCTATGAAAGTTAGCTGCTTTAGACCCTGTGTATTGGAATGATTTTCTCCCTAGTGCCTTAATAACCTACTGAGTTTGCTATCACAGGATGATTAAGATGTCTCCTTTCCAAGCCCTATATGGGATCGATCCACTTTTGCCTTCCAGTCTTCAAATTATCCTCAAATCAGCTAATCTAAGCAATGTAGAGCTTACCCTGCGACAGCTAATTGATGAGATCATACATCTCCAAGCTATGGCTAATGGATCTAAAAACTACCAATATTAGAGAAGGAGTTTGAGCCAATGAGCACCGTCCTGCGCTCCCTGAATACTCTTTAGGAGATCTAGTCTTGTTCTACCACCATCGCCCTGGGGGCAGGACCCATAAGCTTGCCACCACTTGGTCTGGTCCTTATTGGGTAATAAACCGTAGGGGCCCTGAATACTATATCGCTGCTACTGGTACTGGCATGGTATTTAATCGCGTCCACAGCCATTTTCTGCTCTAGTACTATCCCCCAGCAAGTTCTTGAGGGGGTGTTGTTGGGATTCAACTTGCTCCCAATCAATTTAATTCAAATTTCCCTACATCCAATACCTCTCCAATTTTCCTTTCATGGAGCATTATTTTTCGTCCCCTAATTGATTTGTTAAAAGAAAGCCTGCCGTCAACTCCCCACCTGATTAACATCAGGATGCTGAAGCTCTTGCTGGTGGAGGACGTCGCTATCCTGAAAGGATTAGAGCAAAACCTCGCCTATAAATATCTGCGCCTTTTCTTAAATAAAGTTACGTTCTTATCACCAACTTGCTCTTAGTTTTACCTATTTCTAGAGCCTCTGTACAGCAAGCTCCTCTCCGGCCATCAACTTCACCAGTTTTACTACAATAGGTCCCTCGTCACCTATTATCAAGCTTATAGCAAGTTACCATCCCCTACATTTAGGATTCCTGGCTCTCCCCACTGCCTGCTCGCTGTGGGACATTTTATCCCATCCATTTTGGTATGCTTCGGAAGAACTATTGCCCTCAGCTACCCTATCCTGACAGTGTTTAAGTAGTTTTATCACATGAGATGACTCATTAGGGTCAAAGTTCAATTGTGATAGATGCCTTTCCTTTTGAGGTGCAGATAAAAGTGTTAAGCACTGAATTCTCTATCTAAACCCATTATTTTTAATAAAGACAGACATCTTTAAAAGATATTTATATATTTAAACAATTTATATTTTTCTCTTGTGGAAGAGTTTTAGTGATAGTTTCTCGTATCTGTTTGTCTTATGTGTGTTATTTTCTTTTCTGTAATGATCACATTTGTTATGAAGATTATATTCAACTAGTAAATTTGCATAATCACAAAGGAGAGATGGGCGAAATTAAGAAACAAATTTAAACTGGAAGAAAGTCATATCAGGCGATGCATAGAATGGTGCACCAAAGGGCAAGAAACGCCTTGGGGGGACCAGGAACCAGTGCTGGTAAGAAACCACAAACCCAGAAATCGTCCAGGTTTGTGAAATTCACAACCAACCAAAATGCATACATTGAGATCCAATATTCTCAACCCCTATCACCGGTAGAGCATGGGCTCTGACTCTACCTAAAGGTTGATTCTCCAACCTTGTGAGAGAAAGTGGGCAATGCGCAAGCCTCCCTATTCCCCAACACAGTGTATGTAACCCCCATAAAATACACCATGGCTGGATTGACATGGTATTTGAAACCAAAGAAGATTCAGATGCTGCTGCATGCGTCAGCATTGAAATTACCCTCTCCAAAGGCAAAAAATAGTCACCGTGAACACCAGATGGAACAAGTGAAATCTTTGTTCATCTCTTTTGACTCACTCCCAACCAACCTCCCCTGCAAAGTAATTTAGGAGGAGCTCTGAACTGATATTGCCGCTACGGCGAGATTAAAAAATTAAACTGCAGTGGTTCCACCTGATGCTGAACTTGTGCATAAGTAAGGCAATAGCCATGATTTTCCCACTCCCTGGGGTGACAATGTTCCTACAAAGATCCCGCTCACAGCGCTGTTTTACCTCCCATATGTGGGTGTCTCAAAAGTGTTCTGCCTTACACTGGAATTTGCATTGCCAATCAGCAATCAATGCAGCGCCTTGGGGCACAAGGCGCACGTATGGCCTTTGAAGAAGGTCGAAATGGCCCCAGATTTCTGTGACAACACCATGGACAAAGACAGTGAAGACTCTGCCAAGATATTGACACCAACCACACCTTCCTCTGTGGAGATGATGGGCACTACATTTTCATAGACCCAGTCTCACCCAAAAATGCGCAAAATGGCACAGAAGGCCTGAAAATGGGCTGCGTCCATGGCAGCATTGCTTGCGGCCTCCTTCATCACCCCTGGACAAATCCAGGTGGACTTGAGGAATTTAGCTGAGAAAACCAATCAGATCAGAATACCTGAGATGAAAAAATTCTTGACAATTCAACTGAAACACTACTTCACTCCAACCAAATGAACTAGTTGGACAATTCAGCTCCACCATTGGTGAACAGGCGGTAGTCACACACAAGTGCAAACCCCGCAATCACAGAGAGCAACCATCACAACGCATTGGGCCATCATGAGACATGAGTGAAAGAGGCCAACTTAAACCCACTCAATGGTAAGACCTGCATGAAATTGGCAAAGAGTAAGGGATTGAACAACTGCACAGGTGGGACAGTTCCAGTCACTAGGAGCAAATGCTTGAAATATTTTGAAGGGATAGGGCCAGACAGCCCTCCCAACCGCTCAAGGGGCGTTGCGGGCACCTCAGTATCCATAGGGATGTTAAACATCGTGGGAGCCAGGGCTCAATCATTTTAAGATAAAAAGCTGGACTTCCTGCGGAAACCTCCTGAAGATATCCTGGCCATCTAAGAAACCCACTATCTGCAGGGGGAAGAGGGATCCTGGTCAGCCAGGCTCTCCATCCCAATTGGTATGGACATCCCGTTGTGGGGTGGTTGTCCATAATTATAAAAAATTTAAAACTTCTAACTCAATCTCCTATATCCACAGCCGCATCCTGGTAGCAATGATCTCATGCCAGGATGACAAAATCTTGATAGCATGCATCTGCACACTGTGCACCTCAGCTGAAAGAAAGCAATTCCTTGAGACCATCCCAACACTCGCCCTTATACCAGATACTATTCTACTGGACGACTTTAACTGCTGGACTGACCTCAACACAGATTTATGGCCTGAACCCAGGGGATACCCCTGGGCACAGTAATTTCTGTGCAATGAATGCATACCTAGGCTTACACAATGCTCTCCCCCTAGGTCGCCACTCCTCCCCATATGACTTACCCCAATGTATGTGAGTAAACGCACATCTCAATGAGCTTCATCAACTTCACTGTTACCTTAAAATCCCACCGCTCAACCATCTCCAACTTCTCAATTAAAAAGATAAACTTTTCCAATCACCAACTCGTTTTGATGCAGCTTTCACCAACTTGCACTCCTACACAGGCATCAAACTGGAGGAAAAACCAAGAGAACATAAAATTGCCCAAACTATCTGACTGGGTTGAAAACAAGGCTGTGAATCCAAAATCGCAACTCCATTTGTATCAGGCCCCAGCGCAACCTGGGCAAATTTCAAAGTCAGATTAATAAATAAAACTCACCATCTTGCCTCATTTAAGTACACAGCCACAATCAGGCGCATCTTGGCGGAACTGGACCACCTTGAGCTCAACACCCCAAAGTCTGGCTCAGCCCCAATTGGGGGCGTAAATGGGCGGAAATATCTGCCCGCCTAAACACCCTCATCTTCCAAAATCAGCACAGAATTAAAGTTTCAAAAAAGGTAAATTTATAAAAGAAGCCAAAACCTGCTCAGTATACTTCTTCCATCAATTCCACTCCTGTGGCAACCAGCTCATGTGCACACAGATCTACAAAGGTGATATACCGTGGCAACCAACACAATGGAAGTCAAGGCGGATGTACACTGCTACTACACTGGACTATACTGCAAAACTCCAACCAATCCTCATAAATTAAAAATTTTATACACAATGTCAGAATACAAAGCACACAAAAAGACTACAACTATTAAATTTAACATACAGGAGGAGCTCTGGGACTTAGTCCGTGGTGCACCACATAGGAAATTCATAGGGCCTGATGGGATACCCTACGAATTCTACAAAAAACACTTTAAACAAATCGCCCTCTCCTCTTAGCATCAATGACCTGTGCTTGTTGGAGACCCGCCTCCTACCAGGTGGGCAGTACTCCTATGTCATAAGACTGTTTAAAAAGGGCGACAAGCTGGACCTGGCCAACTGGCGTCCAATTGCACTCTATAACACTTATATAAAACTATTAACCAACATTTTAGCTACTAGAATAGGCAACATAGCCTACAAAATCCTGTTACCCAATCAGTTTGTGTTCATACCAGGGCGATCTGTCTGAACCAATATATACTCTGTCGCCAACATCCGTAAGTCCAAACAATTGGAGCCCTGTTATTCCTAGACCAGGAGAAGGCATATGACCGCGTTAACTGTCCATACCTGAAGGAATGACTGAGCGCCTTCAGACATCCACCCAGATAAATAAACTTGGTAAATCTCCTAACTAAGTCCGCATCCATGACTGTCTGTGACCCTGGCTTCCTGACTTACACAATCACACCGTGCAGAGAGCTCAAACAAGGGGACCCCCTCATCCCGCTGCTATATAACTTCACACATTTCCGCTCCTTTGCATCGCTGAAACACCTCACAGGCATCACTTCATAAGGCCAACCAACAGCCAAGATACTAGCCTTTGCAGATGACTGCATGGCAGTCATAGCTACCAACAAAGATTCCCGTAAATTGGAGTGCACCCTGTAAGAGTATTCCATTGTGAGAAACGCATTGCTTAACAAAAATAAAATGGAAAACATCCTTTTGGGCAAGTACACTAACAACTGAACCATGACACCCATGCCCATAGATCCTCACGAAGAAACAACCTAATCATCCTCCCTTTGCATCGCCCCCCTCAGCCAACCCAGTTTGCCACCTTGGGATGTGGCTGGAAACAGAAGGTATGGCAATGAGACAATTTAAACAAACTACTACAGCGAATGTCCAATTGCATTGCCCCTTAAGGAAAGATTGACAGGAATAATGGGGATAGTAATGGTAGCCAATTCACTCATCCTTTCAATGCTGTGGTTCCTCGCACATGAAATCTCCTTCTCACCCTCGTTTATATCCTCAGTCCATGCCCTAATCCAAGGATAGATGTGGCAGGTCTCGGCCACTTGAATAAATGGAAACACTCTTTGGCCTGCGCTCCAGCGGTGTCATGGGCCTAATAGATTTTGAAGACCACGCCAACAGCATACTGGGCACCTGTATAGAGTAAATCCTAGCCCCAGACCTTCCACATCAACACTAGTCTAGAGCAGCAAGGCCAACTTTGCACAGGCGCTCAAACTATCCAACCCCACAACCTGTACAGCCTGCTCACATACCTCGCAAACCATCTCAAGGAAGTGGCCCATATGGAACCCCCTTACTTCAAACGCCTCCTCCACACCGTTTGGTACATAGAATGAACAGTCACTACCACAGGCATTAGTTAATGAAGGGGAAGTCCAGAGCAAGCTTAATGCTGATGAACTTGAACAACCACCCCCAGAGGGACACACACTACATGGCCCTGACCATTGCTAAAATTGACTACCTGGACGTCTTGAATATCCCCTATAACCTCAAGCATAGAAGGCAATATGGAGAGTTCGCACATCATCCACTTCTCCTGACAAGGGTAAGAGAAAAAAACTCCTGCTGCCTCATATGAACCTACAGGACAGCATACTGCTCCAACTCTCTTCATGCAACATGCGTATTATGTGGAGGGGATGGCACCTTCCACCACCACCTTTGAGCATTTTGCCATCTAGAGCCATATGGCGCGAAAGTGCATGTCTGCTTAAAACCTCACAACGACCAGGAGCTATCAATCTCTAGAAGCCTCCTCGCACTCAAACTCAAATCCCAAATAATACCTATTCTCTGCTCCATTATAGTCGAAATTGCAATGTGAACAATCCACACAATAGCTCTGAATGCCTTCAAGAAAACCGTGTTGACCATCCATGAGAAAATCAGCAGATTTCATCTACACCTACTGGAACACTTTCAAGCCTAGTTGTATGGATACATGAAGCTGAAACAACAAGGGCTTGTTGAGTCATGGTTCCCAGTCTGGTTTCTACATGTGGACCCCTTCCTTCACATCTTCTCCATCATAGTGGAATCCCCTTTGGAATAGGGTATCCAAACCTCATATACCTGGCGGTACTGGCTGGTAACAGGAGTAGCTCATCTACTCTGGGATGCCTAAATCTCACTCTTACTTCACTTTCCTCCTCTCCCATTCCATATAGTTCATACCAGTAGTGCCCAACCCCTGGTTGGCCTACCCCAGTTAAATAAAAATAGTTTGTCTTACCAACTCTTGTGATCAATGTTGTAGACGGTATCACTTTTAAACTTTTAGTTTACCGCATAGGTTGGTTGTAAACTTAAAAAATCACTAGCTGTATGGCAACAGCTAGTAGGTTGAGTATTCACAATAAGTGACAATAAATTCTCTCTGATGAACTGTAATTAAGAAAAGCAACTAGGGATCTTTATTCCCTTTAATCTTCAATTTAGAATTATATATAATAAATATGTTTCAGTTAAACTCTGTTTTTTATTAGAAAATGTTAGGGTTTTTATAGGCAGAAGGCGGACAACTTTTCAGATAATATTCTAAAAATCAAATGATTAGTCTTCTGAAACTTCTGTCCCTCAGGATTAATGTTTAAATGATGGCGAATTCCATCATCTTAGTAAGTCCTCAGTAGTGTAACCTTTCATGGATTGGCAGCCATCCCCTTGAATTAGGAACCGTACACAGATGGTCTAAAGCCTTGTTAATTGATTATAATTACTAATTACCACCTAAACAAGCTTTAAAACGCTTTGTTAGCAATTTAAAAATGACTCTAATCGCTCAGCGCCACAGTTTATCTGCTATAGCACTCTGACTATCAGCAATTAAGCCCTCATCAAAATGCTTATTTAACATTTTCAGGATGATCCCTGATGAAACACTAATCAAAATCAATTGTCATATTTTATCCTTTGGTTAATTGTGACTAATAATTTAGTCATGGATGATCCCCAATGAAACATTAATTGAAACAAAAGTAATATTATATTATTTAGTTATCTACAAATAATTTAGTTGGCAACCATCACTGAACAATAGATTGCTTTTAACAACCTTTGAAATCTAAACAAAAATAAAGATGGATAATGTGGTCATCAAATTTTCCAACACATCCCCCCGCTTGACCAGATTATCCACAAGACCTTTTTCAGAGACAAAAGCTTCTTCTCAAGACTTAAATAAAAAGTCTAGTTAAGAGGTCCATCTATTGGAATTACCCAGCTCATTAGTTCAGCGGTCCCCTTCTTGCTGCCACCTCTATAGAACGCAGTCCTATGGCCTTTTGACATACCAGAACTACTTAGAAACGTCACCAATCAAACCCTGGAAACTCAGAACTCCCCCAGGTTGGGCTCTTCATTTGCAATCAGAACAGATCTTCTTCATTCCTAGGGACTACTCACGTTGGATCTAGTTTCAGGCCGTCCTGATCCTACCAACATACTTTAGTGCCTCAGGAATAATTCTGGTGGATCCAGTTGCAACCTGAGATGGCCCTGCTGACAATAATAGGTAGTAACGCATAACGATTTTGAGTGTGAAAAATTAGAAATTAATTTTAATATAGTTTTTTATTGCAACTGCCCCTGCTAACACTCTACTTTGCCAGCATCTTCATGGGGCGATGGAGCTTTTTGTTGAGGGTATTCCTATTCACAATTTTCCTCATGATTTGAGGAAGATGTAAAGTATAAAATTGAGGAGCTATCATTTGGTGCGAGCCATTCTTACATTGATGCAGCAAAAGCGTCTCTTTTTGACCCCAATTATCCCAATACCTGCCAGTGCATCAAGTTGTTCAGTTGTTTGCCTTCTCTCATCACATCTTCCAAGCATCAAATTTCTCTATACATTGAGGCAATGAACTCTGCTAATCTCATTAACAAAGAAAACCCACAATTTTACCTCCTTTGCCACATTCTGCTGATGCTCCAATACCTATATTGTCTGCCATGGTCTGCCAGCTAAAGCGAGCACCTGAAAAAGGTTCCAAAAAGCTTCCTTACCTTCTGATATGGCTTCTTAGGCTGTTATCTGAGGTGCCATATTATAAATTTTTTTATTTATGATAATCCCATTGTTTACCCAATTTGCATATAAGATGTGTGGCAGCTCCCCCTTTTTGGTTGGGCATCACTAGTACAAAAAATATAGTTATCATTAATATTATTTTTGTTTTTTATAATTCATACTAAAGTTTTAGTATATGTTTTTTCTTTTTGTATATTTTTAGTGCCAGCTTTTTTTCCCGGTACTATCAAGATTAGTAACACGATTCTATGCAATTTGTCTGAGATTGACAATCAACCAGGAATATGAGCAAATTTGTCCACAACAATACCAGTTGGGCAAAAGTGGCCAGCATGAAAGTCCCAAAGCCCTCCCAACCCGCTGGGGAAAAACGCCCCAGCGAAATGTTGACACACCCTCCCACCAAAAAGGGTGAGTACTGCGCCGCACCCAGAGTTTTGCAATTCTTGCAAAAATGGGCGCATACACCAAAAAAGAACACTCCCAACCCCTGTCCTCCCTCAAGCATAGCCTTAGAATTATGGTCGGTGATACTTCCCACAAATCATGGGAAAAAATGGGGGAGGCCTTCTTCACGACTTTCCCAAACACCATCTCAGTAAATTATAAAAATTTACATACAGGATGGGTGGACGTCAGGTTCATGTCCATGAAAGAAGCGGCGGAAGCAGCAAAATATTATTTTCTGTAAAGATTAACAATGAAGACCGCACCATCTGCACAGTGCGCACATGATGGAATGATGCAAATGACCTATTCGTTGTATTTGACTGACTCCTGAGCACCATGCACCATGATATCCTCACGGAAGAGCTCCGCGGGGGCCTCAAAGGTTATGGCATAATCAAAAAGTTTGAGTTTGAGAAATTCCCCCTCCTGCCCCACCTGTGTACAGGGAAGGCAATAGCCATTATAGAACCCAATCAGGACGTGGTAGAGGATATCACCCTCATTCCATGCACAGTGACCATCAACCTCCCCAATGGCAGCATATCTCGCCCCTTCCACATCAAACCAGAACACACCCCACCTATCTGCGAATTCTGCTCAGCTATAGGCCACAAAGACCATGCATGTCCCGTCAAGTGCAGGATTGAAGCACCGGAATTTTGTGAGGACAATATGGATGAAACAAGCCCAACTTTAAGCAAAATTAAGGACTCCACTTTCGCCTTCTATTGGGGCAAAAGAGCTGATGCCACTTTGGTTGAGCCCATTTCATGCAAGGACCGCCGTCATGCACAGACTGCCTGCAAGCAGGCCACGAGTTCCGCTGAGACCCAAACCCACACCATATTTTCACCGGAACAGATTCAGGTGGATGCCATGGCAGCACAGCGGAATAACTAATCAGATCCCCCACATATAACCCAACGCAACCAAAATGATGAATTTTTTGGACGCAACCAATCAACCACCTCCAACCAAGTGTGAGCAGATCCACCATGCACCACTGTGGATCCTCCCAGCCAATCACGTGTAATAAGCGATGATATTGAAGACCATTTCAGCCAATCACAATGTGACAACACTTATGCACAAAACCCAACCACCCCAACTCCTAACTTCTGCCCATCAAACCCATAGGCAAGCGGCAAAACTTTTTTCGCTGATGGGGCAAAAGCCAACCCATGCCAGACCCAAACTCCACGGAGTAATCCGAGCCAGAAAAAACCAAACAAATCTAATACTAAGACTGCCAACCAACATACTGGAACTAATCTGGTTAATTGGTCCCATACTTGTAGTATGACCCATGATAAGGAACTGGGCGACCTTAGCGGGTCGCCCCAGCATTCCTGATGTGTGGACTACCACAATCAACGTAGGGACGCTCAACATTGTGGGAGCCAAGGCCCCACATCCCGGGCCAAAAAAATGGCTTTCCTGCGCAATATCCCTGTGGACATCTTGGCCATCCAGGAACCTTACTGCCCACTGGGGGAGGAGGAGTCATGGTCAACCATGCTCCTTCTGGCCAAATCCTTTTGGACATACCACTGTGGGGTGGTAATTCAAACAAATTGTGACCCTTTAGTAAATATCCAAAGCACATCCTTCCCCCTGGAGGGACAGCTGCTTCTAGCAGACCTTGAGTGGAATGGAGAAATTTTCGCTGTGGCATGTGTGTATGTTCTAAATGATCCAAACGACTGCCAAAAAATTTTCTCCAATATCCTCTCAATCCCTTTCCCTGAGGCAACATTTTTTGTGGGAGATTCAACTGCTGGCTTAACACCATTACTGACCGCTGGCCCAAGTCTAAGGCTATACCCCGCGGCCACACAGAACTATGCATACTAAAGGCATTGCTGGGCCTATGCGACACCATTCCCAAACAAGCCCCCACCCTGGCCAACATTACGAGGCCCCACCACAACAATAACCAGCTGGTCTCAATGACCTGGATTGACCTGATGCTCGCCCCTATAGACCTATGGCACCAAGTATCAGACTATACAACAACGATTGTCCATTTCTCTAACCACTGGATAGCCTTGATAGCGTTATCCTCCTCAGAAAAATACAAAAATCCACCAACCTGGCACATAGTTCACCCAAGCGCCATCCATCTTCTGGAGCTTAAACTTTGGATCAAGATGGTACTAACAACACAGCAAGAAGGATAAACACCCAATGGGAACCCTATTGCCGAGTGGGAAACATTCAAGGCTCGCGCAACCAAGAAAGCCTGCCACCTGAACTCCAGAAAAACAGCCGCGATGTCTGCAACAATCAACAATGCTATCAGACAGCTTCAACACTTAGAAAAACAACACACCTCGCGAGGGATACACCCCCCAACGGGGCCACCTGTGGTTTCAGCTATCCACACAAGTAAACTCCCTCTACAGAAAACACCAGCATTACACTGAAGAATGCTACAAATCAAAATACATTTTATCTAGAGAAACTCACTCTGCTCAATTTTCCGCCATTTTAAACCAATTTCAACTTCAGCGACTTGCACACAGGTCCGCTGAGCAGATGACACACTGGCATCCACACCATCAGAAATATCGACTGAATTACACCAATTTTACACTGACCTGTACACGGCAGATTTTACATCACCTAGAGAAATTGAAAAAAATTTATCATCCGCTAATATTGACACTATAGCTGGTCAACCAGACCTTGTAGCACCCATCACTAAAGATGAACTATGGGAGGTAATAAGATCAACCCTGCGCAACAAATGCCCTGGTCCTGATGGCCTACCATATGAATTTAAAAAAAATATTTTGAATATATCGCATCAATACTACTGACAACTATGAATAAGTGCCTGGAAGACACATCCCTACTAACTGGCGGCCAAGATGCGTATGTGGTCACACTCTTCAAAAAAGGAGAAAAGGAAGACCTAAACAACTGGCATCCAATTGCTCTCACCAATACCAACACCAAAATACTAACTAAAATCTTAGCCAAACGTCTGGGTTGCATTGCTCAGACAACCCTCTCCCCATCAGTTTGGCTTCATCCCAAATCGCTCAATTTGGGATAACATCCACACAATTGCCAACATCTGCCAGGCTAGCCCCACAGGCGCCCTTGCTTTCCTGGACCAAAAGAAAGCATATGATTGAGTACACTGGGGTTACCTAGAACATTGTCTAAAGGCTTCTAACCTACCACCCCACTTTATAAACTGGGCGCTCCTCTTAACGCGCTCAGCCAGGTTTGCAATCAGAGGCCCAGGATTCCTAACCAACACCATCACCCCCCAAAGGGGCCTTAAACAAGGTGACCCTCTTAGCCCCCTACTATACAATTTTACCCTTGACTCCCTCCTCCGCATTGCAAACTCAAAGCTCACTGGAATCAGGTTGGAGGGACAACTACCAACCAAAATGCTCGCCTTTGCTGACAACCGCGTTGTTGGAGTCTCAAGCAATAGGGATGCCAGGGCAATTGAGCGCATTGTTCACCAGTATGAGTCAATAAGTAACACCATGCTGAACAAAAAAAACAGAGGTAATTGTAATGGGCAAATTCAGTTTGAACTGGGCCCCACCCTCCCCCCACCACACAAACCAACCAACCACACATCCAACCACAAAACAACGATCCAAGTTAGTAAAACCATTGTGTTTACCCTTTGCACACCACCCCGCCACCAACCCAGTCCGTCATCTGGGCATATGGCTTGAAGCTGGTGGATATGCAATTGACACCATTGAAACCAACATTTTGGACAACATCACAAAAAGAATGACATGTGTGCTGTGGAGTAAAGCTAGTCTAACCGGAAGATTTGTGTTAGCCAACTCCCTGATCTTGTCAAAGTTATGGTTTGCTGCCCACGCAGTTCTCTTCTCCGCCAACTTTACCAACGCAGTCTACAAGCTCCTGCAGAACTGGCTATGGTCTGGATACCGCGCACCTGTCAGGCTGGAGACCGTGTATGGCCCATGGAAGAAAGGCGGGATGGGGCTGCTCAACTTCATGGAAAGAGCAACGCAAATCCTAGGCTCATGGGTAGCTCTCACAACGTCACCCAACCCACCATCCCCCCACTGGGCTAAGGTAGCCCAAACCAATTTCACAAGGGCACTCATCTGAGGTCCCCCTCCAACCCTGCAACCCTGATGAAGTACCTTGCAACACATCCAACTGCCACTGGACCGCACAACACCAATCTGTATTTCAAACGCATCCTGTACAGCCTAAGACAAGGGGATTGGAGATTCTCCTATGCTCAGCAATCCGAAGACATTCACCCACAAACTGGTTACATGCAACTCCACAGGGGACAAACGGTGTCTAACGCGCCTGCCCCAATACCACCCTTTCCTATTTCCCGGATTGACTACCTAGACTACCAAGACGTCCCATATGACTTGCGCACCCAAAATCAGGTGTGGGACCTCGTCACCTGCCCCCTCTTATCCCCACAAGTGTGCTTCACAGTGTGGTGATACATGCGCCATACGTTTAGAACAGCTTACCGTACTTTCTCAATGTTCAAGACATGCGCCATCTGTGGCGGACCCAACACACTAGCACACCGCCTGGAAGAGTGCCCGCCATCTGCGCATATCTAGGCCAGCGTGATGCACTTGTTTCAACAATCACCTACAGCCAAATTCTGACTATCCCGCGATATCCTGGCACTCAACATGGCCTCGCCTATCCCCCAGGCACTAAGGGCTCTAATTGTGAGCATTGCAATATGGTCCATTCATACAATTACCCTTGACGCCTTCAATGGGATCCTCCACAATTTCAACCAAGCCATCATCAGGTTTCACAGCCATTTGGCCGACCACTTCCAATCCTGGCTGTTCAGCTCACTCCAACACAAATGGAAGAAACGGATGGGCAACTGGATTCCAATCTGGTTCCTTCACTATGACATTGAAAACCTCACAGTTTTCATAGGCGGTACACCCTACCAGCCTTGAGCTGCCATGCCACTTAAGGTCTAGTTACCCACCACCCGTGGCCCCCCAGCCACACCCAAAGTGTGCCAAGTCATATTTTTGATTTCCTTTGTTTTGCGCTTTTTCCCCTTTCTGTCTCCCGCTTTCCTCTTCCCCACATAACAGATGTGTCTGTCCCCTGGTTGTCCATCCTCATATAAATAATATATTTTTAGTGCCAATTTTTTAGAATTTGCTTGAACTCGGCTAGATATAAACCGTCAAGGATATTTTTGATCATATAGGCATCCATTTCCAATTTTGAAATTACTTCAAAGGGGTCTATCTATCATTCATTCAGCTTATTTAAGCCAAACCAATTTTTTGACATAGTATAATACTTTATCCTCAAAAAATATCATTATAAGTGGTCATTTCTTACCATCTTACATTTTAGCCTGGATCCTTTTCCTAAGAGTTTTGGCAAGCTTGGGATTAAAAATGATCATAATGTTGGCAAAACAAACTACATATTGGTCAGTACTCACCCCAGAAGTTAACTCCAATGCTGAGTATAGAATTGGTGGTAAGGCGCCTTTCCTTCCATAGAGCAATTTAAAGGGTTTTTCAGTTGAGGAACGATAGTTGACATTATAGTCAAATGTCACAAAACCCAAGTACAAAGCCCAAGAAGATGTTTTCCTGCAACCAACTTTCTAATGTGGCGGCTAAGGTAGCATTCACTCTCTCAACTAGTCCACTTGTCCCTGGCCAATATGGGACCAATACAAACCTTTTGATCCCCCATTGGTTCATTCAATTAAAGTATGACAAAATGTAAAGTTTGTTCCAATATCATTCAGGATTACTTAGTGTTAAAGTTTCGGCCTACTTCAAAAGAGCTGGTTCTTCTTAAGATAAGTCAAAGTTTCAAGCGTCTATTGTATAGGTACAATAGACCAGCTGGTGACAATAGTCAAGATATAAACTCCTTGAAAATGATATTTCAAAGCTGTATTATTCTGTTGTTTACTTGGACAATGGCTCGCTGCCCTGATCCTTCTGATCCCAAGTAATTTCTCAACTTAATACAATGAAAAAGTGTTAATTACAAAAAGATTATATATCAAACTATTAACTTTTAGTGATAAATGATTGTGCTTCATTAGTATCAACTTGGAGATAATTATAGGTTTTGATGTTAGCCACATCTTACCAATGATGCCACATTTTTAATGGCACTTATCCAGAGGAACAAAGATAAGTTTGTATGAGGGTCTATAATCCTTTTGACTTGGGCATCTCACATGGCCTCAGAATCAGTGTCAAACTCGTAAATATATCAAGACAGCGTTTCTGATGTGTCTGTAAATAGCTGAACCAATGCTCCTCTCAAGCAATTGATAGCACATGCCAAGGTGAGTTGTACTTTCGGACATTTGCCCTCTCAGCTGCAGAGGAAGAATGTCTTGGGTTGAAATATGCCAAAAGAAGGAAATGTCAGCCATTTATGAGTTTCCAATGACCCAAATTGCGATTTTAATAATAATGAATCTGAAAATTTCAGGGATATCGGCCAAAAGACCCTGGCCAATTCTTTGTGGAACCCCATTAATTATAGTAACACCAGTTCAAAACCTGTACGGGCACCAACTGGAAAATTAAATGATTGGATTTCACCAAATGTATGACAGACTTCAGGGCAACCAGCGGAAGGTATTCCCCCAACCATCACCAAACCCTTCACAACACCTACGCAGGGGCCATCCCCTTTTATAGGTGTGGCAGAGGCAACCAAGGTGAAAGTAATTTCTCTAGAAGTGATTAGTTGAAGTACACCAAAACCTTACCATATGGGTACATCCTGCCTTAGAACCCCAATTATCATTTCCCCAAAACCTAATTCACATCTCCCATGATCTAATAGGAGAGTTTCACATATTTCCTAATTTGAAATTCATTGAAGCTATTCTGAAACTATCCTTGGATTCCCCCAATCCTTAAAATTAGTTTGAATATGGATCAGGCAGATATCAAGAGGATCAATTTTTATCTCTTACCCATGTTTACTAATAAAAACTTGTAAAAACCAAGTTTTTTATTATTATACTATTATTAGAATTTTATTAAATTTTTTGTGGGATCCAATGGCGTAAGCACCAGCGAGCACCCCTAAGCTGGATTTTTACAAATTGGTGCTCACTACAGGGGATCCCTGTACACTACAAAATTCTTCAAAAATGGAGGCTACAACCATGAGTAACCCTCCTACTTTCCCTTTCACATTAAATCACATCTAGTTGCTCTAGAAAAACAACTATCAAGCGCTCTATTATATCTTAAAGAACTTGAGCGGCGTTCAATAAATCCATGTTTTACAGAGAAATTAATCCTTGGAGAAGAAAGTATTGCTACTTTCTTATATGTCTATGAAGCTGCCATGTGTGACGCAACGGATAAGAAGGTGCAACACATTCTTCCTTGTTTAAGTCGCCTAGCACTAGAGTTTATATTTTTTATACCTGAACCCTTTGCTCACCTGGCCAGAGGTGAAGGATTCTCTTCTAGCTGAATTTGGATCAAAGCAGAGTCTATACCGGGAAAACGGGCCTTTATGCGCCTTAGTATGGTTGAAGGTGAATCAACCATTGCCTTTGCTGAACGCTTTTACCTCGCTGCGCAAAGGTTGGCCACCTCTAACATGCTTACCCTTGAGGATGTTATCACCGCCCTGTTAGCTGAGCTAGACTCTCAACCCTCTCTAGCCAGACATATCATCTTTTTAAAACTACATTTCAAAAACATCCGCGACCTTAAAGAGGCTTTGTTAGAAGTGGCTGACTTCCAATTATGTGCTATATCAAATGACGCTGAGGTGAAACCTTCAGCGTTAACCATTGAGGAGCTTCCGCCTGTTGAACAGAGAAGTGTTATCTCACCTGTGTCCCTCCTCCCTGATAAACCTGCTCCCTCAATGCGTTCTAAAAAGGATATCACTCCCTCTTATGTATCAAAGCCATGTAAGATAGTACCAACCATACGCCCATACAAGCCCTCTAACGCTGCTGTGCCTACCCCTCCAGCTAAGCTGGTAATTGCGCGCCCTAAGTCTATTCCATCCCCTCTGACCACCTCTCCTACCCCCATCGCAGCCTTTCTAGTTGTTGAGAATACCCTTGGGGATGAATCTGAGGGGGTGATGACGATGTTAGTTACTACATATTGGGAGCTCCTGCAGAGGTAGATGTTCCTGATCATTTGAACGCTGGAGGAGTAGATGAGACCACCATACCTGAGTAAACGTACCTCAGCCAAATTCTAGGAATTCTATAGTTATTGAAACTGCCAGCGATGGTAATCACCTCATATCAAGCTTGATTCGACCTATCAGAGGGTTCATACACGAACTTTATCCTGGATAAATACCCCACGACTGCTCAGAAGCTTACCTCCACTTTCCGGCTCAATGAAGTCTTAGCCTTGTCACCTAACTTTGGCGGAACGCTCACTAAGGTTGAAGTGGTCATTCTACGGTCCAAATAATGGCCTTCCTGGACACAGGCTCCCCAGTCAACTTAATCTTTACTAAGCTGATTAAGAAGATAAATCTAGCACCTGACTTGGATTACACGAAAGAATTTAGAATCACTGGCCCCCACAATACCTGTGCTATTAAGTCATACTCTTTTCTTCCCATTCGAATTGGGAACTTATCCTATCAGCCCCTGCTATGGCTTTAGACAACAATGCATATGATATGCTCACCGGCACTCATTTTATGATTGAGTATGAAGGAATAATCAACATGAAGCAAGGGGTCCTCTCATTACTCAACTACAAAGTCCTTTTAGTCTTATCTAGTAAAGAACCCAGCAAGCATGAATACTCTTGCTTGGTTGAGTACCCCTTTTCAGCTATAACATTTCCTTAATCCGCTTCTGGCGTAACACAGAAAGATTGCCTGAAGCAGTGGATGCTAAGGAGGATATACCGTTTTATGCTGCAGATAAGGTCATGATTAAGCCTGGTGAATAAAGAATGGTCGACACTAAAATAACATTACAAATTCCACACCATTGCTTGTTACCCCTCATAAGTATTGAGGTCGTTAGCCCCTTGGAGCCTCGTGTATTGCCTGGGATACTAGACCCAGCCTATCAGAGGACAATTACCATTCTACTGAGAAACCTCACTGGGAAGGACATGATCATACGGAAACACCAGGAGATTGGCAGAGGCTTCCTACTCCCTATAGAGGACATCAAACATATCCACTCCATTGGCTTTATGGTGATTTGGGCTTACCCATGGACAACATGGTGTGTACCTTGCCCAATGTTCATATTTCGGATAAGCTAACCCCAGAGGAGTTGAAGAAAGTTTATACCTTGCTGGAAAAATATAGTGACATTTTCTCCAAAAACGGATACTGACTATGGCCACCTGAAGGGCTGGTGCCACTCCACTGATGTTGGTAATGTCTGGCCTATTAGGTCCAAACCCTATTGCAAGTCAAAGTTGGAGGAGCAACAAATGAGGACGGAACTCAGGCAGTTATTATTGCAGGGTTACTCGTTCCTTCACAAAGCCCTTGGTCATCACCCCTCTTACTAATTAAAAAGAAAAATGGAGGTCATCAGATAGTAATTTGTTATGTCAATTAATTAGCCTCAGTAAGAATGATAGCTATCATATCCCTTGCATAGATGACGCCCTGGCATAACTCTCTGGCTCTAACTTCTTCTCCGCCATGGACTTGGCCAGTGGCTATTGGCAAATGGACCTTTCTCTTCAATATCAGGAGAAATGCGCTCTTATTTGTAGTGAAGGTCTTTTTCAACCCACACGATTAACTCAAGGGTTGTGCAATGCACCTGCCTCTTTCCAGCATGCGATGGATCACATCTTGCAGGACCTCAAGCTAACTTGTGTCATCGTCTATCTTGATGGCATCACGGTGTTCTGTAAAACCTTCAACGAACAACTTGATCTTTTGAAGGAGGTGTTCCAACGGTTACGTCAGTCTAATATAAAGTTGAAGCCCTCAAAGTGTACCTTTTTGCAAAGGAAATTGGATTTCCTTGGCAACTCCAAATACAAGAAGGTATTCTGCCCGTGCAGGACAAGGTCAAAGCCATCTCAAAAATGCCGCCCCCTAAAAATCTATGGGATATTCAGGTATTTCTAGGGATAATGGGGTATTACCATCAGTTCATCCCTAAGTTCGCTCAACTCAGTGAGCCCCTTGTCTGGCTACTAACCAAGAATACCCCTTTTTATTGGGGTGCTAAACAAAAAGCCGCTTTTGAAACATTAAGCAACAGCTTCAACAACGTCCTATCCTACAGCACCCTGATTATAATAAACCCCTCATCTTATTCACTGATGCCTTGGACTATGCCTTTGGGGCCATTCTAGCCCAGCTCGATGAACATGGTGTAGATCATCCTATGTCCTATTTTATCAAGATGCTGTTAAAGGCGGAACGCAACTACAGTGTAACAGAGAAAGAATCCCTTGCTATTCAGTTAGCTGTAAAGCACTACCGCTCATTATTTATGGAACCATCTTCACTGTAATTATGGATCATGCATCTCTAAAGTGGTTATAGAATATGAAGAATCCTACTGGTTGACAAACTTGTTGGCCTCTAAAGCTTCAGCCTTACAACATGAAAATTGAACACTGTGCTGGAACCTGCCACTTATATGTTGATGAGTTGACTCGGTTACCACTCCTTCACTTGGACAATAATGAGGCGGAAAGGTTACATGACCTCTTAATGACCCCCGATGACTGGGAGTATGAGGATGAACCTGTACAGAAAATGATAGCACGGCACTCCTAAAATACCAAAGTGGAGAATGGAAAATTGTATAAGCAGGTGGGGAAAATGTCTACCTTACCTTCAGCCCTCAGAACGTGTACCTGCTGTCCTAGAAGCTCACTCTACCCTAGGTCATGGAGGAGCAAAGAAAACTTTTGAGTGGATCAAGGATAGATAGTATTGGGATGGAATGATGGAAGCTATTGTTGACATATTGGAAGCTTGCCTTACATGTAAGAAGTAATCCGTCTTCAAGACTAGATACTAGTATCAATCTACTACCCCTCAACAACCATCCCACACCATTAATTTGGATTTAATAGGTGCTTCCACAGTCTACTAGTGGAAACAAATTTATCCTAGTAGCTATTGACCATTTCACCAAGTGGGTGGAAGCAGTGGCTCTTCCTGCCCAAACAGCCTAGGCCACTGCCACCTTTTTACACCAACACATTTTCACATGTCACGGCTGCCCCCAAGTATTACTCTGCAATAATGGTAAGAACTTCGCCTCCAGAGTAGTCAAAATCTTGGCCACATCCATGGGGGCTCAACAACTTTTTTCAGCTCCATACAATCCCTCTACCAACGGAACTGTGGAGAGAGCAAATGGTACCCTGGTATCCATTTACCGAAAAATTAGCCTCTTCTGAATCACTTCACTGGGGTTCAATACTTACCCAGTGCCCTCATGAACTACCAGATTAGTTATCACCAGGTATTAGAAATGCCCCATTCCATGTCTTGTATGGAATGGAACCAGGAATACCTGCTCTCTTAGTTAAGGACGTATTCTCCTCTAGATTTGAGGAGCCTGAGAGAGTTATGAGACAATTGAATCAACACATCATCCAGCTCCAATCAGAGGTAATGTCTAGTCTAGCCAAAATGGTGAATAAAGAAGGACAGGCTGTAAATGAGCTCCAAACCCCCTGCCTACATTCCAAGTGTCTGATATGGTCCTATACTACCATAACCGCATCACTCCTAGAAGCAGTAATTTTGTATCAATCTGTGAAGGTCCCTTCACTATCACCTACAAAAGAGGCAATGAATACTCTATACAATCACTAGCTACCAGAATCACTATCAACTGAGTACATGGCCGCTTCCTTTGGCTTTTCTCCTCACCATTCTTGAGAGGGATGATGTCAGACATTTGCCCTCTCAGCTGCAGAGGAAGAATGTATTGGGTCAAAATCCACCTAAACGATGAAATGTCAGCTATCTAGGAGTTTCTTATGACCCAAATTGCGATTTTAATAATAATAAATCCAAAAATATCAGGGATATTGGCCAAAAGACCCTGGCCAATTCTTGGTGGAACCCCATTAATTGGGGTAATGTAAGTACCGGGGAATGCCCCTGGCTGTTGATTGGGCCATTTTTCCATTCCCAAACAAGAAGGCACTGAAGAGGATGGCAGTACCCCTCGTTACTCAGGGCAACCTCACTCACATAGTAGATGAGCGCTGGGTAACAGCTCTTCCACTTCAGATCCCACCCCCAGTACCCACACTCACCTCAACAGAACTGCTATGGGGAATCAGAGAAATCTGCGCCAAGATTGTCAAATTGAAATCAAACGGAACAAATTCAGATGACAATCTGCCCAATGTTCAGATTTCAAATGGCCAGAAAGGCATGAAGACTGAGTTGTCAGCTGGAATTCCCAATGGTTTCAATTCAATTAACATTCTGATTGAACAAATCTCCTCCCTACCAAAGTCATTGGGGATCACCCTCGACGGGCAGGCTACAGCATTGGATGTCATTGATGAGGATTCGAAGTCCACTGTTGACAATTCAGGTGGTCCAGCTAATTTGATGCCACTGACTGAATGAATGGTTCCGCGACTGAGCGCGGGTGGGTTGGCCATCCCAGACCTGTTCCCAACCAAATGGACCTGCCCCTATGTGGGGTGGCCTTGGGGTATTCCCGCCACTTGTCAGGCCAAACGCCATCACGCAAACTGTCAGAAATGAAACTGAGCCTCAGTTCAGATGTTCAAGGTCAAACTGACAGCGACTCAGCCTGCCACCAAATTTTTTGATGTTGGTTCCCAGGGAATAAACCTGCCCATTCCCAAATAATTTTCCGGTTAGGTCAAAAGTGAGGGTCCCAATCCCAGCCTTTCACTACCTCAATCAACCACTATTTAATCAGTCACATTGCACTGAGAAAATTGTTGGTCAATTTTCTTCTTTTTCCTTCAATAAAAATTTTGCCAAAAACCAAACAAATTTTCTTTTAATACTCCTTCTGACTACATCCCTGATGGCATTTCCCTGGTGGCCCATCAGTACATATACTGGATGGGCTCTACCAGTACTTATGGTCACTATGGCCCCCTCCATCATCGATTGGATTCAGCGAGTCCAATATTTTTGGCTCTATGATCCTGTTATCATGAACTTCTGGCAACATACATGGGGAACTTGTGGCCATAAGTCCACCAATTGCAAGAAAGAATCCGCCTCCTTGCCTCCCCGGTTGAAATGACCCAATATGCCAATGAACTTATTGAAACTATCTCTGTGATCCCACCCCCTGCAGCGAGGCCCCCTGGGTCAGGAGTGGGCTCATTGTAGTCCGTTGTTGGGATCATTATCACTGTTGTGTTACACCAACAATTCGTCATTTCCCAATGCCTGGATCCACATAACGTCATTTGGTCAGCAATGCCTCTGGCATTCTGGCTTGTTTCTTGGGTGTTCATGCATCTTGACTGGCAGGCTGGTCTAAACTTCTTCTGCCATTTCCATGACAGGTAACACCAGTTTGAAACTTGTACATGCACCAACTGGAAAATTGAACAATCAGCTTTCGCTGACCATATGATGGACTTCAGGGCAGCCAGTGTAAGGGCTCCCCAACCATCACCAAGTCCTTCACAACACCTACGCAGGGGCCACCCCTTTTATAGGTGTGGCAGAGGTCCCCCAAGGTGAAAATAATTTCTCTAGCAGTGATTGATTGCGGTACATTAAAACTTTACTGTATGGGTACATCCTGCCCCAAAACCCCAATTTATCATTTCCCAAAAACCTAATTCATATCTCCCATGATTTGATAGGAGAGTTTCACATATTTCCTAATCCAGAATGTATAGAAGCTATTCCAAAACTATCCTCAAATTCCCTCAACCCTTAAAATTAGTTTAAATATGGATTGGGTGGATACTGAGGGGATCACTTTTTATCTCTTACCCTTTTTACTAATAAAAACACGAAATAAACAAGTGTTTTTATTAGTACACTATTTTTAAAATAAATAAATTCTTTATGGGATTCAGCGGCGTAAGAAACAGTGAGCACCCCTAAGCTGGATTCCTACATGTACCACTAATTTATAATTAAATTAATCAAAAACACAATTGATATCAAAAGCTAATTTTAATATAGACTAATAAAGCCTACAATCCTGGGTCATCAAATTTGACTATTATTAAGTCTGACTTAACCAACAAAGCCCCTAGGCCCATGTCATCATAGTCAAATAATATTAAGTGGAATTGCTAGTCCGTGGATCTATAGCTTTGGATATACATAGGATATTATTGGTCCATATCACTGATAATTTAGATATGGTACTTAATAGACTAGCATCAGCTAATATTATTTCCTCTGTCAAATTACCCAACGATTTAGGTCCAGTCAACCTTTCAACACTTGGGTACAGCCATGCTGATATATTACTTGATACAGAATAGTTTTACAATATTTATTGCACTGACCCAAACCATAGCTTTGTTTTCAATTCATTGAGTCAGGTAACAATTGCAACTATGATATATTGCATATGTCCAGTGCTTGTACTTAGAGGTCCCAATATATTGTTTGATACTGTATGCCAGTAAAACCCTAATTGCACTAACTGATATCCAGCTACATTTTTGTGTGGCTTGTGGAGCTGACATTCCGCACAGCGGAAAAGAAATCCGCTATATTGTAGTTTAACAATCCCAATAGTAATATTGGCAGATTTACTTTTATAGTTTTCTTGAGGCCACCATGGCCAACGACTTTGTGAGTGGTATGAATTATTTCTGTTTGTTGGATGGTTTTGATAACAGAATCCTTTTATCATTCACTAGTTTGAATAACTGTCCATTCTTTTGTTCTGTTCCCTCCAGGGTTTTTCATAATTCCATTTGAACTTCTGGTGGCTCATCCAACTCTACTTTCATCATTCATTTGATTAGGTCATCAGCACAATCTTGTACTGCAAGATTTTCTGGAAGTCTGGATAAACCATCAGCGTTCTGGTTATATCCCAAGAACAATGATTTAATTCATAATAATAAGCCTGCTTTCTCAAAACCCATTGTGCTAGTCTCCCCTTAGGCTCTTAAGTTATGCAACCAGCAGTGAGTTGCATGATTGGTTACAACCTTGAAATGCGTCCCATGAATATAAGCACAAAATTGCTTGAAAGCGTAGACAACTGCAAGACATTTGTGCTTGGTGAATGTTTAAATTCCTTTTGTCCTTGGTTAATGTATGGCTTACATATGATACTGGGTACTCTTTACATTGTTTATCCGCTTGACTAAGTATGGCACCTATCTCCATGATTGACTCATCTAATTGTATAATGAACGGTTGGTCAAAAATTGGGTAATTTGAGTATTGAGCTTGTCATCAAGTATTGCCATAATTTTTCAAATGCTCTTTGGGCCATCTCATTCCATTTGAACCCTTTTTTAGATCCTTAAGCAGATGGAATAATGTATCTTCTATTTTTATAAAGTCCTTGATAAAATGGCAATAATAACTGACTATTCCTAAAAAACTTGGATATCACAAACACTTTTTGAGACGACATCTGTTTAATAGTATTAATTTTAGTTTTTGGGGTTGTAATCCAGCCGCGTTCATAATGAAGCCAAAATTCTCTTGTGCTTAAATAAGTAACACTTCCAGGGCTTGATTTTAAGATTTGCAGAGAATAATTTCTTGAATACTTCCTCTGAGTGTTTCAAGTGCTCTGTACATGCTAAACTAAATACATTGATGCTTCTAGATAGACTATAACATAGGACAATTTGAGGTCACATAAGATGGAATCCATAGCCAGTTGAAAAGTTGCAAGGCATTACACAAGCCTTGAGGCATCTGCATAGGTTGGTAAAGCCCTTGTGCCGTTATTATGAAACACTTCTCCTGATCCTTAGGTGACATATCAATCTGCCAACAACCTAGATGAGGTCCATCTCCAAAAAGAATAAGCCCTTCTAACTAATCCAACATATCATTAATTTGAAGCAAGGGATAATAGTCTTTTTTGTGATTTTATTAAGACAATGATAGTTAATTACAACCCTGTTTGACCTGTCCTTCCTTTTGTGATTAATATTGGATTACCCCATGGGCTGAATGAAGGCAAAATGAATCTTTACTCCAACAACTTTCCTATTTATTTGTCAACTACTGCCTCAGCTGCTTGGGACCTTTGAATAGGTCTCATTCTAATTGGGGCAGCTTCTCCAGTGTCAATTTGAAGAAGTACATTTTCTGTGCACCCTAGATTGTGATCATTTTGCGCAAAAATAGTCTAATAGTATTCAACTAAAGTCAATACTTCATTTTTGCTGATCTTGTTAAACCTGATAATTTTTTAAATGAGCAGAAATATAAATGCATCCAGATGAAACTGGTAATCTAATTTCATTTGAACCCCAAACTATGTAAGGAATGGATCTCTGTTATAGGAATTAACTGGGCGAATTCAACTATATGATTCGCTTGATTTCAATATGTGTTTTTCCTAGATTGGCTAATAGGATACAATTTCCCATGACCAGAGATTATGATTCTTGGAGTACCCAAGGCTCAATTCTCAATATTCTCCAGGGAGCCTTGTTTTCGACATATAATTGCTAGAATTTTCAGCATCAGTCCAGTATTGACCACTGTCTGCATCCCAGACAGTATGATTAATTCCTTTTTTATTCAGATAGGAATCCCTCAGTTTTTGTTCACGCGTTTTTGGTAAAAGTTGGATCTTTTTAAAACTATCTTATATCCAACTGGAAGGATACAATCCTTATAAATCACATCTATAAAGTTATTTCTCTGATTGTGGGGAAACTCCCTTTCAATGATGAATCAATGGTAACGTCTAGCCCAAGATTGGCATAGTATTCTCCTCATAATTTCTTTACTCCATGCTTACGCATGAAGTCAATGCCAATCAGGAAATTGTAATTTTGATTAGATAGATTAGTCGCTGGCTCAGACATGACTAGAGATCCAAAATGAAGGGATAAGGCACTATAAGCCCCAAGGATCTAGTTTGGTTAGGCCTAGCTGCACCGTACTGCTTTTAATTTTATATCTGGTAAAATCTTTTGTTGTTTTACAAAGTTTTTTAAATTTTAAATTTTTAAATTTATTGCGGGGGAAGGCCGACCATGGGATGGACACTTCCGAATATGACTCAGACGAGACAAAACTCAGTACCAGGTGAGGCACCCCAGAGAAGCGATGCTATCTCTTGTTGCCAGCGGGAACGCCACTTATGGGAAGGGGGAGGGAACGTGTGTAGGGGGCGTAGCCTCTATTGAGCACGTGTGTGAGGAAGGGGTCTGATTTGATGAACCAGACTGGGAACCAGGAGGAGACCAGCTGCCAGCGATGTGGTGGGATATCCAAACATCCACGCTTGAAAGTGATCCACCAAATGAGACCAGAATCTGTGGACAGCTTCAGGGAGGGTGGGGATGGATCCGGCGATGGCATCCAAGACAATCGTGTGGATAGTCCACATGGCGATTGCAACCACTAGAGCACGGAGGGAGGGTGGAAGGGGGAGGCCATTGATGAAGCAAACATATCTCTTGACAGACTGAAGGGATGTGTTTGATCCTGGCCTAGCAGACGTTGGACTTCGCGCCATATCACTTTAGAGGTGGGACACTTCTCCAGGCGGTGAAACAGCGTTCCATACTGGCCACACACGACACAGGATGAGTGTAAAGCATTAGAGCGCTCAGCTGTACGATACACCCGCCTCAGGCAGCGCCACACATGGGAACGGACTTGAGGCTGCAACAGAGGATGGTGTGCGTATTTCCAGATAGTCTTCTGGGTCTCAGTGGAATAAGGGATGTCCATCATGTCCAGGTAGTCCATCCTGGATAGGACTTGGGGTCGAATGGGGATCACGCCATCATGGATGGGTAGCCCCTGTACCTCTTGTGTGAACTGAGGAGAGGGGCGGCCTCTTTGGGTTGTATGTCCACTAATATGAATTCTCCACTCTGCGCTTCGCATGGAGAGTAGGATTCGTTTGTAGTGGGTTTTGGTCCCGTGAGGACCTGTGGCTGATGTGTGTGATGCGAGGTATTTCATCAGGGAGTGGGGGTTTGATGGATTGTTGAGGCCCAAGGCTCGGGAGAAGTTGGAGCGGGCCGCGTGGGACCAGTGTTGGGATGGGAGTGTAGGAGCAGTGACGGCCGCAATCCAGGTGCCTAGGATCTTGGCGGCATGGGCTTTGAAGTCAAGTAGGCCCATGCCACCATGATGATGAGGGCCAAACATGACCTCTAGCCGTACTGGTGGAGGGCGGCCTGACCAAAGCCAACCTTGTAGCAAAGCATACAGGGATTTGAAGAAGCTTGAGGAGAAGGGGATGGCGTGGGCTCCAAACCAGACTTTGGATAGGAGCATAGAGTTGGTAAGAACAACCCTGCCAGTGAAAGTAGTAGGGTGGGCTCTGAGAGAGGCGATTCGCTTCGTCACGTTGTCCAGTATATGGCCCTCCATTACTGCTGACGCGTATCCTCCTGCCTCCAACCACACGCCCAGATGGCGTACCGGTCCTATGGTAGGTCGCGGCACAAAGGGGAGCACCAGTGGAGCGGTGTGTTTTGAGTTAGTAAGGCGTGGACTTGGGCGAGCAGCTAGGCTGGGTTGGGAACTACTTGCTGGGGCCCAGCAGTTCTGAAACTGACCAAGGAGGATGATTTCAGTTTTGGAGGCGTTCAGTGCCGCGTTGCTTACCCGGGAATATTCCTGGATGAGGGCTTCAAGCGCGCGTGCATCTTTATTATTAGACACCCCCACCATGCAATCATCTGCAAATGCCATCATCTTGACTGAGGTTTGGCTTGGCACATGGACCCCAGTGAGTTGAGCATTCACATTTCGCAGTAGTGGGTCAAGGGTGAAGTTGTATAAGAGTGGGCTCAGGGGGTCCCCTTGTTGCAGGCCCTTTGAGGATGGACTACATCCGTTAGGAAACCTGGGCCGCGCACAGCCATTGTTGCAGATTCCGTGAGCAGCATCACCCAGTTAATGAAGTGGGGAGGTAGGCGGAATTGTTGGAGGCAGGCCCTAAGGTATTCCCAGTTTACTCTATCATAGGCCTTTTGTTGGTCCAAGAATACAAGTGCCCCAGAGGCTGTGGACTGATACACATTAGCCACAGAGTGCACGTTATCCCAAATCGACCTTCTGGGGATGAAACTGAATTGTTCTGGAGAGATGGTGGCAGATGCTACAGTCCCTAAACGGTTAGCCATGATTTTTGTTAAAATTTTGGTGTCTGTGTTTGTTAGAGAAATGGGGCGCCAGTTGGCTAAGTCTAGCTTATCCCCTTTCTTGAAGAGTGTGACTGTAAAGCCTCATGTCCTCCTGGTAGGAGGCGCATTTCCAACAGGCTTTGGTTGAGTGAGGCTAGCAGCAATGGTGATATGTATTTCAAATATTTTTTGTAGAACTCATATGGAATGCCATCTGGGCCTGGGCATTTTCAGTTTGGCACACCACAAATGTTAGTCCATAATTCGTTCGGAGTAATTAAATTCATTATTTCTGGGTATCAGAAAATGGTGCAGATATGAGCTTTGTCGAGAAATTCCGCCATTTCAGCCAGCTGAATTGGTTCAGCTCGGTATAACTTGGAGTAATATCTTTGCATTTTGATTGCCACTTCAGCCGGTGTGTCCACGATAGAATTATCCAATCTTTGCACCTGTGTGCAGGCCACGCTCTGGCGTGGTGCAAATATTTATTTGAAGAAGTATGTGGTGCACTTGTCGCCTTTAGTGATGCGTGTGGCCCTGTATTGGACACAAACCCGATGTTTGTGTTGCCTTTCAAGTGCGTTGAGGTAGGCTGCTGCCTCCGCCCACTTCTGGCCCCATGCAGGGCTATATCCTGAGGCTGGAATATTGGACTCCAAGTGGGCCAATTCCACCAGCGCGCGCAATATAACTGCTGATGTGGCTCATGAGCGTCTGGATGAGAGATGGGGATAGTGGCGGATGGTGTCTTTTTTGAAAGTTGCCCATGTGGAAGTGGGGTCTGTGCAAAATGGTGCAACAAACGATTTTGCCAAAGTTGCCTCTTCCACCCACGTGGAAAATCCTGGCGACGCAAGCTCTGGGGGGCAGATTTTGCACCAATGTGGGGCCTTTGCAACTGTGACGGGTAAGTGGCATGTTATTGAGACCAGTCAGTGGTCGGAGAATTCCATTTTCGTTGTTTTGAAGTGGGAGATGTGGGGTTGGAATTTCGGTGGTGCTAGAATAAGGTCAATGCGGGTCATGGACCTTAATTGGCCGTTGTGGATGTGGGGACGCGTCATGTTTTTGAGCAGTGGGGCATGTCACAGCAGCGCATCCATTAACCCAAGGGTGGCTTTTAGAATGCGTAGTTCTATGTGACCCTGTGGGGTGTGGGGTGAGGGCGGCCACCAGTCCGTTGGTGAGGTTAGCCAACAGTTCATGTCACCGATTAGGAAAGAATCAGGGGATAGCGGGAGGGATTTGACCAATGAGAAAAATTCCTGACTCTTGTGCACCGTTTGGGGTGTAAATGTTGACAATTGTGTGTGCAACATTGGCCCATGAAAAGGTGACAACGAGCACTCAGTCATTTAGGAATGTTTCTGAAGATGTAAACTTGAAAAAATTGTTTTCAAATTAGCACCCCACAGTGCTTCGACCAAAAGGATAGGGATGGTAGGAGCATTGTTTTCCAAGCATCCTTGGAACCTCGTGGACAGTGGGTTTCCTGGATGGCCAGGATATCCATGGGTAAATTATTTTGTAAAAAACTCAGTTTCCTAGCCCGGGATGGGGAGGCCTTGAGTCCAGCGATATTCAGTGTCCCTAGAGTGAAGGTTTCCCCATTGCACCTTAGGTGCGAGGGGGTGGGCCCCCTGGCCCACCAGCCTCTTCCAGGTCCCCACAGGCTTTCACAGCAGCGCGGGTATTAGCAGCAATGCTATCGGGGTTTTTGTTAATTTTTGCAGAAAGAGTTGCATTGGCTTTGGCCTTCACTTTTTGTTTTCCCGACGTCAGACGAATTTTTTGCGGTGCGGATAAATTCGGTGCACCGTCGAGTGGGGCAAAAAAAATTTTTTTGTTGGGATAGGTCCCAAGTCAGTTTCAACTGGGGCTTGGGTGCAGTGATTGGGTGAGATTGAATCTCCCATTGGATCCTCAGATTGAGTGGCCCATTTGGCTTGGGCCTCCCAATCTGATTGGGTGATGGATTCCCAAGTTGCTTCTGCCGCGAAGGTCTCCATGTCCTCCTGGCGTTGTGAGTGTGGGATGGTGGTGGTGACCTTGGCCGCTTCCTTGGCCGCAGTCAGTGGGCCTGCTTAGCCTTCTTCCACTCCTGCAGGGAGATGGGCTTTACCAATAGGTAGCAGCCTTGTGCTCCCCACGGGAATGCCTCTTTGGTGCTTGTGGTTGGTTTGTAGTGCGCCTCTCCGCTGGCCATGGCCGCTGAGGGGTGCTCTTGGAATGTAACACCCTCTTTAATGGGGCACGTGTGCCTTATGGCCAAACGCGTCACAGTGGGTGCAAATGGGGGGGCGCGCTGTCCACGGTTACCCAGAATGGGTGGGTGGTGTGCCCTGCGATGTCAATAAAGGTGGAGTGTGGGATCTGGGTTAGGTCCTTTACAATCTCCTCAGTTGGGGTCAGAACTGCGATGGCTCTGCCAGTGCACAGGTGTGGCATCAGCGTGAAACGTTGCATTTCAAAAGATTGTATTTTGCTGTATATGGCGAGACCATCTTTCAGGTGTTGCTCAAAAATGTCACGTTTTACCGTAGTAGGCAAAAAGTCAAATGTGAGGAAAATTTGGTTTGATTTTGTCCATCTGGTACGTTTAGTTTTGATGACCTGTTGCCCTTTGGGGAGGTCGACCACTACGCACACCACTACAGCCTCATCTGCTATTAATCTGCTTTCAAAACCTAGATCCAGCCAGCCGAGCGACATGGAGTGAGGTGCAACGTACACCGCGGTCGGGAAGATTTTGTGTACATCTTCACAAAATTTTTTCCCATAGGGCCATTTTTTGGATGTCCAGATACACACGGACTCTGAATTCCACCGACAAAAGTGGCTGGGAATGTGGTGTGTTGATGTACTGGTTGCATCGTGCTTGCCACGTGAGTATCTCCGGGGAAATTGTGACCGCTGGTTTTTTTAGATTTTTCTATTCCGCCAGATTCTCCGGGGCGTTTTCAAACGTTAGAGGCCACGGGCCTTCCACCTGCTCCTCTTGCCTTGCTTGCCCAACTGCTCCCAGACATGGGCGCAGACTAATCCCCTCTATGAGATTATCAAACTAGATTTAGTCTTGAATTGAATGGGTTGCAAAAGTTTTTGCAACGAGAAAGAAAAGCTTTTGTTTTACAAAGTTAGTAGACACAATATTGATTAATGCACCGCTATTCATAATAGCCCTTAATTCTACTTGGTTAACCAAAATGCTGGCATAAATACACTCAGAGTAGTTGGAAATAATGGTTACTGAATGTATAGCGGCAGTGTTTGCTGAATACAAAGTGTGAATAATTTGTGCAGTTATATCAGGAGATGAACCAAAATTGGTAGCAATAGGAATCAAAACTTTAACGTCTTCCAACTTAGTCTTTAGCAATTTGTATTTATTGTCAGCATTTTGGGCTTTTCACAACAGTTGAGAAGTGTAGGGTCAATCAACTTCTGTTGTAATTTTAGGATTAATTACATTTGCTTTTGATCAAGTTATCACATGGATATTTGTACCTGTGCTCTTCTGGGTAGAACTGTAAAAAGGTGCATTTACAAACAGGTCAAAGGTGTCAATTCCGTCGAGCTTGTCTGGGTGAACTGGGCAATATGCAAATATAAATCGTTCCTCATCTAGACTGCAGGGCCTTTTCCCAACTCCTTTTAGGCTTGTTTTACTGGAAGAAGTTCACCTGATCCTTTAGTTTGTTAGTCCAGAACTGGGCAGCATAGTGTCCCATAGTTCCACATCTGTTACAAGTGATGCGTAATGCATTACTAGACCATTTTTGGACCATTAGGTTTTTCCTCAAATTTGTTTGAGTAAACCCTTTTTGGTCTCAGGATTTTATTTGCCAAATTTGAGTTGAAAGGCAGTAGTTGTTTTACACTTTGTTTTGGTGTGTCAAAAGTGGAGGCCAACTCTTTCAGGAGCTCCATCATTTGAGAAGTAGTATTATTGGTGAAGTTTGACGCCGTGGATTGGTGTAAATCCCAATAAAGTCAGAGTGCTGCATTATGACAATGTGAGCGTCAAAATCGCTTATATTGTTAGCTCCCATCAGCATTTGCGCTTCTTCATAGAAATGGTCAGTGAATTTTCTAAGGATTTGTCTTTTTCAGAATTTTCTTCCTGTGAAATCCTGATTTTGGTTAGTCATTAGTTCAGGGTTGCCAAATTCCTTAATAATTGCACCTCGCCTTGTTATATGACCAATTTTTCTTGCAAATAGGGTAGTACCAAGTTTAGACAAGTGGTGTCTAAACAAATAATAACAGTAATAACATTTTTGGTGATCACTGAAACCAAACATGGTCATTCCAAACAATCTGAAGAAAGCTTGGGCATTGTCCTAATGAAAGGGCAGCAATTTTGGGGTAATCTGAATTTCCTCAGTTTTTAAAGTTTTTTTGCAGGATGATCAGTGCGACTAGCCATTCTAGTGCCAGTTATTGTGTTGTTGGGGGTCATTGTTGAAATGGAGGCATAGGCATTTAATATTTTTGAGTAAGCTGAGTGCCTCTATATTGCTTTTATCTTTGTATAGGTCCTCGTTCCCAATCTCTGTTTCCACGTGAATACAAGTACATTGATATTTTTCCAATTTTTGTACTTGTTTCAGGAGCTGACCATATTTTCCCATAATAACTGATTTTTCCAGCCTCAGCTTAAAATGCTACTTTGAACAGGAGTAGATCCTTCTCCACTTTCGAATATTTTTGCTCTTACTTGGATATTTTCTCAAATAACTCACTATCAAGTTCAGTGATAAGGTTGGCTTCTTATTCCAACTTTATAAACATAATACTCCACTTAGGATAAATCAGCCTGAGCCGCTGACATTATGGTGTTCTAATTCACGCTCTAGGGCTCCTTCCATAGCTTCTGGATTTCACACTTAACGGAGGACATGGTATTATTATTTAACAAGACTCAACTACCCCTGTAGTGAGCACCAAGTGTATACTTTTAGGTATTTTACTGCACAGGTTAGTTGTAAAATAACAAGGACACTAGTTGTATGGCTATAACTTTTATATTGAGTCTTCACTGTAAGTGGCTTCAAATCCACTCTGGCAAACAGCCTTTAAGAAAAACAACTAGGGATCTTTATTCTCATAACCTTCAATCAGAATTAAATATAGTAGTAATAACGATTGAATTATGCTTTTTATTAGAATATGCTAAGGATTTTTATAGGTAAAAGGTGAGCAACTTTATAGATGACTGACTGAAAGTCAACTGATTGTCTCCCAAATTTTTGACCCTTAGAAATTAACTTCCAATTTAATGGCGGATTCTTTTTCCTTAGTTAATCCTCAGTAGTGTAACTTTATGGATCAGAAGCCATCCCTTTGTGTCAGAAACTGTACATAGATGCTACAAGACTGTGTTGCCTGGCTATAAATACTATCTACTGCCAAAAAAAGTGTTAAAACGCTTCAGTAGCTTTGCAAAAATGACCCTAGAAATTCAGTGCCACTGCCTGAATGATCCGCCATGGCGATCTAACTATCAGCTATTAATCCCTTATCAAAAAAACTCATAAAAACTGTTGAGATGATCCCCAACAAAACATTAATTGAAACCAATCATCAGATATATTTTTTTGCTAATATAGCCAATAATATAGTTGATAGTCATTGCCAAACAATAAATTGTTTATTGAAAATCTTCAAAATTCTTAATCTGCAAGTGAGATGGATAATGTGGTCAACCGAAATTCCAACACCCTGTGACACCCCATTTGAACCTTTTCCTGACCTATCAATCCCTTTGCACCGTCTCATTATGTAACATCTGATGATCCTTGTCATGGAATCTGCTGATTAAAGTAAAACTGGGCTTCCAATCTGGGTGTGCAACAACCCAGTGGAAATCCCAGAATGCCAATGGCATAGTAGTTCTGATCAGTTTCAGGAGGGATCCTCTATAATTCTTTTGAGGGAAATTATAAATTAATGAACATACCAAAAGCCCCCATAGCAAACCAAATGGCTGCAATGGGGACAACTGTAGGTCTTTCTGAGGAATCTCTAAGGGTGAGAGCTGCAAGGAGAATAACCAATACTCCTGGGTTTGCAGTTGGTGACCTTTGAGTCTTTTTAAAAAGCTTCTTGTACTGGTTCATCATAATAAAAATTTATGAAAATAATTAAAATTTTCAAAAATTTTAGAATGGTTATTGGGTTTTCAAATTAAATCAAATTGAACTGATTTGACTGTCAGGAGGCCTTGGGCTTTGCCTTGCACCCGTTGAGGGTTTTGTGATGGGTTAAGGGGTTGTGGATGTTTCCATAACGGCGTATCAATTTCATAAATTGATTTGGGCTGGATTGGCCCTCAGAGAGATGGCACAGATAGTCCAGTGCCTGGTTAGCACCTCACAGTTTATGAGAATGACCATTCTTCACCCCCAAATAAAGAATCACAATTAGCAGAGATGGCCTCATTCTGCCCAAATTGTGACAAACCACCAGTGGATTGGCAGGGAAAATTAATCCAAATTCTCCAACTATTTTTCAAAGTGGGAGGTGGACCTGTAGCTTGTCTGCCAGGAGCTGAAGGAGGAGCAAAATTGTTGTGAAGAGTTCAGCAGATCCAAAAACTCTTTGGAAGCAGCAGATTAGCATCACACGCTCAAGGTGAAATTATAGATCATTGCAATCACCATCTGGTTAGTCGCCGGATTGATGGCTTGGAGGTCCCACTTGATGACCATTGGCCCTAAAACGCAGATTCCTGCATACTTTGCTGGAGTTAAGTGAAAGTATATTGGAAAAAAGAGATGGATTCCACGAAGTATTTTGGGTAATGATCAGCTTTATTAAAACTAAGAGAGAAAAATGGACTGACAACTTCCCCCTCCAGAGGCAGTTGCCTTATATATGAAAAATGAGGAAAAGGGGGCCGTGGGTGTGTTTTCCTAGACAGTGGCAGCTGAAGTACTCATGGGTACTCATCCTGGGATTAGGGCATTGTCATCCAGATTACACAAAAGGTTGCAAAAGCTCTGTCAATGTAATCTTCTGAACCGCCAGAGAGGGACTCTCACTGATCCAAACTTGAGTGGATTTTCTCAGATCAAAGGGGCGACAGAATTGGACTCTGCTAGGGTTGATTTTTACAAATTTTTAAAAGGTTTGTTTAACTTTTTTGAGAACATATTATTGACTCAGATTGGCATTCCTGGACCCAGAATTTCAGCTCAATGTACCAGACAAGTTTTCTTGACTCAGGAACCATTTCCTGAGTTTTGAGGACAATTTTCTTCCTTTCTAAGGAAGTGAGGGATGGCGGGGTGGAGACCAGTGGAGGGAGGAGGTGCTGTTGGTGACTTCTGGCCTGTATTACCTCTCTACAAACCTCCTTTATCCTTTAAATAAGGGAAGAAAAAGCCAATGGAGATTCTGTGGAGGGATCTTTTGGGTCAATACAGTTTCCTAACGTTCATCAACCACAAGCCCCAAATCCCCCAGTTGAGCCAAGGGCTCCACATGGGAATTAGGTCCTTCTTCTTCCTATAAGAGACCTTTTTCCAGTCCATTACAAGAGGTTGGGTCTCCAGACTTACAATCCACATCATGAGAACGCTACTGCATCTTGAATGAAGGGATTCAACTATACAAATTATCTGCCTACACTAAATAAGGATCACCTTAACTATCAGATCATTTCATTTATTTGTGTAGATTTTTAGCGTAGTCTTATCTATACTGAAGGATCAAGAACTAAACCATTTAGTTATTCTATATGGTATAGATATAGTTGGACCAGCCAAACATAGCCTTGCAGTAGCAAATTAAAGGGTCCTCTCGCTACAACATGCAGCAGAGGCTTGAGCCAATCCAGACAAACAACCCAGGGGAGGCCAAATATGAAGTTTAAGAAACCTGGACACCAAGACGACCTGAGGTAAACACTGGTATTTGATCAAGTGGGCTGAGTACCCAATTGAGGAGTATCCTGGAAGGTGACTGACAGCTTCACCAACTGACCACTGAGGGTGGAGGAGTTCTGTTTTTGGAGTTAACACTTCTCTGAAGGTTGTGATGTGACAGTCAAGGCGATGCCAGGCCACCACATGGCCCTTGTATTTCATAGTAGGAATGTTAGGACTCAACGGGATAGTTATATTTGCATTTAACTAAAAAGACATTTAAATTTCCATACCCAGGATTGGTAGAATGTCAGGACGTCAAAATGAGATTTAATGAAAATATGTTAAAATAATTAGAGATGAATGCAGTTAAGTTCTCACAACGCCGTAGGTAACCATTGGCGTTCTAGTTGGGTCTATATGGTTTTGAGAACTTCCAAAAGCCTCGATAAATGCTGAGCAGGCACCCAGATACCATAAAATCACAGGCGATCATCCTCCTACTGCTATATATATTACATGATGGATTTAAAATTTTATCTTTAATATTCTTCTTGATACATGGTATAATCTTTTTTTTATAAAACTAATAATTATTATGTCTAAAGTGTACTTAATTGGCGTAAATATATATTATGGCTATATGGCCTAATTTTAGTTTTATAAAAGGTCATCACAGTTTTAAGTGAGAATCTGGTGGTATTTCATGTTTTTGGTGACCAATATCGATTTTAAAATGATATAAGGCCTTCTATTATATTTTATCTTTATCCAATGGGCTAGGGACTTTTTCATCTAGAATTATTCTGCTTTTTTAGCTGTCACTTGGGCACCCCTTACCAATAGCTTTGTGGGCATTTAAAATACCATATTTATCACAGTACTCCTGGAGGCCTGAGAGGACCAGGGGACCAAGGAGGTCTTATAGGTCCAACCCGTCCATATGGCCCAAAAAGTTCAAGAAGGTTCTGCAGCTTATGAGGGATCATGATCTTATTTCTGAGAGTTGATGTCAAAAAATAAATCTTTACTTGAAACCTTGGACAATATTTTCATTGCAGCCTAAGCCTTTGCTCTAATATAGACTCAACAAACTACAGATTATTACAGACTTAAGCCACTTAATGGGGTTGACCATTTATTTACATAATAAACGCTGTGTTATTTGTGATTACTAAATCTATAGAACTTTTGGACTGGCATAAAGTTGGGATACCTTTTGATGGACTGTCAGGAGAGTATCTATAACTCTCAGTTCCCTGCATGGTGGTGCTTAATGCACAGGTCCAATGTAAGGGAACTAGTCATTAGTATTCCAAGTAGAAAGGCCCAGAAGAGGGTGCTTGGGCTAAAGTGGCATAGGTTTAGGGTAGTTAATCTGGTGAACATTAATAAAGATAATAAATTCAACAAAATTTTACCTTGTATTTTTCTTTCTCGTTGCAAACACTTTTGCAACCTATTCAATTCAAGACTAAATCTAGTTTGATAACCTCACAAAGGAGATTAATCTGCGCCCATGTCTGGGAGCAGTTGGGCAAGCAAGGCAATAGGAGCAGGCGGAAGGCCCACAGCCTCTAACGTTCAAAAACGCTCCAGAGAATCTGGTGGAATAAAAAATCTCAAAAAAACTGGCGGTCACAATTTCCCCAGAGATACTCGTGTGGCAAGCACGATGCAACCAGTACATCAACACGCCACGCTCCCAACCACTTTCGTTGGTGGAATTTGGAGTCCGTGTGTATCTGGACATCCAAAAATGGCCTTATGGGAAAAATTTTGTGAAGATGTACACAAAATTTTCCTGACCGCGGTGTATGTTGCACCTCACTCCATGTCATGCGGTTGGCTGGACCTAGGTTTTAAAAGCAAAATGGCAGCATATGAGGCTGCAGCGGTGTGCATAGTGATCAACCTCCCCAAAGGGCAACAGGTCATCGAAACCAAATGCACCAGATGGACAAAATCAAACCAAATTTTCCTCACGTTTGACTTTTTGCCTACTACAGTAAAACGTGATATTTTGGAGCAACACCTGAAAGATGGTCTCGCCATATATGGCGAAATACAATCTTTTGAAATGCAACGTTTCACGCTGATGCCACACCTGTGCACTGGCAAAGCCATTGAAGTTCTGACCCCAACTGAGGAGATCGCGAAGGACCTAACCCAGATCCCACACTCCACCTTTATTGACATCACAGGGCATACCACCCACCCATTCTGGGTGACCGTGGACAGCGCGCCCCCCATTTGCACCCACTGTGATGCGTTCAGCCATAAGGCGCACACATGCCCCATCAAGGAGGGCGTCACATTCCAAGAGCACCCCTCGGCGGCCATGGCCAGCGGAGAGGCACACTATGAACCAACCGCAAGCACCAAGGAGGCTTTCCCGTGGGGAGCACAAGGGTGCTACCTATTGGTAAAGCCCATCTCCCCGCAGGAGTGGAAGAAGGCCAAGCAGGCCCATAGGGCCACGGCCAAGGAAGCGGCCAAGGCTACCACCCACCATCCCACACTCACAACGCCAGGAGGACATGGAGACCTTTGCGGCAGAAGCGATTTGGGAATCCATCACCCAATCAGATTGGGAGGCCCATGCCAAGTGGGCCACTCAATCTGAGGATCCGATGTGGAGATTCAATCTCACCCAATCGTGGCACCCATGCTCCAGTCAAAACTGACTTGGGACCTATCCCAACTGAAAAAAAAAAATTTTCCCCGCTCGACGGTGCACCAAACTTATCTGCACTGCAAAAAATTCGTCCGATGTCAGGAAAACAAAAAGCGAAGGCCAAAGCCAATGTGACTCTTTCCACAAAAATTAACAAAAACCCCAATAGCGTTGCTGCTAACACCCACGCTGCTGTGAAAGCCCGTGGGGACCTTGAAGAGGCTAGTGGGCCTGGGGGCCCACCCCCTGGCACCTAAGGTGCAATGGGGGAAACCTTCACTCTAGGGATGCTGAATATCGCCGGACTCAAGGCCTCCCCATCCCAGGTTAAAACTGAGTTTTTTACAAAACAATTTACCCAGGGATATCCTGGCCATCCAGGAGTCCCACTGTCCACGAGGTTCTAAGGAAGCTTGGAAAACAATGCTCCTCCCATCCCTATCCTTTTGGTTGAAGCACTGTGGGGTGCTAATTCAGAAAAATAATTTTTCAAATTCACATCCTCAGAAACATTCCTAAATGGCCAAGTTCTCGTCATCACCTTCTCATGGGCTAACGTTGTGCACACAATTGTCAACATCTATGCCCCAAATGGTGCACACAAGCGTCAGGAATTTTTCTCATTGGTTAAATCCCTCCCGCTACCCCCCAATTCTTTCCTAGTTGGCAACATGAACTGTTGGCTAACCTCTCCAATGGACCGGTGGCTGCCCTCACCCCATGCCCCACAGGGTCACATAGAACTACGCATTCTAAAAGCCACCCTTGGGTTAATGGATGCGCTGCCACAACATGCCCCACTGCTTGAAAACATGATGCATCCCCACGTCCACAATGGCCAATTAAGGTCCATGACCCGCATCGACCTTATTCTAACGCCAGCGAAATTCCAACCCCACATCTCCCACTTCAAAACAATGAAAATGGAATTCTCTGACCACTGACTGGTCTTGATAACATACCACTTGCCCGTCACAGTTGCAAAGGCCCCACATTGGTGCAAAATCCGCCCCCCAAGCTCGCGTCACCAGGATTTTTCACATGGGTGGAAGTAGCAACTTTGGCAAAATCATTTGTTGTACCATTTTTGCATAGACCCCATTTCCACATGTGTGACGGTTGAGGTCTATCCTCAGCATCATATTGCCTTGATCTTTGGTAAGACAGGGCAGGCTGTGTCTGGATGTATGGAGGAGGAGGGGGCGTTGGTCCTGGCAAGGACGCCTAAGGGGCAGGAGCTTGAAGGAGGCCAAGGAGTAAGATGGGCGTCCAAGTCGAGGAAATGGGAATCGAGTAACATGGGTAGTTTTGAGATTCAATTTGGATTCGAATTAAGAATGGAATGGAATGGGTGCTTGGAAGTTTCGCGGTTTGTTTGGGATTCGAAATGGAACTGGCGCGGAACTGTTGAGGATCAGAACTGGCACAGAACCATTGAGTGAGGATTCCGCGATCCTGCTGTAAGGTTTACACAAACATCAGTCAGATAAGCACCATAAGCTTGTGTTATATTTTATATTAGCTTGTAGCATGTGTATATGAAGGAACTGGAGCTGGAGGCTTCTCAGTTCTGTTTTCTATCAACCTGGCCCAATATTGCATAAGAGAACTTAAAATTCATATATTTATACTTTGAGTTTATTTTAAAGATATTGCCTAACTGCAGCCATGTTTGGCTTGAATCAATAAGAATTGGACTTTGAGAGTGAGCTTGGGAGAGCTATTACCTCCTTTATACCTTGTCTTGGAGTCAAGGCATGTTGCGTGGGTTAAGTATACTTTCAACTGTCTTCCAGGGGTGCTTGTCCAGTCTTGTAGCGCGCGCACAAGGAGAGCAGTATCAGGAGCCCTGTCAGCCCTATGGTCTGTAACATGGATTCTGTTGCCAAACTCATTTGTGGCTCATTGGAAGGAGCCAGTGCGTTACATTAAACAGAACTCATTTACTTTCCTGTCGTTGTGGTGGCAAGCAAAAGAGGTGCCAGAAGAAGTGGTGTTTCCAAAGTGGTATGACCATACTGCAACACTCTTGATGGTGATATTCTCCACCGCCTTTTTGCTTCATGAATTATACCAGGTTTTAGAGTGTGTGTCCCGGAATGGTGGGAAAGTGGTAGGGCCTGGGAAGGACAAAGGAAGAATTCCCACGGTTTTGAAATTGGAAGACTTGGAACTGATCCACCAGACGTTTAGCCGGGTTCAGTTTCAGGGATGTTTGACAAAGGCAGCGGGTGGGGAGGATTCGTTTGCCTTGCAGTTAAGTCAGGTTCTGTTGGCACTTCCAGTAAAGCAGTCCAACTGGGTGTGAGAACTTTGGAAGAGCAATCAGGGTTACCCGTATCAGTGGAGGAATGTCTGGATTGGATTGATCGTGCAGCATGTCTGGATGAGAGCATAGGATTTTGGCCTGGGCGGCTTACTGCAGTGTGTGGTCAAGGGGAAGAAGTCAGTGGAGGAGTATGGCCAGATGTTCCGCGCATTGGCAAGAGCAGCAAAGGCACCTGAGTCTCAGCTTCCACGCATGTTTCGCCAAAACTTGCAAGCTGATTTATTATTGGCAATGGCGGCGGTGAAACCTGCAGCGACGTTGGAGGAAGAGGGGGTTTAGCCTTGCAAGTGAACGACAGTTGAGTTTGGTACGGGCCCGTCAGGAAGGTGCGACCCCAGAGGGGGATTCCGAGGACAGAGTGGTGGAAGAAGGGCAGGTTCTGAGCCTGTATATGGTTCTAAGGGGTTTATCTATGTGGAGGAAGGGAAGAAGAGTCAAGGGAATCCTGAGGGTATGGTGGAGGTGCGGGAGACAAGGATTCCCATCGAGATTACCACTCAGGATCCTGAGGCTCAGAATAAGAAGAAACCTTATAATTTTCGCAAGAAACCGGTGAATCTGGTACCTCAAAATAAACTGCTTACTTCATCTTATCCTTATCTGATTTTGCCCATCAGTGTGCTTGTGGGGGATGAAGGAAGGGATTGCAAAGGTCCAGATTTGATTGATACCAGAGCTGGGGAGAATTATGTTGAGAAGAAGTGGGCAAGAAGCCATGGATTGTCATTACAGAAGGATGGATGGGTGAAGTTGGCAGACACCTCAAAAGAACGGCAGTATGGTGAGTACAGGCCAAAGGTCCTGTTGAGGCAAGGCCCGTAGGTATTCAGGGAGGAGTTTCACGCCGTAGCTCACCTGCCACATTCTGTGGTGCTGGGGATGAGATGGTGGCACCATGTCCGTCCACAGTTTGATATGAAGAGAAGAGGGTTCTGCTGTCGCCTAGAGGCCAGGGGTCATTTGAATGGACGTTTCAGTCCCAAAGGTTCTGAGAGTGAAGCACATGGGTGGAATCACCTCAAGTGTGTCAGCGGAAGGATTGCTAAGGGAGTATCAAGATTTCGCGGAGGTGTTTTGGCTTAAAGGTGATGCGCCCTTTTCGCCTACAGGGGATTTTGCATTTGATTCCGGTTCAAGGAAGGCTCTGAGTTACCAAAGGGCTGTCACCCAGTCTAACTGTTGAATCCCGGGCCTGAGAGGCGTGGAGGGTTATATCCATAAGATGCTGGATATGGGTTTGATTGGCCCAGCATCCAAGTCGCCGGTGGTTTCGCCAGTCCTGTTGGTTCCCAAGTCAGGGGGGAGTTACGTCCTTGTGTTGATTTCCGACGCCTTAATGAGGTAACGGAACCTGACCCCTATCCAATGCCACTCATGGAGAACATTCTGCCCATGATCTCTGGGTGTGGGGTGTTCACCAAAATTGGATTTGGTGGACGCTTTAATCAAATTCCTGTTCGCCCTGAGCACCAGCGGTATATGGCATTCTAAATGTCATCTGGGAAACTTCGAGTACAGGGTTATGCCATTTTGGGCTACGCAATGCCCCTGCAGTTTTCCAGCGCATGATTGATCATGTATTGGGGGACTTAGTGGGTAAGTGTTGTGTTGCCTATATGGATGACATTTTGGTGTTTTCCAAATTGGTACAGGACCATGTGAGGGATGAGAAGTGTGTTGGAGGTGGTTAGGAACGCGGGCTTTTAGTTGATGCCATCCAAGTGTGATTTCAATAAGGAATCGGTGTCTAGGGAACGTGGTCCTCAAGAAGGGATAGCGATCTGTCCTGATAAGTTGCGGGCGGTGCAGGAATGGAAGGCTCTGGGAATAGGACTGAAGTGCAAAGCTTCTTGGGGGTGGTGAATTTCGTGCGGAGGTTTTCTAGGGATCTGGCCCAATGGGCTGTGCCGTTGACAAGACTGACAGGAAACGTGCCGTTCGTTTGGGGAGGTTGAGAGAGGCATTTCAGCAAGTGAAGATGAGTTTGCTGACAGCCCCGGTTCTGGCACACCTGACCCAAACAAACCATTAGTGGTAGAGAGACTGACGCGTCAAATTTTGCACTTGGAGCCATGTTGTTGCAGGAGGGTAAAGATGGGGTTGAATATCCTGTCTGTTATTCTCAGTTTGAAGATGACACCAGCTGAAACCAACTATCCAGTTTATGATAAGGAACTTCTGGCAATAGTTGCAGCCTTGGGAGTGGCATCATCACCTATTGTATGCCAGGCACCCGGGGTTGTCATCCAATGGACCATTGAGCCTTAGAATACTATAAGTCCCCACGCCTGATGAACCAGAGGAAGCCCGGTGGCACTTAGAGTTGGTTCAATATGATGACCTGCGGATTGAATAAAAGCCAGGAAAACAAGATATCTTGCCAGATTTATTGAGCCGTGATTCTGGACTGGTGTTTTCTGATGAGGAGTTGAGGAAGTTCAACACCGCCATGATGTTGCCACAGAACTTGTTTGCAACGATCCAGGGCTGGAGAGAAGGAATGGCAGGAAGAATCCGGACTGCACAGCAAAGATGTGAGCTGGGCCAACGGATAAGAGAAGAGACAGGAGAAGGTGAGGCAATCAGGGGGCATGCGGGATTCTCGGTTTGGGGTGGTATCATATGCCATGAGGGAAGGATTTGGGTCCCGGTGAAGAGTCTGCAACAAGAGGTAATGGCAGCTAATCACGATCATCCTCTGGCAGGTCATCCTGGTCAAAGAAGACGTTAGATCTTGTTTGCCGTCACTATTCGTGGGAGAGGTGGGTGGCGGTGCGGAAGTATGTTTTGCATTGTGTGGTTTGCGCCAGAAGGAAGGGGCCCAGCGGGTGGCACCAGAGGGGAAATTGAAGCTTCAAATTCCTTCTAGGCCATGGTCCTCAGTGAGTGTGGATTTCATCACAGGACTGCCCAAGTCACATGGGATGGATGCCTTGATGGTGGTGGATCGCCTGACTAAATATGCAGAGTTTTTCCCTTGTTAGTCAACCATTTCTTCAAAAGTGGCAGGACAGATTTTTGTAAATGAGATTTTCTCCAGACATGGGGTGCCTGAAGAGATTGTGTCGGATTGGGGTCCACAATTTACATCTAAATTTTGGCTCCACATGTTGAAATCTAAAGATCAAGGATTGCCATTCGTCAGCATACCATCCTCAGTCAGACGGCCAAACTGAGAGAGTAAATCAGTATATTGGAGCAGTATTTGAGGTGCTATGTCTCAGGGCGGCAGGATGACTGGGTATATTGGGTAAAGCTGGCTCAATTTGTTTATAACAATCATAAGCATTCATCCTTGGGTATGACCCCATTTTTCGTAAATCACGGCCAACACCCAGAGGGTATGGGCCCTAGGGAGCAAGGGCGGAATCCAGCAGCAGATGAACTGTCATGAGATACCTGGGACACCCTGGAGCTCCTGAAGAAGAATTTGGTGGTGGCAGTCGCAGCTCAGAAGAGGAAGGCAGACTGGCATAGATCTGAAGGTAGAGCTCCAAGAGAGGTGATTGGGTCTTGGTGAATGCTCAGAACTATGCCTTGCCTGTAAGGAGCAAGAAATTGGGGCCGGTGGCGTTGGGCCCATATCAGGTAGTGAGGGCGGTGGACGAGGTGGCATTTGAGCTGAAGCTCCCAGAAGGGTCAAGAGCTCATCCGGTGTTGCATGTATCGCAGCTCAAGCCATTCTTTGGCCAGCCACCTGAAAGTCCTTCTCCTTTATTCCCAGCTGGAGGAGGAGCCGAAGAGTATGAAGTTGAGGAGATTCTCAACACCAAAGTGGTGAGAGGACGTCATTCATTCTTGGTACGTTAGGTGGTTCATCCTATTGAGGGAGTCCACATGGCAGTCAGCTAGGGATTGTGCCCAATGTCCTGAGAAAAATCCAAGAGTTCTTCCTGTCTAGGGGTGATGTGACGGGGTTGAGGTCTATCCTCAGCATCACATTGCCCTGATCTTTGGTAAGACAGGGCAGGCTGTGTCTGGATGTATGGAGGAGGAGGGGGCGTTGGTCCTGGCAAGGACGCCTAAGGGGCAGGAGCTTGAAGGAGGCCAAGGAGCAAGATGGGCGTCCAAGTTGAGGAAAAATGGGAATCGAGTAACATGGGTAGTTTTGAGATTTGATTTGGATTCGAATCAAGAATGGAATGGAATGGGTGCTTGGAAGTTTCGCGGTTTGTTTGGGATTCGAAATGGAACTGGCGCGGAACTGTTGAGGATTGGAACTGGCACAGAACCATTGAGTGAGGATTCCGCGATCCTGCTGTAAGGTTTACACCAAACATCAGTCAGATAAGCACCATAAGCTTGTGTTATATTTTATATTAGCTTGTAGCATGTGTATATAGAGAAGGAACTGGGAGCTGGAGGCTTCTCAGTTCTGTTTTCTATCAACCTGGCCCAATATTGGATAAAAGAACTTAAAATTCATATATTTATACTTTGAGTTTATTTTAAAGATATTGCCTAACTGCAGCCATGTTTGGCTTGAATCAACAAGAATTGGACTTTGAGAGTGAGCTTGGGAGAGCTATTGCCCCCCTTTATACCTTGTCTTGGAGTCAAGGCATGTTGCTGGGGTTAAGTATACTTGCAACTGTCTTCCAGGGAGTGCTTGTCCAGTCTTGTCGCGCGCACTCAAGGAGAGTAGTATCAGGAGCCCTGTCAGCCCTATGGTCTGTAACATGGATTCTGTTGCCCAACTCATTTGTGGCTCATTGGAAGGAGCCAGTGCGTTACAACATGGGCAACTTTCAAAGAGGACACCATCCACCACTATCGCCATCTCTCCTCCAGATGCTCATGAGCCACATCAGTAGTTATCTCGTGCACGCTGGTGAAATTGGCCCACTTGGAGTCCAACATTCCAGCCACAGGATACAGCCCTGCATGGGGCTGGAATGGCGGAGGCAGCCGCCCACCTCAACGCACTCGAAAGGCAACACAAACATCAGGTTTGTGTCCAATACAGGGCCACATGTATCACCAAAGGCGACAAGTGCACCGCATACTTCTTTAAAAAAAATTTCGCACCATGCCAGAGCGTGGCCTGCACACAGGTGCAAAGATCAGATAATTCCATTATGGACACACTGGCCAAAGTGGCAATCAAAATGCAAAAATATTACTCTGAGTTATACTGAGCTGAACCAATTCAGCTGGCCAAAATGGCAGAATTTCTCAACCGAGCTCATATCTGCACCATTTTCTGATACCCTGAAATAATAAATTTAATTACTCCGAAAAAATTATGGACAGCTATTTGCTGTGCGCCAAACCGTAAATGCCCAGGCCCAGATGGCATTCCATATGAGTTCTACAAAAAATATTTTAAATATATATCCCTATTGCTGCTAGCCTCACTTAACTAAAGCCTGTTGGAAACGCGCCTCATACCAGGAGGACATGAGGCCTTTACTGTCACATTCTTCAAGAAAGGGGATAAGCTTAACTTAGCCAACTGGCGCCCCATTTCTCTAACAAACACAGACACCAAAATTTTAACAAAAATTATGGTTAACCGATTAGGGACTGTAGCATCTGCCACTATCTCCCCAGAACAATTCAGTTTCATCCCCAGAAGGTCGATTCAGGATAACGTGCACTCTGTGGCTAATGTATGTCAGTCCACAGCCTCTGGGGCACTTGTATTCTTGGACCAACAAAAGGCCTATGATAGAGTAAAATGGGAATACCTTAGGGCCTGCCTCCATCAATTCCGCCTACCCCCCGCTTCATAGACTGGGTGATGTTGCTCATGGAATCTGCAACAATGGCAGTGCGTGGCCCTAGCTTCCTAACGGAAGTAGTCCGCCCTCAAAGGGGCCTGTGACAAGGGGACCCCCTCAGCCAACTCTTATACAACTTCACCCTTGACCCACTACTGCGAAATGTGAATGCCCACCTCACTGGGGTCCATGTGCCAGGCCAAACCCCAGTCAAGATGATGACATTTGCAGATGATTATGTGGTGGGGGTGTCTAATAACAAAGGTGCACGCGCGCTTGAAGCTCTCATCCAGGAATATTCCCGGGTAAGCAATGCGGCACTGAACGCCTACAAAACCGAAATCATCCTCCTTGGTCAGTTTCAGAACTGCTGGGCCCCAGCAAGTAGTTCCCAACCCAGCCCATCTGCTCGCTCACGTCCACGCCTTACTAACTCAACACACACCGCTCAACTGGTGCTCCTCTTTGTGCCACGTCCTACCATAGGACCGGTGCGCCATCTGGGCGTGTGGATGGAGGCAGGCGGATATTCGTCAGCAGTAATGGAGTGACATATACTGGATAACGTGACGAAGTGAATCACCTCTCTCAGAGCCCACCCTACTACCCTCACTGGCAGGGTTGTTCTTGCCAACTCTATGCTCCTATCCAAAGTCTGGTTTGGAGCCCACGCCATCCCCTTCTCCCCAAGCTTCTTCAAATCCCTGTATGCTTTGCTGCAAGGATGGCTTTGGTCAGGCCGCCCTCCACCAGTACAGCTAGAGGTCATGTTTGGCCCTCATCATCATGGTGGCATGGGCCTACTTGACTTCAAAGCCCATACTGCCAAGATCCTGGGCACCTGGATCGCGGCCGTCACCGCTCCTACACTCCCATCCCAACACTGGTCCCGCGCAGCCCGCTCCAACTTCTCCCAAGCCTTGGGCCTCAACAATCCATCAAACCCCCACTCCCTGATGAAATACCTCGCATCACACACATCAGCCACAGGTCCTCACGGGACCAAAACCCACTACAAACGAATCCTACTCTCCATGCGAAGCACAGGATGGAGAATTCATATTAGTGGACATACAACCAAAAGAGGCCGCCCCTCTCCTCAGTTCACACAAGAGGTACAGGGGCTACCCATCCATGAAGGCGTGATCCCCATTCGACCCCAAGTCCTATCCAGGGTGGACTACCTTGACATGATGGACATCCCTTATTCCATTGAGACCCAAAAGACTATCTGGAAATACGCACACCATCCTCTGTTGCAGCCTCAAGTCCGCTCCCATGTGTGGTGCTGCCTGAGGTGGGTGTATCATACAGCTGAGCGCTCTAACGCTTTACACTCATCCTGTGTCGTGTGTGGCCAGTATGGAACGCTGTTCCACCGCCTGGAAAAGTGCCCCACCTCTTAAGTGATATGGCGCGAAGTCCAACGTCTGCTAGGCTAGGATCAAACGCATTCTTCAGTCTGTCAAGAGATATGTTTGCTTCATCAATGGCCTCCCCCTTCCACCCTCCCTCCGTGCTCTAGTGGTTGCAATCGCCATGTGGACTATCCACACGATTGTCTTGGATGCCATCGCCGGATCCATCCCCACCCTCCCAGAAGCTGTCCACAGATTCCGGTCTCATTTGGTGGACCACTTTCAAGTGTGGATGTTTAGATATCTCCCACCGCGTCGCTGACAGCTGGTCTCCTCCTGGTTCCCAATATGTTTCATCAAATCAGACCCCTTCCTCCACATGTGCTCAATAGTGGCTACGGCCCCTTCACACGTTCCCTCCCCTCCCCATAAGTGGCGTTCCCGCTTGCAACAAGAGATAGCATCGCTTCTCTGGGGTGCCTCCCCTGGTACTAAGTTTATCTTTCCTGAGTCATATTCGGAAGTATCCATCCCATGGTCGGCCTTCCCCGCAATAAATTTAAAACAAAATTTGGCCTTGTCCCAAAGGTGTTCATATCCAAGCTTTGATCAGAGTTAGTATACACGGGTGACTTGGTATGGAGGGAAACTGAGCGCCCACCGGTGTATATGATGCTATTGTGAAATTTAAGCAAATAAAATGACTAGCATGTTGCAAGACCTTGAAGAGGTCCAAACACAGGTTCATCCAAGTTCACATAAATTTTTAAGAAGAAAACTGTAAACAAACGGGGTATTTATTATAGGGAAGATGACCAACAAGAAAGGTTGGTCATGAGCAACCATATTAAGTTAACTCAAGGAAATCTTTAATCAGAGAAAGTGGTAATAAGCTTTGGTGCATTGGTAAGCTTACGCTCCCATCTGACTGGGTAACATACTTCAAAATTGACCATACTCGAGTGATCAATTGAAGTTGAGCCTGACCAAGTTAGTAATTTTATAATTTAAACGGGTTTTGAACCAATGTTCACCAATGAACCAAATCAAGCTGTCATCATTTGCGTAATAATTCGTCCATTTTAATGAAAAAGCCAAAACAAGGGGCAGGGTGTTATGCACCTCACTTGTATCAATCTAGGCATACCTGGCTTGTATCTAACATTGTTCCAAGGTGTGCTTGAGTCATATAGTCCTGAGGCTTAACCTTTTGGACCTCCTGCCGCCCAGCCTTGTCCTTGCTGTTGGTGCCCTCAATAAGGTCATGTGGGCATGACATTACCCTCTCCTCTTTTTGGGCTCCATCTCCCTCCTTCAGGGGCATTTGCCAAGAAAAAGTCTTTGTGGGCAGGGGCCAACTTCATGGTGGCAACGGCTTGCTTGGACTTTGATCCTGAAGCCTCAGGAAAACGCTCGTGGAATGCTACAATTAGACCTTAGGCATGGGCGCAGTCACCTTCTGGGACCCAACTGTTCTCCGCTGCAGCAAATTCCTTCCAGAATACAAGATACTTGAGTCTTCTTCTTATCCAACGAGAGGCTGCAATCTCCTTCACTTCCCACTCTGGCGCCCCATCCATAAGATAAGCCTCGGGATTCTCTGGTGGAGGCCCTTTAACAACATGATCTTGCTTTCATAAAAGATTAAGATTGGAAAATAGGCGGGGAGATCCAACTGGTATGAAGCTTGGCCCACCTTTATGACAACAAGATATGTCTCATTCTTCTTTAGTCCCAGTTTTTTACATGGTTTCTAGATTATGATTTTTTAGCATCCAACATCGTGAGATCTCCTTCCTTGTACGCTGTTCCAACTCATCTCTTACCATCAGCGTTCTCCTTGTAAGCCAGCATGGCCGCATCTAAAATATGTGCTACCTGGTTTACTTTCTTGATCATTTTTAAAAAGTCCACCACCGCTTCCACCTTGGATCCAAAACTGGGCTCCATGTTAAGGCAGGATTGAAGCCATAGTTGGCAAATAAGGGGGAACAACTGATTGATGCATGTTGTGAGTTTTTATAACTGAATTGGGCCATGGAGAGATGGGAAACCCAATCTGAATGATCCGCAGCAGTGTAACACCACATATACTATTCCAAGCACAGGTTCACTCTTTCAGTCTGCCCATCTGATTGGAATGATAGGCAGTTGATCGGCAGGGGGAGAATCTGAAGAGTCTTACACAACTTTTCCAAAAAGACAGAGGTAAACTGGGGTCCCCAATCGATAATAATTTCCTGGGGGACCCTGTAAAGACAATTACTTGGGTGATGAAGAGCCTAGCCATCTCAGCCGCGGTTACTGTATTTCTGCAAGGAATAAAGTGGGAGAACTTAAAAACTGGTCCACCACTACCATGATGTCATCATAACCATCAGATATAGGTAGTTCCACTAGAAATCCACTCATAAGGAAGTCCAAGGCCTCAGCCTTATGAAATAGTACCAACAACTCCGCTAGTGGTTGTCAGTTTGGTTTCATTTGATTGAAAATCAGGCACTCCTTACAATACCTGCCCACCTGAGCAGGTAACCCCTTCCAATTATAAGTGCGGTGATTTAGCTCTAGATCCTTCTCCTTCCAAGGATTATTGATGGTGATTCCATTGTCATGGTCCTGGATGATTTCCAGGCAAAGTGGTCCAGCGGGAATTCATAGGCTCCCCTGAAACCACAACATCTCATCTTTCACGTGATAACCCCTGGTTATATCCTCCTGATTCAACGTGCTCTTAGCAAAGCCATAGCATATTCAGCTGACTTAGGCTGGGAAAGGACTACCTTTATAACATAACATATTCCTCCGCATTCTCCAGAAGAGCAAGCGCTGGCCCGTTGCCAAGAGAGATTGAAGTTGAGGTGCAATCTTATCCGGTGGAACCATTGGATGGTATTATGAACCTCAGCCTCCTTGGGATCTGGAGTTAGTGCAGGGTTGCAGCTCAAAGCATCCGTCAAACCATTCTTCTTGCCCTTAGTAAATTCATAAAATGCAAATTTGGCAAGGGTCTCATGCCAGCAGGTTTTCTGTGGGTTTAAGACATGAGGTGCGCTGTAGTACAGTTAGGCAAGGTGATCTGTATGTACATGGAAGGGTTGGGATGAGCCATTCAAGTGATGGCGGCAATAGGCCAGTGCCTCAACCACTTCTAATAACTCTTTATCATATATGGCGTAGTTTAACTCTGGTAGAGACAACTTCCTGAAAAATATCTCACTGGATGCTCTATTCCATCTTTACCTACTTGAATTAGGGCTGCCACTATGGCAAAGTTGGAGGCATCAGAAGCAACGTTGAACTCTTTAGAAAAGGTCGACATGGCAAAGAATGGACGTGGACAGCAAAGTACACTTTATCACTTGGAAGGCATCCTGCAAAGTTGGGGACCACTGGAGTACTTTTGCCCCACTCAACTTACACAAAGCGCTTCAACTTCAGAAAGGTTTGGTGTGAACTTCTTAAGAAACATACATGCCCTAAAAAGCTCCTCAATTCCTTAACTGAAGTTGGAGTGGGCCACTCACAAATCACCTTTTCTTTGTCTGGAGTTATCGTGTGCCCTTGGTCAAACATAACTTTGCCCAGGAAGGTGACCTGGGACTTAAAGAATTCGCACTTACTTATTTTTAATGTAAGGTCAGCTGCCTCACTTTCTCCACCACCTGCCAAAGGTATACTGCATGGGACTTATTATCAGGGGAAAATACCAATATATCATCCATGTAAGCTACTGCGCATACCCTTGGCAGGTCCCTCAAAGCTGCATCAATTCAGCATTTAAAGATAACAGGGGCTTTTTTAAGCCCAAAGAGCATAACCCAAAATTGGAAAATCCCCTTTCTGGTACGGAATACTTTCAGCACTCCTGGCCCTTCTTGAAAAAGATCTTATTGAACGCGTTTAAACAATCTATCTTGGAGAAAACTCTCTTCTTCTCCACATAGCGTGCAATCTGTGAGTCATGTGAGATGTGATGCAAGTCTGGTACTGTGACATTGTTGAGATTCCCATAATCTATGCATGGGCGTAAGGTACCATAGTCCTTCTCCACAAAGAGAAGTGGGGAACATACAGGTTAGGTTCGCTGAAAAATTGCGCCTTTGGCTAACTGCTCCTTAACCCAAACATTTAAGACTGCTTCCTCCCATAAAGTCAATGGATAAATAGGGGAAGATGTATGCACCAGATCAACGGTGAGCTTGAACTCATAATCAAACTCTGAGTGAGCTGGTAGTATATTGGATAAAGCTGCATCAAACAGATATTACAACCTCTCCAAACAGGAAGGTTGTGGAACCTCTAAAGATGGCTTCAGCAACGGAGCAAGACTGATTGTGTGGGTATTGGGTCAGTGGGGCAAATCGCATTGAAAGTTGGCTTCAGCCAAAGGTACAACTAACTCATTACCATTCTTCAAAGTTAAGCACAAGGTACTTTCTTTCAAGTTGGTTCTGACGTTAAACTTCCACCACCACTCTACACCCAAAATGATGGAGTACAAGAGATTTTTGATAGCTTGGAAGTGGTCAGACAAATGAAATTTACCAATTTGATAATCCACTAAACTCTTAATTTTCAGCGTGGGAATACCTTGGGAAGTCCCTCCTCTAACCATACCACATGGCAAGTTTCTCAGCTCAAGGTAGTCAGCTAGGTTTTGGTTAAGTAAATTATCTGAGGCTCCAATATCTACCACAATATTTGTGCTGATCTTCCTAAAGAGGAGAAAGGGTAGCAGTCAATGAAAAATATTCCCAAATAATCTCTATTTATTATAAAACGCCAACACTTCACCACCAAACTCTTCTTCAGGGTCTATCATACCCCAGGATACGTTTTTGCATTATAAAATGGAGAGGGAGAGTTGGCTACTCTTACTACTGAGGTCACATATCCCACCATATCTTCATCAACTGCACAGATGTTTTTATATTGTAGTAACAACTTCCTCTCCTTTCCTGGGTTCTGAAGATCATGGTGGTAGTCAAGCTTGGATTTTCTGTGTAATTTTATACACTGAAATGGGGTCCATATCTAAGCCATAAGAGAAGATATATGACTCAGTTGTATATGTGGAAACGTTATTATAAAATGCATTTTAGGCTGTGAATGACTTCATACCGCTTTTTCTTTCTCGTAACAATCACTTTAGTTACTACAATTCGATTCAAACAGCAAATTTGGATAATCACACACAGGAAAGATGGGCGACTTTAATAACAAAAATAATACAACATGGGAGAGCGTCGCAGCAAGCGGTGCGCTTAATGGTGCAACTAAGGGCAAGAAACGCCCTGAGGGGGACTAGGAACCCAATCTGCAAAGAAATCGCAAACTCATACACCATCTGGGTTTATGGTATTTACTGTAAAGCACGCGCAATACATGTACATTCAATTCAACCAACCTTTGTCAAAGGTGGAACACGGGATCAGACTCTTCCTTGGGGATGAGTCACCAACCCTGTGGTAGAAAACATGTGAGGCACAGCCCTCACTTTTCCCTCACGCGGTGTACGTAGCCACCAACAACATGGGCCGCGGCTGGATCAATATTGGTTTTGAAACAGCTGATGAAGCTGATGCCGCAGCAAAAAATCTGCGTGGAAATTGCCCTCCCTGAGGGCAAAAAAATTGTGCGCACTGCGCGCACCAGATGGAACAAAGCAAAGACTTTGTTCATCACCTTTGACTCGCTCCCCACCAACCTTCCTCATAAGATAATCGAGGAGGAGCTCCGCAAAGGTCTTGTGGCCTATGGAGAAATCCAACAACTTGAATTACAGCGATTTTGCTTAATGCCCGACCTGTGCACGGGCAAAGCTATCGTTGTAATCAACCCCTTCCCAGAAGTGGAAGAGGATTTATCCAGAATTCCCTGTGCAGCAGAATTTTACTTTGCAGATGGGGCCAGTTGGCTGCATTCTGAGTTACACCAGAACGCGCACCACCCATTTGCAACCACTGTGGCTCACTGGGCCACAAGGAACTTGCATGCCCTGTCAAAGAGGGCTTAATGAAAATGAATTTTGTGAAGAAGCTATGGATGAAGATAATGAAAACTTCGCCAAAAATGATTGATGGCCACCACCCATTCCGCTGGGGTGAAGATGAACTATACTCCTTCGTGGACTCAGCTACAAGTAAACAGCGTAAAGCAGCACAAAAAGCCTGCAAGAGAGCAGTGGCTGAAGCGGCGGCACATGCGGAATCCGCCATTAACCACGGACAAATTCAGGAGGATATTTCAGATATTCACCAAACCAACTAATCAGAACAATATGCCCAGGTCAAAAATTTTCACAGTAACCAGACTGAGCCACAAAGCGTCACCAGTCATTCACATACTGAGGAACAATGCAACTGCAATTTGGGTGGAAATGCGGTGCACAATGCAACAAAGTTGAACCTCAAAAATATAAAATCCAATCAACAACCCGCATTAAATCAACATGAGACCTGTGCAGGAAAAGTTGATGCAAATGCAAAAAACTGCAATTTCCTTGAATCATTGGGTCAGATCAAAAGAACCAATAATGGCAGTGAAAGAGTTGGAGTACAGATGCGGAGCATGGCCAAAATGAGCTGTGGTGGGATAGGACCAGAGGGTCCTCCCAACCACTCCTGAGGCACCACGGGCACCTCAGTGTCAATAAGGATGTTAAATATCGCGGGAGCCAGGGCTCATACGTCCCAAGCCAAAAAGCTGGCATTCCTGCGAAAAACTCTTGTAGATATCTTGGCCATCCAAGAAACCCACTGCCTACAAGGGGAAGAAGAATCCTGGTCAACCAGGGTCGCACCATCACAATCAGTATGGACATCTCACTGTGGAGTGATAGTCCAAAACAACAAAAAATTTAAAATTACAAATTCATTATCACACTTGCACGGTTGAGTCCTGGTAGCAACAATCACATGCCAAGATGAAATAATTTCGTTAGCATGTATCTACGCACCGTGTACCGCAACTGAGAGAAAAAAAATTTGAAAAAAATTTCTACCCTCACCCTCCCACCAGATATCATCATGTTAGGCGATTTCAACTGCTGGGTTAACCCCAATACAGATTGATGGCCTAATCCCAGGGGATACCCACCTGGACACATTGAATATCACACAATGAAGGCATCTCTTGGCTTACAGGATGCTCTTCCTCCCAATTCACCAATCCTTCCCCATATGACAAGACCCAACATATGTGAGGGACTGCTCATATCAATGAGTCGTATTGACCACATCCTCATCCCACAATCCCACCACTCAAAAATCTCCAAATTTACAACAAAAAAGATCAATTTTTCTGATCACCGATTAGTTATGGTGCAGTTAGCGCCAACCCAATCCCACACACAGGTGTCGCCTTGGAGAAAGCTTTACCCAGAAAATATAAGATTGCCTGAGATATCTAACTGGGTTGAAAATAAGGCTACAAACCCAGAATTCACAGCCCCATTCACTTCGGATCCCATTGGAACATGGGAATATTTCAAAAAAGATTTAATCAACAAAACCTGACATATTGCATCACGCAAGTACACCGTGGACACAGCCACAATATAGTGTACCTTGGCAGAACTAGACCACCTGGAAATAAATACTCCGAGATCTGGCTATAGCCCTAATTGGGGATGCAAATGGGCAGAAATTTCAGCCCAACTTAACAATCTCATCTTTGAACACCAACACAGAATCAAAGTATTGAACAAAAGTAAGTTCATAAAGGAAGGTGAAACCTGTTTGACATACTTTTTCCGCCAATTCCACTCCCACAGAAACCAGCCCACATGCACACAGGTCCGCAAGACCAACGTCACTGTGGCAACTGACCCTGAGGAGGTCAAGGTGGAAGTACACCACTATTACACCGAATTATATCGCGATATGCCAACAGATCCATAAAAAATTAAAGGTTTTTATTCAAACTGCCAAGATACAAAGTACACCATCAAATTACAATATACTATCCCTTATCACACGGGAGGAGCTTTGGGAAACAATTCGCGGTGCACCACGTAGGAAATTCCCAGGGCCTGATGGGATACCCCACGAATTTTACAAAAAATATTTTCAACAAATTGCCCCCCTCCTATTGGCGTCAATGAACCAGAGTTTGTTGGAAACACGCCTATTGCCAGGAGTCCATGAATCCTACGTTATAACCTTGTATAAAAAGGATGACAAGTTAAAACTTTTCTTTCTCGTTGCAATCACTTTTGCAACCTATTCAATTCAAGACTGAATCTAGTTTGATAATCTCACAGAGGAGATTAGTCTGCGCCCATGTCATATAGCAGTTGGTCAAGCAAGGTAAGAGGAGCAGGTGGAAGGCCTGCAGCCTCCAACGTTCAAAAACGCCCTGGAGAATCCAGCGGAATAGACAAAAATCTTAAAAAACTGGCAGTCACGATTTCCCCAGAGATACTCGCATGGCAAGCACAATGCAACCAGTACATCAACACGCCACACTCCCAACCACTTTTATCAGTGGAATTTGGAGTCCGCGTGATCTGGACATCCAAAAACGGTTTTATGGGAAAAATTTTGTGAAGATGTACACAAAATTTTCCCGACCGCGGTGTATATTGCACCTCACTCCATGTCACATGGTTGGCTGGACCTAGGTTTCGAAAGCAAAAAAGCAGCAGATGAGGCTGCAGCAGTGCGCATAGTGGTCGACCTCCCCAAAGGGCAACGGGTTGTCAAAACCAAATGAACCAGATCGACAAAATCAAACCAAATTTTCCTCACGTTTGACTTTTTGCCTACTACAGTAAAACGTGACATTTTGGAACAACACCTGAAAGATGGTCTCGCCATATATGGTGAAATACAATCTTTCAAAATGCAACGCTTCACACTGATGCCACACCTGTGCACCGGCAAAGCCATTGCAGTTCTGACCCCAACTGAGGAGATCACGAAGGACCTAACCCACATCCTGCACTCCACTTTTATTGATATTGCAGGGCATACCACCCACCCATTCTGGGTGACCGTGGACAGCGTGCACCCCATTTGCATCCACTGTGATGCGTTCAGCCATAAGGCGCATGCATGCCTCATCAAGGAGGGCGTCACATTCTAAGAGCACCCCTCGGCGGCCATGGCCAATGGGGAGGCGCACTACAAATCAACTGCAAGCACCAAGGAGGCTTTCCTGTGGGGAGCACAAGGCTGCTACCTATTGGTAAAGCCTATCTCCCTGCAGGAGTGGAAGAAGGCCAAGAAGGCCCATAGGGCCACAGCCAAGGAAACAGCCAAGGCCACCACCGCTATCCCACACTCACAACGCCAGGAGGACATGGAAACCTTCATGGTGGAAGCAACTTGGGAATCCATCAACCAATCAGATTGGGAAGCCCATGCTGAGTGGGCCACTCAATCCGAGGATCTTATAGGAGACTTGATCTCACCCAATCGTTGCACCCAAGCTCCAGTCAAAACTGACTTGGGACCTATCCCAACTGAAAAAAAAAATTTTGCCCTGCTCAACGGTGCACCAAACTCATCCGCACTGCAAAAAATTCATCCGACGTTAGGAAAACAAAAAGTGAAGGCCAAAGCCAATGTGACTCTTTCCACAAAAATCAACAAAACTCCGATAGCATTGCTGCTAACACTTACACTGCTGTGAAAGCCCGTGGGGACCTTGAAGAGGCTGGTGGGCCCAGGGCCCACCCCTCACACCTAAGGTGCGATGGGGAAACCTTCACTTTAGGGACATTGAATATCACCGGACTCAAGGCCTCCCCATCCCAGGCTAGGAAACTGAGTTTTTTACAACACAATTTACCCGTGGATATCCTGGCCATCCAGGAGTCCCACTGTCCATGAGGTTCCGAGAATACTTGGAAAACAATGCTCCTCCCATCCCTATCCTTTTGGTCAAAGCACTGTGGGGTGCTAATTCAGAAAAATAATTTTTTCAAATTTGTATCCTCAGAAACATTCCTAAATGGCTGAGTGCTCATCGTCACCTTCTCATGGGCTGAAGTAGCGCATGCAATTGTCAACATCTATGCCCCAAACGGTGCACATGAGCATCAGTAATTACTCTCATTGGTCAAATCCCTCCCACTACCCCCTGATTCTTTCCTAGTCAGCAACATGAACTGTTGGCTAACCTCACTAACGGACTGGTGGCCTCCCTCACCCCACACCCCACAGGGTCATGTAGAACTACGCGTTCTAAAGGCCACCCTTGGGTTAATGGATGCGCTGCTGCGACATGCCCCGCTGCTCAAAAACATGACATGTCCCCACATCCACAACGGCCAATTAAGGTCTATGACCCGCATCAACCTTATTCTAATGCCGGCGAAATTCCAACCCCACATCTTTCACTTCAAAACAACAGAAATGGAATTCTCTGACCACTGACTGGTCTCGATAACCTACCACCTACCTGTCACAGTTGCTAAGGCCCCACATTGGTGCAAAATCCGTCCCCCCAAGCTCACATCGCCAGGATTTTCCATGTGGGTGGAAGAGGCAACTTTGGCAAAAAAGTTTGTTGCACCATTTTGTGTGGACCCCATTTCCACATGGGCAACTTTCAAAGAGGACACCATCTGCCACTCTAGCCATCTCTCCTCCAGACGCTCATGAGCCACATCAGCGGTTAGCTCATGCGCTCTGGCAGAATTGGCACACTTGGAGTCCAACATTCCAGCTACAGGATACAGCCCTGCATGGGGCTGGAAGTGGGTGGAGGTAGCCACCCACCTCAACGCACTCGAAAGGCAACACAAACATCAGGTTTGTGTTCAATACAGGGCCACACGCATCACAAAAGGTGACAAGTGCACCACATATTACTTTAAAAAAATTTCGCACCATGCCAGAGCGTGGCCTGCACACAGGTGCGAAGATCAGATAATTCTATTGTGGACACACCGGCTGAAGTGGCAATCAAGATGCAAAAATATTACTCCGAGTTGTACCAAGCCAAACCAATTCAGCTGGCTGAAGTGGCAGTTTTTTCAACCAGAGCTCATAGCTGCACCATTTCCAATACCCAGAAATAATGAATTTAATTACTCCAAATGAATTATGGACAGCCATTTGCAGTGCGCCAAACCAAAAATGCCCAGGCCCAGATGACATCTCATATGAGTTCTACAAAAAATATTTCAAATATATATCCCCACTTCTGCTTGCCTCACTTAACCAAAGCCTGTTGGAAATACGCCTCCTACCAGGAGGACATGAGGCCTTTACTGTCACACTCTTCAAGAAAGGGGATAAGCTTGACTTAGCCAACTGGCGCCCCATTTCTCTAACAAACACAGACACCAAAATTTTAAACAAAAATTATGGTTAACCGATTAGGGACTGTAGCATCTGCCGCCATCTCCCCAGAACAATTCAGTTTCATCCCCAGAAGGTCAATTTGGGATAACATGCACTCTGTGGCTAATGTATGTCAGTCCACAGCCTCTGGGGCACTTGTATTCTTGGATCAACAAAAGGCCTATGATAGAGTAAACTGGGAATACCTTAGGGCCTGCCTCCATCAATTCCGCCTACCCCCCGCTTCATAGACTGGGTGATGCTGCTCATGGAATCTGCAACAATGGCAGTGCGTGGCCCTGGCTTCCTAATGGAAGTAGTCCGCCCTCAAAGGGTCTTGCGACAAGGGGACCCCCTTAGCCCACTCTTATACAACTTCAGCCTTGACCCACTACTGCAAAATGTGAATGCCCAACTCACTGGGTTCATGTGCCAGGCCAAGCCCCAGTCAAGATATTGGCGTTCGCAGATGATTGTGTGGTTGGGGTGTCTAATAATTAAGATGCACGCGCGCTTGAAGCTCTCACCCAGGAATATTCCCGGGTAAGCAACGCGGCACTGAACGCCTACAAAACTGAAATCATCCTCCTTGGTCAGTTTCAGAACTGCTGGGCCCCAGAAACTAGTTCCCAACCCGGCCCATCTGCTCGCCCACGTCCACGCCTTACTAACTCAACACACACCGCTCCACTGGTGCTCCCCTTCATGCTAAGTCCTACCATAGGACCAGTGCGCCATCTAGGCGTGTGGATGGAGGCAGGCGGATACGCATCAGCAGTAATGGAGTGCCGTATTCTGGACAACGTGACAAAGCGAATCGCCTCTCTCAGAGCCCACCCTACTTCCCTTACTGGCAGGGTTGTTTTAGCCAACTCTATGCTCCTATCCAAAGTCTGGTTCAGAGCCCACGCCATCCCCTTTTCCCCAAGCTTCTTCAAATCCTTGTATGCCTTGCTACAAGGATGGCTTTGGTCAGGCCGCCCTCCACCAGTGCGGCTAGAGGTCATGTTTGGCCCTCATCATCATGGTGGCATGGGCCTGCTTGACTTCAAAGCCCATGCTGCCAAGATCCTGGGCACCTGGATCGCGGCCGTCGCCACTCCTACACTCCCATCCCAACACTGGTCCCGTGCAGCCCGCTCCAACTTCTCCTGAGCCTTGGGCCTCAATAATCCATCAAACCCCCACTCCCTGATGTAATACCTCGCATCACACATATCAGCCACAGGTCCTCACGGGACAAAAACCCACTACAAACGAATTCTACTCTCCATGCAGAGCGCAGAGTGGAGAATTTGTATTAGTGGACATACAACCCAAAGAGGCCGCCCCTCTCCTCAGTTCACACAAGAGGTACAGGGGCTACCCATCCATGATGGCGTGATCCCTATTCGGCCCCATGTCCTATCCAGGGTGGACTACCTGGACATGATGGACATCCCTTATTCCATTGAGACCCAAAAAACAATCTGGAAATATGTACATCACCCTCTGTTGCAGCCTCAAGTCTGCTCCCATGTGTGGCGCTGCCTGAGGTGGGTGTATCATACAGCTGAGCGCTCTAACGTTTTACACTCATCCTGTGTCATGTGCAGCCAGTATGTAACGCTGTTCCACCGCCTGGAGAAGTGCTCCACCTCTAAAGTGATATGGCGCGAAGTTCAATGTCTGCTGGGCCAGTATCAAACGCATCCCTTCAGTCTATCAAGAGATATGTTTGCTCTATCAATGGCCTCCTCCCTTCCGCCCTCCCTCCGTGCTCTGGTGGTTGCAATCGCCATGTGACCATCCACACGATTGTCTTAGATGCCATCGCAGGCTCCACCCCCACCCTCCCAGAAACTGTCCACAGATTCTGGTCTCATTTGGTGGACCACTTTCAAGCGTGGATGTTTGGATACCTCCCACCACGTCGCCGACAGCTGATCTCCTCCTGGTTCCCAGTCTGGTTCATCAAATCAGACCCCTTCCTCCACACGTGCTCAATAGTGGCTACGGCCCCTTCACACGTTCCCTCCCCCTCCCCATAAGTGGCGTTCCCACTGGCAACAAGAGATAGCATCGCTTCTCTGGGGTGCCTCCCCCAGTACTAAGTTTATCTGTCCTGAGTCATATTCAGAAGTGTCTGTCCCATGGTCAGCCTTCCCCGCAATAAAATTTAAAAAAAAATTAAAAAGGGTGACAAGTTGGACCTGGCCAACTGGCGCCCAATTGCACTCTCCAACACTGACACAAAAATTCTAACAAAAATTCTAGCAGCTAGATTAGGCGCAATTGCATCTGACGCCCTATCACTCAACCAGTTTGGGTTTATACCAGGGAGTTCAATCTGGAACAACATATACCATGTTACAAACATTTGCCAATCCAAAGCAACTGGTGCCCTGGTCTTCTTGGATCAGGAAAAGGCGTATGACCGTGTTAGCTGGCCATACCTAAAAGAATGTCTACATGCCTTCAAACTCCCACCAAGATTCATAAAATGGGATGCTCTTAACAGAATCTGCAACCATGGCTGTATGCGGCCCTGGATTCCTAACAAACAAGATTAAACCACAAAGAGGGCTCAAACAAGGGGATCCCCTCAGCCCACTGCTATACAATTTCAGCTTTGACCTGCTCCTCCGAGTAAATGACTCACGTCTCATGGGGATAACCGCACAAGGACAACCAACAGTCAAGATACTGGCCTTTGCAGATGACTGTGTAGCAGGTATAGCAAACAATGAAGATGCCTGACAGTTGGAACACACTCTAGAGGAATACTCCAAGGTGAGAAATTCATCGCTCAATAAAAGGAAGACAGAAATCATCCTCTTGGGCAAATACACAAACAATTGGGCCACAACATCAGAACCTCACACCAACACTCGAAGAAAAACCCAATTATATTACCCTTTGCAACACCTCCCACCACCACTCCTGTCCATCACCTTGGAATCTGGCTAGAATCAGGGGGATATGCTAATGAGACAATGGAAAGTAACCTGTTACAATGGGTATCCAAACGCGTCGCCTCCCTCAAGGGAAGAACCCCAGGATTAACAGGACAAGTTACAGTTGCTAACTCGCTCATCTTCCCAATACTGTGGTACCAGGCCCATGCGATAGCCTTCTCACCTACCTTTATAACCTCAATTCGCGCGCCTATCCAGGGCTGGCTGTGGCCTGGCTCTCACCCTCCTATACGGATGGAAACACTATCTGGCCCACGCTCAAGCGGAGGCACGGGACTAATAGATTTTGAGAGCCATGCCAATCACATCCTAGGTACCTGGATAAAGGAAATCCTTGCTCCAGACCTCCCACAACAACATTGGTCCAGAGCAGCAAGGACTAACTTTGCACAGGCGCTCAAATTAACCAACTCACATAGTCCACCCAGACTACTTTCATACCTTGCCAAGCACCCTACTGCAACAGGTCCGCATGGAACCTCCCCTCATTTCAAACATATCCTCCGAACTATCCGCCATATGGGATGGACCATAGAGAACATGGGTACTATACAGGGAAGGGGACGACCCAGCCCCCAATTCAAATTAAGAAACTCAGAAAACCACCCCCAGAGGGATATACTCGCAACAACCCCAAGCATAGCTAATATAGAATACCTAGATATGCTGGAAATTTCCTATGATTTAACCATACAGAAAGCAATGTGGAAAATGACACACCACCCACTCCTACAACCAAGGATAAGAGCAAACGCCTGGCGCTGTTTGAGAAGGACCTATAGGATAGCGGACCACTCCAACTCCCTCCACAAAACATGCGCAGTATGTGGAGGGGAGGGATCCCTACATCACCACCTAGAAACATGCCCCCCAACCAAAGCTATATGGCAGGAAGTCGCACGCCTACTCAAGATTCAAAACAAACAGGAATTCTCGATATCAAAGAGTATCTTCATGCTCCAGATCGAGTCACCAATCCCATCTACCCTCCGCTCCCTGATAATACCCATTGCAATGTGGACTATACACACAATTTCATTAGATGCGTTCAAGGGCACGGTCCCAACCATCCATGGGATTATTAACAGATTCCATGTCCACTTACTAGAGCACTTTCAAGTCTGGCTCTATGGATATATGAGACCAAGACAAAAAGCGCTCATAGAATCATGGTTCCCACTCTGGTTCCTCCACACAGACCCTTTCCTTCACACCTGCTCCATAGCAGGGGAAACCCCCTTGGAGTAGTGCACCAACCCCCCATACCTGGCAGTCCCGCTGGCAACAGGGGTAACTTGAGTACCCTGGGGTGCCCAATTTTTATATTTCTTAGTTATTCTCTTAGTTTCACATATATTTGGTAATGTCTGTCCCCTGGTCAGCTTACCTCAGTTAAATAAAAATGACTCCATACCCATTTTGGTGATGGAATATGAGATTATCCAAGGCCATAACTATCAGGCCCTTCATTGAGGATATCACCTGCACCTTCTGAATGCGGTGCCAAATAAAAACTAGTTTATTTGTGTCAATTTTATGAAATTCAGTGGGGTCAAGTAATCATGACTCTCAGATTGTGAAGCGACTGTATCCACCAGATACAAGAAAGAAGGGTGGTTACTTTCTAGTCAGAGACAGCTAGAATAACTCTGAGATGCAACCATCAGAAAAATGAGAAAATGGAGGTGAGCCCCACCACAGCCATGGCCAACAGCTGGTGCCCACCATTTGCACTTTGCAAAAGTTCCACATGGAAAAAGTTCATGCATGTAAGGAAAAAAGGTTGTCATCTAATGTCAGGAGAGTATCTATAACTCTCCAGTTCCCTGTGTGGTGGTGCTTGATGCACAGGTCTAATGCAAGGGAACTAGTCATTAGTATTCTAAGTAGAAAAGCTCAGCAGAGGGTGCTTGGGCTAAAGTGGCATAGGTTGATGGTGGGGTAATCCGGTGAACATTGATAATGATCATAAAATTAACAACGCTTGGCTTTGCCCCAAAGGGGAGTTCACATCCAAGCTTTGACAAGAGTTAGAGTATGAAGGTGACTCAGTATGGAGGGAAACTGAGCTTCCCAATGGTGTATCTGATGCTATTGTAATACTCAAGCAAATAAAATGGCTAACATGTTGCAAGTCCTCCTCAAAGAGGTCCACGCACGGGTTTATCAAATTCACATAAATTTTAAAATAAAAGTGTATACAAACAGGGTATTTGTTATAGGGAAGATGACCAACAAGAAAAATTGGTCATGAGAAACCATATTTAAGCCAACTTAGGGTAATCTTTGATAAGAAAAAGTAGTACTAAGCCTTGGTGCACCAATAAGTTCATGCTCCCATATGACCAGGGAACATACTTCAAAAATTGACCTTACTTGAGTGATTAATTGAAGTTGAGTCTGACCTGAGTTATAATTTCATAAAGTGAACGGGTTTTGTACCCATGTTCACCAATGAACCAAATCAAGCCATCATCACTGAGTAGATAACTCATCCATTTTAATGCAAGAGCCAAAACAAGGGGCTGGATGTTATGCACCTCACTTGTACCAACCTGAGGATACCTAGCTTATAACCAGCGTTGGTCCAAGGATGTTTGAGGTCAGAAAGATCCTGAAGGTTAACCATTTGGACCTCCTGCCACTCAGCCTTGTTCTTTATGTTGGTGCCCTCAATAAGGTCATGTAAAGATGACATGGACCTTTTTAAATAAGCAAAAGTACCCATGGCTGCCTCAAAATTGTGATGCGGATACAAAAGGACAGAGTTCAAAAAGTCTGCTGCACTTGAATATGAGTCCCAAGTCAATTATAAGTAGAATTTTATTCTTTGTTACTTCATCTAAATCATCTGAAGTGTGCAGTAGATATCTGAATGGGCAAAGAAATAAAGGTGGTTATTGTGATTCATGCTTATCTTATTAGATGGGAGTTGGGTAAAGGAATATAAACCCTATAAGGTGGAAAGAACTGGTGAGGCCCTGGACCAACATAACCTAATCCCAGATCATTAAAGTTCACCTAGCTAATTTATAAGTAGTGGATTATCCATCTTTGGATATAATTGTTGGTTGTTTATGTCAAGTTTTAGTAAATTAAAGTCAAGAGTGGCCTTTGGATTAAATTTGTGGGCTCAAATAGATTTGTTTGTAGTTGTGAAGTACCAATAAAATTATCCTAACCTTTCTATTGGGGAGAGAATTGTAACTTCATTGAAGTCCATTGGTAAATGTGATTGATGTTGTTTACTGATGCAGTTTTTAGATGCCCCTTTGGTGAGCACCATTTACAGTTATTTTGGGTAATAGTGAGCTGAATCTGGGGTAGCTTTTTATTGAAATTGAAAAATATTGAGATCTCTTGATAACCTCAAAGTTGCAAAATTTTTTAGGGCTCTAGTTTTTTTTACAAAAATCTAATAATAACTCTTTGGAATAATACCCTAAAGAATTGGTTTTCTTAATTTTAAATCTAGGACTAAAACTAGCATGAAACTTCTGCTTTCAGCAATTCAAGAGTTATATATAGATTGGTTATCAAATTATAGCTTAACAATTTAAAATTAATACTTTAAGATATTGGTTAGCATGGTGAAAAAAGGTCTAGTAGTTACTGGACATCAGGGTATCCCACTTTATGTAGTATAGATGCTGAAGAAATAGCTTTTCTAGAATGGTTACATCTTTAGGGAAATCTTCTATATTCTATATTACTCTTATTAAAGCCTTGATACTAACCCTATAAATTATTTGACTTAGATATAAATCAATCCAATATCTATGGTAGCTCTAGTTAGAGCATTTTATGGAACCTTCATCAATCTTAATAGATCACATAATAGATTTTCATTGGCCAATTAGTGTGATGACATCCCAGAAATAAAAAAAGATACTAAAAATTAATTCTGAAAGGTTTGAGTTGAAAGGAGTAAAGTTTTTAACTGATATTTATCATTTCATGCTATACAGCCACAATTTTTTAAGGTTTCTCACAATAACCTAGCCTATCTACAGACAAACAGAAAATATGAGACCATGGTAATTAAGCAAGGAAAGCTATACATATGAAACCTTATCAACTAGTCATACCAATTTTTGACTTGCCAAGGTAAGCTGGAGACCTCATCATCTACCAGCTCTGCTATGCAAAGTCACCATAAATAATAACACAATAGATTCACTGTAGTAATGTGCCTGTAGACTGACAAAAACAGGCGCTTATTTGGACTTGCAATTATATAACTGAAATAAGGATTGGCACTTGAGTGAGTAAAGATTTGGTCAATATTACATGTGATAGAGTCTCATATAGCAAGACAATTACTGATGTGTATAATAAGATATACAGTTTAGCCAATGGTTTACTAAGTCAAATTTAATGGATGGGTAGAAAGTATGGAAGATACTCATCTATAAGGACTACAATAAACTATAAGCGAAAGCTATTATCTACACTCCTAAATGAGTTTGATGAGCCTTTAAAAGTTGGCTATAGATCAAAGTATCTTTAAAGCTTACTATTATAATATTTAGCTTTAGATTAAATTAAAAAGGAACACTGGTCCCAAAAAGGGTACTCTATAGAAGTTAAATATCATGAGTACTAATTTATTATTATAGAGTTGAAAATCTTTTCTGCACTGGATTGATAAGGCATAGCATCAACCATAAATTTGCATACCTTTAGCTTGCACTTTATGGTATATGTATCAATTTTAATGAATAAAATGTATGAGCTTACATTTGCAAAGTTTACAATAACTTTAAGTGAGCTTAGACTTTGCTAATATCAGTTAGCTTAAAAGAGCTAAAATTTAGACCAATTTAAATCTGTCCGATTTAGGCAAGCATGTAGTGTATGGCAGCACTTGACCCATCAGAGCTAGTTTTTTGATTTATCTATATATATTTCATGGATATTCTAAAAGCTCTGGATATAAGTGATGTATGGATACCCTAGTATCTATATGTTGGGATTTCAGTATGTCCACATAATCCAGCTTATTTATTTACTACTATCTTCTTTGTCCGCTGTGGTGAATTACCATAATAGATGTGGGAAATATCATGATATAATAAATAATGTTAGTTGTTATTCCTTATGGGATACTGATTGATTCATTGGGATTTGATCCTGCTGGACTACTGATATTCTATTGGGAAGGATTCTTGGCAACTAACTTTGATTCAATTATTGATTTAAAAAAGTAAACGAGTTGGGTCAACCTTAGGACAAATATACCTCACCAAGTTTTTTTGTGCTAGTTTCAAACCGGTTTAAATCAAAACCTAACCCAGAGTGGAGCAGGAACCACCCCACTATTACCAATCCTCTTAATTATTGATTAGATGATTGATAAACTAATTATCTTGTATAATTTAATTGGAGTTTGTTGCCAATTGATTAAGGGTTTATTGTTAGTTGCTGGGTACTGGAAACGCTTTTTGGCAGAAACTTGCAGCTTACCCATTAGATAATATGACCTGCTGTTAATATAGAAAAGGACCCATTACTTAATCAGGTTGCTAGCTTCAAAGGATAATTTTCTAGGGTTAAGTAAAGATGTTGGAACTCATTTTTCAGACTCTACCCAAGAGGTGACATATTCTTGTCAGCGGTGTAATCTGAATAGATGGATAAAGTAATCATTTTTGGATGACTCCTGAGCGTTAATTTATTGGTGGTGGCTGCCATTCCTATTGGGGCACTGACAGAAGAGTTGCATCAGATTTCTCTATATAAATCTCTTATTCTTTATTAAATAAAGTATTAATAAACAGTTCAACTTGAAATAACCTTTAAATAGTTTTGCAATTTATACTATATACCCTTATGATTAGAATAGAAGAGAAAGGATTTTTTTATCTATTTGTCATTAGCCAACTCCTGGGATTAGAGTTGAGGGAAAAGTTCCCTTGCTTTCCAGGAATACCTTCCAGGATTAGAAGGAAAAGTTTTAGCACCTGTCTAGCGTTGAAGACATGCTCAATTTAGTTGTGAAGAGCTCAACTGTAATGATATTATCATACTATTGTCAACTCATCTATTTATTATTATTATATTCAATGCACACATTGAACCTGTTCTATAAACCCAAAAAAGTTCACATTATACAAAAGCAAATCTAATTAATAAAATGTCATGAGGTCAATCACTATAGCTCCTATTGAATTTCAGGACTATAAATTTATAAAATTAAGGGGTGATTCTAAGCCTATGAAAACTATTGGCTAAGTGAGCTTGATAGCACCCCACTCACCTCCATAACATCAATATTTGAGACATCAACCAACAAACTTGTGGTACTAAAATATTGGCCAAACTATGCAAAGTTAGACTGCAACTTTATACTTGGTTAACATCTTTATAATCCAAGTTAGTAGGGGTGATGGAGCTTATTCACTTTTGTTGATATTTATAGACTTAACAGGTTTATTTTGGTTAACAAATATCTTTTTCAACAGGGAAATTGAGTACTACAGGCTAAGTTGTATCCTAATCCTTTCACTTTTTAACAAGAAAAGCATTGTTTTTAGCCCTTAACTTTACAAAAAATTGAATTTTTACCCTTAAGTTTAACGAATAAAATTTTGCATTTTTGCCCTCACTTTACAAAAATTCAGCAAAATTCAGCTTCTAGAAATTTATTTTTCCACATGAAAAAGAATCGAGTTGAAATAGTATTTATATTTTAATATTGAAATGGAATTGGAAACCAAATACAAATATTTACAACCATATCCATTTAAGGGTGATTATGAAACCTTAAAGCATCCTACTGCACATAAGGCCACCGAACATTCACCACCGGCTGTATATACATCTTTTTGGGCTTATTTCCTTTTTCCGCTGTACATATCCTACAGGCTAATCTTTTTTCTATTTTAAAGTTTTCTGCCTTGGGCATTTTTAGATTTACTCACCTTATACTTTTTCATGCATATATATATATTTAGATTTACATCCCTTATATTTTTCCCATAAATATACATTTTAGATTTACATAAACCCATATTTTTCGCGTATATGCATTTTTAAAATAACATGCCCCATATTTTTTTATGCATATATGCGTGATCATAAGTAAAAAGGGTTAAAGCGTACCATATAGTTCAGAATGCCAACTCAATTTAACCCCATCCGCTCATCTTTTAATGCTGGCCTGTTGGGCTGTATTGATGGGAGTATTGGAAGCCATCCATACCATAGTTTATTACTTCGGTAGTAAGCGTATTAACCCTTTAACCCCATCCTTCGATCCTCAAACTATAAGCTAGGTTATCCTATTAAGAAATTGTAGAGCTTAGATTAAACTTATGTTTAAATTATAGGAAAATCTTGAGCCAGTTAAACGATTAAGTTTAACCTACATAGCAAAAAAAGGCATTGTCACATTAGCCATGACTGGGTAAGCGTAGAGATGATGGGAGACCAATTAGGTGATAGAATCATCCCCCAACTGTCGAGCGAGGGTTAGAACCCTCAACCCCATTTTATTCATGTACGCCAGCCTTGTTTCCCCTTTATCAACATACATATCCTAAAACTACTTTATATAGGCCCTTTAAAAATTAAACCCCCAACCAAATTTATTCCAACTACGGTATGCGCAAAAGTTAGGTTTCCCTTAAGGCTTGTCTCCTATACGTGACGTAAAGTTAACAGGTTCCTCAAGTTCAGTTTGCACACTTTATGCATCGGCCAACCTGATTATACATCACAAGAGAAACATGGTCCATAGATATATTAACTTCCCTTACTGTAAAGGTACCGATTCCATTGTAATCCCCATTACAGAAAACCGACAAAAATAGAAATAAAGGAGCTTTAGACGGGATGCCCACCAACCAAAAGCCCATTCAACCCATCAACTTTGAAAATTCGCAACATTCAAAACGGCTAACCAACAGTTTACCCACCCGGTAATTCAAATAACCGGATAACCCCAGACTTGAGGTCGGCGTGTAAAATTCGAGCCCGGGTTTAAAAGGCAGCGCTGGCGGCCCCAAATCGGGCTCGACGATCCAAATATAAAGGTTGGGCCGGCAAGGTTGAAAAAACCTAAGTAAAACGCCAAAATTTGAAATAGGCCGCCGACGTTTATTATGCGCGAGTGGGCTAAGGACCCTCGGGCTAGCCGGTAAAGCTGACGATGATGGCCGAGTTTGCCAGGCCCGCCTCCGCGATGCTCAGGTTGAGCTTACCGGCCAACGACTCCCGGATGCAGATCAGCTACCAACCAGTTAATATAGTTGCGGCGTTACCTCCAAGTCCGTCGCCCCCTTCGGGACATGGACCTTCACGTACTGGTAGAGGCTCGTAACCGGAAGCTCCAGGGGGAACCGCTTCACCTTCCGAGTGGTGTCTGCAAGATCAGCATCAACCCCCTTGGCGTAACGTACCCGGGAACCTAAACTGGATGCGGGTGGACGCGGGCCCCGGTTCGACGTCCGGAAGATCTCGGGGCGGGAGGGACTCTAAAGGTTGTTGGCGTGAATTAGGGACGCACCCATCAGCTACCTATTATCTCCTGGGGGGATAAGGTTGGGGCCGACGGCACAAGGTCATCGCCCACCACGTCAACCTCACAGTCATCAGCGTCGTCATCGGAGATGCGGCTTTCATCCAAGCCCATACGCGGGGCTTCGTAAGGCCTCAGCGAGGCTCGGATGGCGGCCTCCAGCTGTTCCTGCTCCGACATGCCGTCGATATCCTACAGGGTTAGCCGCAAAAAACCGCTAACCCCGGACTCGGGAGGCGGGACGGTCGGGTACTCGAGCCGGCCGGCGAGGGAATTCTTGTTGAGGAATTGTTTGACTGGTGGTTAGAGAAGCGAGTAGCCTTACGTTGGTTGGTCAAGGCGTAAACGCCAAGCCGCTTGGACCAGTGCGTCAACCTTTCGCCTTCCTTACGTTAGCCAATTTGGGAAGCCTACCGGTCCGCGGGTCAAGGATGGCCAGGTGCGGGTAGGTCCGGATGGGGTAGAAGGCGCGGAAATCCTTGCCGGGGGTCGAGTCCGCGTGGTACTGCACCACGACGAAGTGGGCCTTTAATACCTCCCGCAACGGCTGGTCATCCCACAAGTTGAGGATCTCCGCCATGTGCGGCTGGTTGGTAAAGCTAAACACCACCACCAGCACAAACTTGTCCTTCCGCTTGGCAGCGCGGCGCGCCTACGCCCATCAGTCAAGATCAACGTTGGGTTTACATCGTTGAGGGTGATGTGCATGGTCACTTTCTCACTGGCTTTGCGGAAGCGCGCGTAAAGCGTGGAGGGCCCATGCTCGGCCCTAAGGCGAGGGGGTCTCTCCAGGGCGTTGGGGCCTGGGCCACCGCCTCGTGATAAATGTAGGGCTGGTTGCGGTCGACTCTTCGCAGGTAGCTGTTTGGACCTCCCGTCCTCTCTTGTGGGCGGGAACTGAAATCTGGTTTTGGAGTTAATAGGATGCAAGGGGCGCCGATTAAAAGGGCTTTCGATAATTAGGGATATTCGAAGTCAAAGCCCATATCTATAAAGAAAGCATGAAAGCCTAAATCTACCTAGTACCGCAGGATCATCTGCAAATATCTCGCTGATGGGCGGGATGTAAGGCTGGTCATGGGTAGCACCGGGTCCATTGGGAGACGTCTCGGATGGCGAATGGAGGCCAATCGGCTGGTGGCCCAAAACTTGGCTTGAGTCGTGCAGGGTCTGATTCTCCAAGTCCGTTTGCATCCTGGGTTCCGGAAGGTCGAGGAGCACGGGAGGCTCCTCCGGAACCGTTCGCTCTAACCGACCCCAAATTTAGAAACTCTCTAACGGGAATTCACACGGAAGATTGTAAGCACCCTCCAAAAGAGCATCCCACTACCTTCAGAGGCAGGCTCCGTCTCCATATTTATGGCTTGCGAGGTGGGAAACCCCTGCCCGCTCTCATAGTATAAAGTTAACGCGTGGTGGAGATCCCCATCGGAGAACGTCAGATACTGGCGAGCGAGGTCGAGGTCGGTCACCCCGGTGACGGAACAAAAATCGGATAGCTCCAAGTCTGAAACGCCCGACATCTAAGCTTCACAAACGCACATTCAGCACCATTTTAAAGAACATTAAAAAGCGAGAGATCTCAGAAAGGGATTTTTAAAGGGGGTAACTGTCAAAGTGCAAAACCCGAAAGTTCAGCCCAAACAAAGCGGTAAAAGGATGGGTTTAACGGTTAACCTGTCCAGTTAAGGTTCTAAGCCTACAGTTGAATGAATGAAAGGTTTGAAAAACAAAAAGGGCTCCAAACTCAAATCAATTATACAAGCTTATGAAAAAAAATTAAAAGCGGTGGGTACAGTTAAACCTAGGTAGACGTTAGGCGCTTTAACTAATCGCTGGGAAAGCTTAAGGAATCAAGGTTATATGGTTTAAAGTTTAAACCGGTTCCACCACAGCTCATTGAGATTTGCTGATCGGCGGGGTACTTACCGGAGGTTTCAGTTATCTCAAAGGTAGTGTCCAAATTAGGACCTTCATCATCTCAAAACCGTCCACTTAAAAGCTGGGTTAGGATTTCCCCACATTGATCTCCATTTGTTCAGATCCTGAATCGGGAAGTTACTCCGAATTCGTTAGTCTGAAGCCTTTAATTTTACACCCCCTTTTCTAAAAGCGGCTAAACCATTAGCAACTTCAAAGAATTGCGATCACAATTCACCTTACAAAAAAGCTTCTAGAAACCAAAAAAACTTCTCGCTTACAACCTTTTATGAGAACACTTTACCCACCTACCCAAGAAGCCTTATCACCATGGCTCTATAAAGTGCTCATCCGACCCAAATTATACTTCAATCTATCTGCACAAAGATAGACCCAAGGATAAATATGCTTTTGATGGAGATATAGTTAGACAAGTGGATTAAATCTCTAACCAGTTGGGCTGACTCAACACCTACCCTAACCTGGCCAAAGTGGAGTGGGTTAAAAGACTTGACTTCTAGCAATGACTTAATTGTATAGCTAGATTATGGTAAAATTTTAGCAAAGCTATGCCAACACTAGCTTTACCCATCCACACGTTGCTGTGGCCCAGTCTGGTTAAATGGAGGAGAAAGAAAAGTGAAAGCACACCTATTTAATATATTTAATTTCACAATGCTTGTGGGTATACAAATTTTTTTGTTGTCCCATTATCTGTGCAGATTTAGAGATCGTCTGGTTTGCTGACCCTAGAACCCGCTTCATATAATTGTCTATATGAGAAGCAATCTGTGACTAGATCTAAATTGTACAATTCTAAAGTTTGATCCCAAGTACAGGGTTTAGTTGTGCACACCTTTAACCACAAGCTAAGGTGGGGTAAAAATGCTGTAACAGGTTCAAAACCTGTTCTGGCTAGGACGAAAATAATTTCCTCCATCCCCTCTTATCATTAATCAATTAATTGATGATATGGAGTTAAAAAGGAAGATTTGGGTGGTTTTCATGTAGGGTGCTTCCTGCTACTGCTGAATCTTTTTAAAAAAAATAAAGTTTGGCCCCAAGCTTTGTTTATCATGATTGCAAATGCCAATCGAATTGGGAATTGCAATCTCTTAAATTGAAATGGCATATCTGTCAGAATCATAGGATGTGAGGAATGAGGATATCTTCACCTTTGAAAGGTCCTGCCAAGATTGTTACTACTATGATATTGCTCATTAATTTTTTACTGCAAGCTGCATGTCATTGTAAAGCTTTGGCTGGTTGATATTTTATATGATAAGTGATATACCTATTTTTAATTGCATGTGCAGTGGCATCCCTGGCAGATTGAGTAAATTCAAAATTCTGTTAGATAATTAACCGCTTCATCTACTTCCACAACAGTGCAACAGACTTGTATATAATTGCCTCACTTTGAATGTCAACTGAATAGTATTGTTAAATTATAAAAAATTATTTGAGGTGGGTTGACCTTGGGACAAATATACCACACCGAGAATGTTTTTCTAGCCAGTATAGGTTTCAAACTCAAAACCTGCACTAGGGTGGAAGCAGTTTTACCCACTCAGCTAATCACCCTTAGTATTATTAAATTATAGACATCTTTGTTCTTGGTGGCAAGGATAGCTCGTTCACTCAGCCAATCATGATTCTTATAATTGGTTTGAATATTGGGAACTACTTTTCAGCCAATTTTTCTTCTGACATCACTAAATTATAGGTTATGAGGCAATAAAATTCATCCTGGGGTAAGATCAGCTGGCACCTTTCCATTCCCAAATCCCAGCAATTGATGTGAGAATAACTTTACTGATTTATCATTTTACAGCTGGACATGCATATTTGCATTTAATTTCAGTGTCTTTACATGTCACCACAAAAGTAGAGTATTTCAGGCAAGCTTTTATTTTGGCCGCTGGTGCATTGAAAGATTATAGTTAATGTTTTCCCAAAATCCCCTGCAAGCGATATTAATTTATTCTCAAATGGGATGATGTTCCCATGCAAATCTTGCAAAGATTAATCAAGAGCGTTGAGCATTTTTTGTGCCATTGTGCATTCATCCCAAACAATAAGTTTGCATCTCTGCAATACTTTTCCCATGTCCAATGTTTTGGAAATTGCCGTGATTCTGATATGACTGGATGATAAGCCCTAAGTTATTATAGCAGAATGAGTAGAATCTACCAATCATAATATGAGTTACAATTATTTGAGCGCCTTAGGATGAGGCAATATTGGGTTAGAACGGATGGTTGTTGGATTACTTCCAAATGAGGTGATTAAGAGATATCGATACATGATGTATAACTGGTGAATTGCTTCAAATAGGCAATCATGAATTTAATGATGAAAAATCTGCCAGACCCAATAATAATACAGTGGACCAAATAGTCTAAGCAAAAGGGTTGGTATCAACCAAAATGCTGAGATACAAGTGAGACCAGAGATTTGAAGGAGGAGGATTGTAATGAGAGAAAAGTGAGTGGAGCAGAAGGCATCTGCCATTTTATATTTTTATTTAACTGAGGCAAGTTTACCAGGGGATGGACATTACCAATATATATAATGGGATAGGGGAGGTGAATTATAGTTAGATTAAGGCACCCCCAAGTAGATGAGCTACATCTGTTGCCAGCTGTTACCACCAGGTGTAGGGGAGCTGTATGCCCTACTCTGAGGGGGTTTCCCATATTATGGAGCAGGTGTGAAGGAAGGGGTCCATATGCAGAAACCAGACTGGAAACCATGATTCAACAAGACTTTGTTGCTTCAGCCTCATGTATCTATATAGCCATGTCATGGTTGGATGACATTATAGTAGGAACTGATGCTAGAGATAAGGCTGGGTGACAGGAGGCCCAGAAGGTGAAACTTCAGGCTCTCCTGACCTGAAACACACCTTAGCTCAACGCTGGGTGCAAGTCAAGCATGCCCAGGTTGATACTAATGGGGTGCAAAACGCCCAGCCTCTGATCTTGGCCCAGGCACTAAAATGAATGATTTATGTTGTAAATGATGATGATTCAATTCAGTTTATTGGAGAGCAAGGGTTTGAGTCCCACTCAAGTTATAAAATTTTGAGTTCAGGTAAAATACAGCTTCAATCAATTACTCAAGTGAAGGCACTTTTGGTGTATTTTACTAAAATGGACAGAAGCATCTGTTTATTGGAGCATCAAGGCTTGGGTGCACTTTCGCAGAACCTGAATTTCCCTGGTCCACTTTTAATATGTTTTTGTGACCAACATTCCTTGTTGGTCAACTTTTCTTAATTAAAAACCCCCACTATTTTATATTTTTTATCAATGGTTCCTTGGGCAAACTTGGTGGTGGACCTCTTCAGGGAGGTCTCCAACTATGTGGGCCACTACCTTATCTCACAATTTACCAAAATCCCAGGGGCTCCTGTGGGCCACCCAGGTCCCCTCCAGATTGAGGCACCCAAGCCCCCTGACGCCAAGCTACACTTGATTATGGACGCCCCTCTGGGGTCCAATCAAGCGGTGATGTTCCTTACTTATCTGGTATTATATGTTGCTCTTTACACCCTTGCCTGGGGTACCCTTTTTCACTGGCACCATTTGAGGTGCCTTCCTTCCCATTCTCCTAACGGCTAGTTCCCTAGCAATGTGGTTTTGCATCCCACATCCCCTTGCTGGTAACGAGAGAGTTACAGACACTCTCTTGACAAGCCAGGCTTGAAAGTGTTCCAGTAAGTGTAGATGAAATCTGCTGATTGTCCCACAAATGGTCTGCATGGTTCCCTTGAAGGCATCCATCACTATGGTATGGATTGTCCACAGTGCAATGGTGACTATCAGGGAGCAGGATGTGGGTGGTATTGAGGATTTAAGTTGGAGTGCGAGGAAGCTTCTAGAGATTGACAGCTCCTGGTTGTTGCAGGTTATTAACAGATGTGCAACTTCCTGCAATATGGCTCTAGATGGGTGCATGCTTTGAGGTGGTGGTGTAGGGTGCTATCCCCTCCGCACACTGTGCACATTGCATGAAGAGAGTTGGAGCAATCTGCTGTCCTGTAGGTTCTTCTGAGGCAACACCAAGTGTTAGCTCTTACCCTTGGCTGGGTGGCGGATGATGTGTTATCCTCCATATTGCCATCTGTGTTGTGATGTCATAGGGGATGTCTAATGCATCCAGGTTTTGATTCTTGCAATGAACGGGGCCACATCATGTGTGCCCCTACAGAGTTGGTTGTCTGGTTTCCTTAGCATGAAGAAATCTCTGGGCCTTCCCCTTCCCTGACTAGTGCCTGTAAGAGTGACAGTTTACCCTATATGTTGAATGGTGTGGAGGAGGCATTTGAAGTGAGGGGGAATTTCATATGGTCCCGCTGCATTGGGGCAGTTTGTAAGGTATGTGAGCAGGCTGGAAGGGTTTATGGGTCAGATAGTTTGTTCACCTGTGCAAAGTTGGCCCTTGTCGATCTAGACCAGTGTTGTTGTGGGAGGTCTGAGGCTAGGACTTCCTATATCCAGGTGCCCAATATGTGGTTGACATGGTCTTTAAAGTCTATTAGGCCCATGCTTCCGCTGGAGTGTGGGCCAAAGAGTGTTTCCACCCGTCTAGGTGGCTAGGACCCAGGCCACAGCCATGCCTGGATAAGTGCACTGACTGAGGATATGAATGTAGGTGAGAAGGAGATTGCGTGGGTGGGGAACCATAGCATCAAGAGGATGAATGAGCTGGCAACTGTTACTCACCCCGTTAGTCCTGGGGATCTTCATTTAAGGGAGTGACGCGGTTGGATATCCGCTGCAGTAGGATGTTCTCAATTATCTCGTTACCATACCCCCCTGTTTCCAGCCATATCCCAAGATGGCGAACATGGTTGGTTGAGGTAGGTGATGTGAAGGGTAGGATGAGTGGGTTGTTTCTTCATGGGGGACAGTGGGGTTTGGGCGTTGTGGCCCAGTTGTTAGTGTACTCGCCTATGAGGAGCATTTCTGTTTTCTTTTTTGTTGAGTGACGTGTTGCTCACAATGAAATACTCCTCCAGGGGGCGTTCCAGATGCTGGGCATCATTGTTGCTAGCTATACCTGTCATGCAGTCATCCGCAAAGGCTAGTATCTTGACTGTTGGTTGGCCTTGTGAAGTTATGCCCATGAGGCGTGAGTCAGCAATGCAAAGGAGTGGATCAATGCTGAAGTTATACTGCTTTGGGCTGAGGGGGTCCCTTGTTTGAGCCCTCTGCGTGGCGTATCTTGTTGGTCAGAAATCCAGGGCCGCATACAGCCACATATGCGGACTCTGTAAGGAGCATTGCCCAATTTATGAATCTGAAAGGGAGTTTTAAGGCGCTTAGGAATTTTTTCAGGTACAGCCAACTAACGTGGTCAGATGCCTTCTCCTGGTCTAGGAATACCAGGGCTCCAGTTGCTTTGGACTGTCATATATTGGTGACAGAGTGTATATTGGTCCAGATTGAACGCCCTGGTATGAACCCAAACTGATAGGCGACAGTTTTTTGGAGGCCATTGTGCCTAATCTGGTGGCTAAAATTTCTATTAATAGTTTTGTATTGGTATTAGAGAGTGCAATTGGGTGCCAGTTGGCCAGGTCCATTTTGTCACCCTTTTTAGATAGGGATATGATATAGGAGTCCTGGCCACCAGGTAGGAGGCGTTTCTCCAGAAGGCACTGGTTCATTGATGCCAAGAGGAGGGGGCAACCTGCTTAAAGTATTTTTGTATAATTTGTAGCATAGATCATCAGGACTTGGGTATTTACTACATGGTGCACCGCAGACTGTGTCCCAGAGCTCCTCCTGTTTAATTAAATTTAGGAGGCTGTAGTCCAGCGGTGTGCTTTGTATTCTGGAGGTTTGTATAATTTTTTTTATTTTTTTAATTTTTGAGGATTTATTGGAGTATTGCAGTATAGTTCAGTTTAGTAGCACTGTACTTCCGCCTTGACCTCCACTGGGTCAGTTGCCATGATGCCATCACCTTTGTGGTCCTATGTGCATATGGGCTGGTTGCCGAAGGAGTGAAATTGGTGGAAGAAATATGTCAAACAGGATTTGCCTTCTTTTATGAACTTACCTTTTCACAAAACTTTGATTCTGTGTTGGTGTTCAGAGATGAAGGTGTTTAGATGGACAGATATTTCCACCCACTTATGCCCCAAGTTGGGACTGTAGCCAGACTTTAGGGTGTTGAGCTCAAGGTGGTCCAGTTCCACTAAGGTTTTCCTGATTGTGGCTGTGTTAGCGGTGTACTTACATGAGGAAAGATGGCGAGTTTTATTAATTAATTTAAATTTGAAATTTGTCTAAGTTGCGATGGGGTCCAATACAAATGGCGTTACAAATTTGGGATTTGTGGCCTCATTTTTGACACATTCAGATATTTTTTCAATTTTATATTTCCTGGGTGTAACTTCCTCCAAATTGATGCCTGTGCGGAATTTCAGGTTGGCAAAAGCTGCACCAAGATGAGTCAGTGGTTGGAAAAGTTTATCTTTTTGGTTGAAAATTTGGAGACGTTTGAGCTGTAGGTTTTTGGGGTGAGGATGAAGTTGATGCAGCTCATTGAGATGTGCGTTCCCTTGCATATGTTGGGGCAAGTCATGTGGGGGAGGAGTGGTGACGTGGGGGGAGAGTATCATATAGGCTTAGGGATTCCTTAATTGCACAAAATTTGATGTGCCCTGGGTGGACCCCTGAAGTTAAGCCATTGGTCCATGTCAGGGTCGCCCAGCAGTTGAAGTCACCCAGTATAATGGTGTCTAGTGGGAGGGCGAGTGTTGGGATGGTCTTGAGGAATTGTTTCTCTCAGCTGCGGTGCACGGTGCATAGATGCATGCTATAGAAATTGTGTCACCATGGCATTTGATCATTGCTACCAGGATGTGGCCATGTAGATATGAAAACAAGTTAGTGATTTTAAGGTTTTTGCGATTTTGGATGATCACTCCACAGTGGGACATCCATACCAATTGGGATGGTGAGAACCTGGATGATCAGGATCCCTCTTCATCCTGTATACAGTGGTTTTTTTAGATGGCCAAGATATCTAAAGGGGGTTTTTTCAGGAAGTACAGCTTTTTGGCTTATGACAATTGAGCCCTGGCTCTAACAATATTTAATGTCCCTATTGATATTGAGGTGCCCACGGCGCCTCAGAAGTGGTTGGGAGGGCCATCTGGCCCTACCCCAGTGCAACATTTCTGGTATATGCTCTGTGTAATTGGGCCTGTCCCATCTGTGTGGTTGTTTGACCCCTTAACCTTTGCCAATTTAACATGGGTCTTGCCACTGGGTGGGTTTGAGTTTGTCTCTTCTGCTCGTGACTCATGGTGGTCCAGTGCAGTGGCTGGTTGCTTTCTATGGTTGCGGGGTTTGAATTTGTAGATGTGGGTCCTGCATTTTTGCCAATAGTGGGGCTGAATTATCCAGCTAAATTATCTTGATTGATAATAATAGTGATTCAGTCAAATTGTTGAGAAAATTTCATATCAGGTATTCTGTTCTTATTGGTTTGCTCAGTTAATTCCTCTATGTCCTCCTGAATTTGGCCAGGGGTGATGGAGGAGGCCGCAAGTGATGCAGCCATGGTCGCTGCCCATTTGTTGGCCTTCTGTGCCATTTTGTGCACTTTGGGTGAAACTGGGTATACGATAATGTATTGCCCATCCTCTCTCCAGAGGAAGGCGTGGTTTAAGTCAGTTATTTTGCCTAAGTCTTTGCTATCCTTGATCATGGTGTTGTTGCAGAAGTCTGGGGCCATTATTCCCTCCTTCATGGGGCATGCATGCACCTTGTGCCCCAATTCGCTGCAGTGATTGCAGATTGGTGTTGGGCTTTCTGGTGTGATGCAGAATAATTTTGACACGCCCCTGTCTGGGAGGTGAAACACCACTGTGCATGTAATTTTTGTGAGGTCCTTGGCTACCTTAAGGGAGCGGGTTGATCAAAGCTATTTCCTTACCTGTGCACAGGTTTGAAATCAGGTGAATCTGCTGTAGTTCAAATTGTTTGATCTCTCCATAGCTGGTAAGTCCAGCTTGGAGCTCTTCCTCAATTACTTTGTGGGGAAGGTAGGTTCAGAGAGAGTCAAAGGAGATAAAAAAAGTGTTTGATTTTTTCCATCTTATGCACACAGTGCACACAATTCATTTGTCCTCAGTGAGGGCAATTTTGATGCAGACTTTTGCAGCGTTGTCTGCACCTTCTTTGGTTTTGAAATCCATGTCAATCCAGCCATGGTGGATTGTATGGGTGGTAACATACACCACGTGGGAGAAAAGGGAGGCATGTGCTTCACCCACTTTCTCCTACAGAGTTCAAGAATCAACCACTAGGAATAGTTGGAGACCGCGCTCCACCTGTGATAGTGGTTGGAAATATTGGATTTACATGTGCAGGTTTTGTTTAGTAGTGAACTTCACAAACCCAGATGGTGTTTGAGTTTGTGTGTCATTTGAACATGACATAATAGTGAGGACCAACCCCAAAGATAAGGCTGGGCGCTTGGAGGCCCAAAAGGTGAAGTTACAGGACCTCCCAGACCTGAAGCACACCCTATACTAGCGCTGGGTAAGGGCAAAATATGCCCAAGTTGGTCCTAGTGGGGTGCTGAGTGCCCAGCCCCTGACGATGGGCCAAGCGTTAAAACGTACTATCTACCAAATAAAGGCGGATGGTTTGGTTTGCTTAGTTGAGGAACAAGGGTTCAAAACCCATTCCACCTACAAAATAACGCGCTTGGGTCAAATCCAACTTCCATCAATAACTCGAGTGAAGTCAGTTTTGGCCTATTTTACTAACTTGGATGGCAGTATCACCCTATTGGTGAGCTGCTGCTTGGGCCCACTGAAGCATAACCCCAATTTTCCCATCTGAGCTTAAATACATTTTCCATGACCAACATTCCTTGTTGGTTGACTTTCCCAATAAACCTTGTCCACGTTATCCCATTTAACATTATGCTTTTTCTAATGATCCTGTGCGCAAACCTCTTTGAGGAGGTCTCACGCTCCATTAACCTTACCATTCTCAACACAATCTGATTCTCACCTCATGCACCGTTGGTCCGCCCAGGTACCCTCCAACCTGGGTCATCTACCCCTTCTCTCCATGTGCACTGCAGCGCTTTTGGATGGTTAATTCTAGCATTTCTGTGCGTATCTTATTATTGCTCCAGCACCTTCCACTGGTCAATAATTAATTTTATTCTAACGGCTAGTTCCCTGGAGTTGGTCCTGTGCACTGAGCACCGCCACACTGGGAACTGGAAAGTTATAGACACTCTCCTAACATTGTGGTTTCTTGGTGGCATTGATGCCCAGTCCCCCCATGGCGTTTTTTGCCCTTTGGCGCACTGTTTTTCACATTGCCTGATAAGATTTTCGCCCAATTTAAATTTGTTTTGTTTATATTGCCCATCTCTCCTATGTGATTATCAAATTTTGCTGCATAAATTTTATCTTAGTAATTAATGTGATTGTTATGGAAAAGAAAAGCTTTCATCTGCTGTTTTATATTAAAATAAATAAGTAGTGTGACTGAAGCAATTGCTTCATATTTTATTATAATTTTTCAGTTGTTTCATAAGCTGACGATCTCCATATTATCTGTCTGTTGCTCAGTGGGCTTAACCCTATGCAAAAACCCTTCCAGCATATCTCGACGATTCTGCTATATCATAACAGGGGAGCTCACTACAGGGGGCCCATTGATCATTACCAAAAATAAAAATAAAATTTGAAGCGTCAGCTATGTCACATCAGGCATGCACTGATGGGGAATACTTCCAGCCCACTAGGCCCACTGAATATGCAGAAATTAGACTTGCTTTGGACGCTGTGATCAAAAGGCAGGATGATCTTCTTAAGGAGGTTTTTATTGATAAGATGCCTCCATTTGATTGCAATGGGTATATCCATGGGTTCTTTAAGCGATTTGAGTTTGCAGCAGAAGGAGCTTCAGATTGGCGGAAAGCAAAATTGTTAATATTCACCCTGGATCTCAGAAGCGCTGACCAAGTTACTTGCTATCTTCCACACAGTCCTGTTACATATCAGAAAGTGAAGGATACTGTGCTACGGCTGTTCAGGGGTACTGCAAAGATATCTCAGCTAAAGGCAGAATTCTTGACCACTGGGTTTCAGTGTAATGAGACCATCACCGTGTTTTCTGATTGATTTATGGCGGAAACTCACGTGTTAATTGGGGCAGGGTTTTTAACTGAGTCTGACATATGCATAGCAATGACCTACTCAATGAATCCATTCCATGATCTTTACAATGTCATGGTTCTGTATTTAGAGGATGATGTACCCTTGCTTAGAATTGCTCAAATTTTACACCATCTATCCGCTACCTTTCTTCTGCACAATACAGAGTGAAAACCTACCTCATTATCTGATAAACTTTCTTATGTGGAGAAAGTATTCCGCCCTGTTAAGAGTCCATCTAGTAACCCCTGGGCTTTATATCACTATGCGCCTCACCCTCAACTGAGTTGCCATCAGCAGTTCAACTATCAGACTGGGCCTGTTTACACCGATTGACCACAGTCCAACTTTTGGTATGGCCCATCTTACAACAATCAAGGATTTGGGCCCTATGAGGTCAGTTGTTTTGAGTGCGGTTGCTCTGGGCACCTGGCAAGAGGGTGCCCCAATCTTCAGGTCCATTACTTACTGCAGGACCATTACAATCAGGGATAAAATTGGAGTGAAGTAGAGATGGGACTCTAATTCTGCTATTAAAACCTCAAACGTCCCACCTGAACCTACCCATATAAATTCAGCGGAAGTCCCTTAATATGACGATGCATTTCTATATCAGCAGCTGGGTGGAGGGGTAAATGTATTAACCTGAGCGCAAACTAAAGACATGGTAGAAGAAGGATCCACAGAGCAACTGAAGACTTGTGCCTGTCAAATGTTTGACCAAATCTATACAGATAAGCCATATTCATCCTCCAATGCACTTCTCTTAAAAGGGTAAACGCTGCACCCCCTGCGGACGCTATTGGTAAAGAGTATCCTAAAGTTGGGGAGTGTATTATGAGCTTCCTGGTAAAAGAGATCCAGTAAATGTCAACATAGTAAACAATCAAAATTCATCCTACTCTGAGTGTACATACTATGACATAGTCATAGCAAAGATCTGCGTCCATGCTATAATTAATATGGGTGGTCCAGTTAACATAGTTTCCACCAAGTTGTGGCAAAATTGATGTTAAATCCTGATAGAACATGATATGGTGTATGAGACAGTGGGCGCGGCAAGCACAGTCTCTGAGAGAGCATACAGCACGCTATCCTTGCAGTTTGGGTTGATTATCATTGTAACTTCAGCAATAGTTCTATCAAACAACAATTATGACCTGCTAATTGGAACTTATTTTATGTGACACTTCAGGGCTGTTGTTGATATGATGGCAGAGACTTTCGAAATTCTGAGGCAGCAGATTTTGATTTAATTCACCTCCAGTGGAGTGCCAAAGGATCCAGTGCACATGGGACATATCAACCTGGCATACAGTGATGGGGTGATTCTGGTTTACTACCATTGACTAAAGGGCAAAACCCGGGCCCTTCCCCACCAGATATACAAATACCAAGGGCTGCCTCTCAGAGCAGCTGGGCCGATGTCCATCCCCTCTGGTCACCAAGTAATAGTGAACACTGAATTAGTGGTAAAGTGCCAGATGGACTCTATAGTGAAGTTAATATCTCTAATCAGCAATTGCAGCTTGAACCCCATGTGGCTCCAGGCATAATACTTCTGGGCCATGTGGAGATCAAGGTTTTGTTAGAAAATTTACAGAATGAACCAATGCAAATCTGCTGGCATCAAATAGTGGCATATTTACATTTGACCCCAGTTGATAAGTCCTTCAGGTTCATGATTTTGGGTCACTGGATGAATTTGGTTTACTGTTCAATTTTCATCCCAGCATAATGATGGTAGTCCACATGAAACTTGGTCAGTTTAACAGAAGAACAGAAGGATCAGGTGATATCTTTATTTGAAAAATTAAGGAGATTTTACTGTTGATGACCACAATTTAGGGTGCACTTGGGAGGTGGTCATTCAATTGGACACTGGGGATATCCCCACATCAGGTCATTACTAATCTTCCAATCAAGGGCAGCTGAGGAAGTAGTAACTGAGGAGATCGAAAAGCTGCTTGAACAGGGGATGCTTGAACAATCAAACAGTCCATGGGCTTCACCCATTCTTATTGTAAAAAAGAGGGATGGCACCAATCAGGTAGTAATAGACTACCAGAAGCTCAACAGTATCACCAAGAAGGACTTTTATCCCTTTCTGCGGATTGATGATGCATTAGATCAGTTAGGCAGAACCCATTACTTCTCAGCAATGGACTTAATATCAGGCTACTGGAAAATTGAGTTGCCTGCAGTGGAATAGGAGAAGTGCGTCATAACCACAACCAAGGGGCTTTTCCAACCAACCAATATGCCTCAAGGGCTGTGTAACATCCCGGCTATGTTCCAACGAGCCATGGACACCATCCTCAATGACCTGAAGCTGTCATGCATATTCATGTATCTTGACAATTTCAATGTATTTTCACGTACATTCTCCAAGCACCTAGACCATCTGGAGGAGGTCTTCTACCAGCTTGCGGGGGCCAACATCAAGATTAAGCCCCAGAAATGCCATTTATTTAAAGACTAACTGGAGTACCTTGGGTTTGTAGTAGATGCAACTGGGCTGAAGCCCCAATCAGCCAAGTTGGAGGCTATCCTGAAAATGACTATGCCAATTAGTAAGCGCAATATACAAGTCTTTCTAGGGATGGTCAACTACTACTGCCGCTTTATACCTAATTTTAGCTGTATTGGAGGACCGCTGTTTAATTTGTTAAAGAAGGATGTTATGTTCAAATGGACGGAACGCCATCAATACTCCTTTGACACACTTTGGATGGCGCTGATCAAAGTAATAGCGCTACAGTATCTGAACTTTGATAAAGAGTTAATCATTCAGATGGATCCTCCCTTTCCGCTGTTGGGGTGGTCCTATCCCAAAAAGATGATGAGGGGAAAAGCACCCTTTGCATACTTCAGTTGGAGCCTGGACTGCCATGAGCGTATTTATACTGTGACCGAGTGGGAGTGCTTAGCAGTGATTTACACATATAAGCAATTTAGAGTGTACTTGCATGGAGTGAAGTTCAAAGTTGTAACATATCACGCTTCATTACACTGGTTGCAGAACCTCAAGGAACCTGAAGGGCGTCTAGCCTGATGGGCCCTCAAACTGCAGGTTTTTGACTTTGAGACTCTCCACCAACCTGGAGCAAAGCACTAGAATGCTGATTGCTTGTCAAGACTACCAAAAGTTGCAATTACGGCGGATCTGAGTGACAAAATGCTAAGATGCTCAGCGGAAAGTAAATGATGAGCTGCCACAAGTTATAAAGGCGTTGAATGAAATGTGAGCCAATACCTTCCAGAAGAATGGTGAGTTGTACAAGTGGATCATTGATTTGACAGTAACTTCCCACAACCCTTGGCACGGCCTAACATTATCATGTGTGCATATAGGGCAGTCAGACATGGTGGCTTGTGCAATACGTAGGATTTGGTGCGCCATCACTATTATTGGGAAAGAATGAACTTTGACGTGCTGGAAACAATAAACTGCTGCCACCAGTGCCAAGTGGAAAAGCCATTCCTCCAGAAGACTTCATACTGGTTAATAAAACTAACTTTGCTTGGCATATGGTTTCCATTGATGTTGTTGGCCCTCTGCCAATGAGAGCTAACTGGTCCAAATATATTCTGGTGGAGATTGACCACTTGACCAGGTGGGTTGAGGCACGGGCAATATGGTACTTGGGGGAAGTCACAGTGGCCAAGTTCATAATGTAATGTATTATTCAATGACATGACTGCCCTCAGTTCCTCCTCACTGATAATGGAACTAACTTTACTTCCCACATTCTCCAAAAGCTTAATGAGATGATGGCCATCCATGGGGTTTTGACAACCCCATACCACCCTGAGTCCAACGGAATGGTTGAGCAGGTCAGTGGGACCTTAGTGAACATACTCCATAAATTAGTAGCGGATTGACCTTTAGATTGGAGCTCCCTTCTTTCCACTGCTGTCTTCGCTTATAGTAGCTATCATTTCACCACAGGGAAGACCTCTTTCAATTACTGTATGTATGACACCCTGCTCTTCTGGCGCTGTTATATACCTGTGTAGAAGATACTGGCAGAATGGATCCTCAACGTTATTTGACAATCCTAGCCAACACGCCAATTAAATTGCAAACTGAAGCGTAATTGTTTACCTTAGCCAAGAAGATTAAGAATCAAGCTGACAATTGGGTACGGCATAGCAGGTTAGCTCAGTTCAAAGATGGAGACATGGTTCTATTCCTTGACCAACATGGGTTTGGGCGGAAGCACAAGTTGGCCAGTATCTGGATTGGGCCGTTCAAAATTATTGAAAAGACAGGTGTGGATGCTTATACTATCAAGAAACCCACAAATGGACAGATCATTAACCCAATGCATGTGAAGTTCCTTCAGGCATATAAACAATAGGAGACTTACCATCCAGTCAAGAGGGGTAATTTTGTGATTCTGATATGACTGGAATATAGGTCCTAAGTTGTTACAGTGGAATGGGTAGAATTTGCCGATCATGATGTGAGTTACAATTATTTGAGCGCCTTAGGATGAGGCAATATTGGGTTAGAACGGATAGTTGTTGGATTACTTCCAAATGAGGCGATTTGAGATATTGATGCATGACAAATAATTAAGAAAATTGCCTCAAACTAGAAGATCATGAATTTAATGAATGAAGACTCTGGCGGAACCAATAAGAATATGGCAGAATGAATAGTCTAAGCAAAAGTGCTGGTATCAACTGAAATGATGAGATATAAGAAAGATCATAGAATTGATGGAGGAGGATTGTAACGAGAGAAGAGTTAGTGGAGCAGAAGGCATCTGCTGTTTTATATTATAACAAAATAAAATAGTGTGACTGAATTGATTGAGTTATATTTTATTATAATATTTACGTTGTTTTTTGAACCAACGATCTCCATATTATTTGTCTGTTGCTCAGTGAGATTAACCATGCATAAAAACCCTTCTGGCATATCTCAACAATTCCATCAAATTACAATAGAAATATTGCACATCAGAGTTTCAAAGAATTGCATGTTCAATACCAATTTTAAAGTGGAATGAGCAGTTATTCTACCTGGTAGTAATGTTGCAGCCATTCCAAATGATGCAAGTGCTAAGGATATGTAATTTTATGATTGAATTGCTGCCAGAATCAATCTAATCAGGAATGTTTTACCAATTCCTCCTGGTGCATATAAGAAGAAGATCTCCACAACCCTGTTTTTGACAGTTTGCATTATTTGATTGTAAATACCTTTTTGTTCAACCATTAGCTTAGGAATATTTGATTGCACATATAACAAAAAATCACCCATGTTGTAATTTTGTTCATGATGCAATTCTACATTGAACAAAACAGCAGCAGATTATTTTGGTGATGGCATTCCCAATTGATTGAGAATTTTGTTTGTGATTTCTAAGAACAAATCTTCAAATATTATCAACTCTTCATTGTAGATTTCTGTTATTAATACATTTTCATATCTGAATTTTCCTCATGTATGTGATACAAAAATCTTCAGCCATGTTCAATTTATATTTCATCCATAACTATGTTGTAGATGAAGTAGAGCAGGTGGTCAATATGATTGCAAACAATGCAAAAATTTTATTTGTATGTGACATGTTACATGTATCATTAATGCATACATCCCAGTGTTAGTTGTTCTCCAATAAGACCAGAGCTTGACATGCACTGCAGAAAGTGGCATGCGTAATGCCTTTTAAAATTCTCAATTTCTGGAAAGATATTGTACTGGGCATATTTATCAACGACATGTGGAAAAAGAAGCATTCATATTGATTAGGATGTACAGTGTACAGTCTGCCTATTGTAGTTTCTTTATTGTGTCAGGTTGTCCATCAACTTGCTCACCTTGTTTGCATCATTCAAATGAATTTCTACTTGCATTCCATGTGTAATATGTAGGCACTTCCAAATACAGCAGCGTTTTCACAAATGCATCATTTTGACACAACGTTAAGAAAGCAGTTAAAATTGTAGCCAGGGGATTAAGGTTATTTGTTGTACATTTGCAGCTTTGAATAAACGTGTTATACATTTACTAGTTGTACTGCTAAGTGAACAGCAGCTGGACTTCATTAATTTATGGATAATGAAATAATTCACCATAAAGCTTCATTGCTTATGTATCTTCTAGCCTGATACTATGCAATTTCATTCATATGTATGACTGCATTCCAATCATTTCTTTCTGGTTGCATGCTAAAAATTCCATGTTGCTGCTTTATTCACATACAAATGATTTGATTGATTTAATGGGGTTACAGTATTCCACAAATATGTGTACGTTGTAAGATTTTGATAGCAAAGGTGAATATGGAACAACCCAGAGGTTGTCTACTTTGATGTATCTATTTAGTATTTGTATGGTTGCTAATTTTCTGCCACTTCTTCTGATCTTATTCTGTATAAAGGATATCCATCATTTCCTGTAACTGTTTTGGATACTAATGTTTGAGGATATCTCTTAGAGCATTTTCTATCTATCATATATAGTATAATTAGATTTGGTGTACCGCAAGGCCCATGTATCATATTTTTTTGTCACAAATTAATGCAAATCCTTATTGACGTCAGCATTTGGTATTTTAGCACATATAAATTTTTTATTTTTATTTAAAGCGATTTTATTATAGAGCCAGATTAGTATATGTGTGTATGGCAATCCTTTCTTTTGCCATTCTACTGAGTACATCCATCAGCACACAGACCCAAACAAATCATGTTTTACTTGAAATCCAGCATTTTCAGCTTCTGTCTGGAAACATGTGCTGCGATATCATTCTTATCCACCAGAGATTGCCCAGGAATTAAGATCTGTTATATATCGTCCCAAGCTGGATTACATGTGAATGCAATGAATAGGTCTGGATGCCCGTATTGAAAAACATACACAATTTATCTTGAGCATACTCATGCATATGATGTGGACTGCCTGTATATGAAGATGGCAAAATTGACAGTCTTCCAACGTTAGTTGTATCACTGTCATTTAAGACTGCATCTTGCAAATGAACATATTCTTCAGATTAAAGCTGGGTCTGATCAAGATAGATGAATATCAAATGTTATGTTTCAATTTCTGCATACATATCTTTGATGTATTAAAAAAATTAGCAGCATTTCAAAAATATGATTGCATTCATTCCCTTTCTACATTTATTAGTATGGATAATAGTTCATTGCGCTACATTTCTTATTTGTTTTTTTGCCACTGACTGGATTTATCATCTTAATGTTGAAGTGATATCCATCAGCACTATACCAAAAAAATGATTGAGTATTGCAGGGAATTGTAGCATTGATGTGTTTCTGCAACTTTTTTTATTTGGTCATTTCTTTGATGAAGAACAATATCTCTAGGTTGGAGTTGATTTCCAATTATAACAATTTCCATTTTTTCTATAGTTGGAGCATTGAATATTTGCACATGTTCTCCAGCAGGCGTTTTGTCAGCATTAATAACAATCTTGTGCATATCAGATGGCATCATGTCAATTGCTGTTTTAAACAAACACACTAAAAAGTTTTTGCTGTGAAAAGCTCTTGCAGTTAGGAGATGATGCATCTTTAATGCCAGTAGAATTTTTGCAATATGCATTCAATTCATAATAGCCATCACCAATGAAATACATTTGTAGGAATTTATGTTGACCATCTGAGAATAGAAGCAAAGCTAGCTTTATAATAAATTTGCCTTTTCACTTTGAAAGTTGGCATAAATTAGGCTGTTAAAATTTCTGCACCAAACAACATCATTTGGAATCATGAAATGTATTTTCTGATGTTAGATAGGAAACGCTTTGATTTGGTGGCATATCTAACAAGAAAAGATTTAAAAAGCTCTGGTGGTTCAAGTTAAGGCAACTTAATTTTTTGATGGTGAAACATATTCCTTTTGATTCTCCATTAAATTTCAGAGCTTTGCAACGAGAACACACTTCAGTCATAGTGCTAATGAGAACATGCCAACTCAAACCATAATCATCAACTGGGTTGTATAAGAATGCAAGGCAATTGTAATTGTGTGATTGCTGAGCATGGGGTCATATTTGACGCTGATCTGCTGTTTCTTGTTGACGTCTTTTAGCAACTCTCAGACTTTCATGTTCATTTTGTTAAGAGCAAAGCAGATCTGAAGCTACAAAATGCAATTTCCATGCTTGCAACCATGCATCCTCACATTTGACTGCTCGTCACTCTACAGCTTCCTTGTCATGTATTTTGCCATTCTATCTCTGTTTCACTCATTCACTGTTGCCATTCGTCCTCAATTTGATATTCCAATTACTTGTCACACTGCTTCTGCACCATGATTATGATGAGCTAGGTTTGATATTCTGCAAAGCATTATTTTGATGAACTAAAGAAGATTTATTGCACTGAAAAAGAAGAAAGAAAGTTATAACAAAATTATATAAAATTGCAAACCATTCTAAAAAATGCAAACTAAAAAACAAAATAAAAAACAAATAAAATAAAATAAAATTATTAAAATATTTCAATTTGAATGCAGATCAATCAACACAGTTCAATTTCAATGCAATGAGAGCTGAGATATTTCAATCCGCTTGAACAAACCACTCTAAATAGGCCAATTTCATGATATAATTTGAATTTAAATGAAAATAATTGACAGCTTTGTTCCACCCCTAATTGCACTGAAAAGTAAGTAAAACAGTGAAAAAATGATACTAAAAACAATGAAAAAAAAAAGAAAAAAGTAAATTATATTCATGAAATGAACTCTATAGTAAAAAACACAGCAAAGTTCCAGTGAAATGGCACACAAAATAATTAAACGTGCTGGTATGAAGCACGCTTTTCAGCATAAGCAATGTTTAGTATTGCATGTGTTGCTGTTACATCCAACAGATGGTACTTTTTTCAAAAAAAACATGTTTATACCTGTCACAGGTGTGGCATCTATATACTAGGTATATAAAACATGCTCATATTCAAATAGAAATGTTGTTCAAAATTACAAAACAATCAAGGGAGAACTTTCAGAATTTAAAATTTTGAACAAATGAACATTTACATATTATTTATATAGAATCAAAAGAATTATAAGTTTTAGTTATACAGTTGTTAGTTTTGGTTGTTTTATAGGTTTGATTGGTTTTGAATGAGTGGTTGTTGGTTTGAGTTAATTTAAAAAGCTTCATTTAATTTTCGTTAAATGGTTGGTAAAAAATAAATTAATAGTTTTAATTAGTTTAGCTCAGTAGTTTCTGGTTTTTAAATTGCTTTAATAATTATAGGATTTTGATAAGTGGTTGTTTGTCAGTTAATTTGATAGGTTTAATAGTTTCCTAACTTATTGATGGCCATCTACCAATATAAAAGATAGACCTATTTTGATCAGAGGCAACTGGTAAATTATAAACCCAGGAAAAGCTTAATATAGGCTAGGTAAATATAAAAACATTACTTTATTAGATATCATATTGTACATGTCAATTCCATAATATTAATATATATAATAAAAGCAAGATAATTTGACTTTCATTTGTAAGTTTGGTGCTCTATCAGCTATACTAAATAAGTTGTATACTTTTATATAACTTATTTGGTTCTTATCTGAAGATAGTCAAAATAACTCTTACAAATTTTATATTAAAAAGTAAGAATAATAGTAACTGATAATCTGCTAAATGACTGTCCAAAATAAATTTTTAACATATAGTTAAATTTTTATAAGCTACACTATTTAAAGTTACTAATATTACCTATCTTTCTCTTAGTAGCAATACTTATTAATAATAAACGTTTCAGTTTGCCTATTAACTAAGCTAAAAATTTTAAAATATTGAAGAAAAAATTATGTTTATCAAATACCAACGTCTGTACACCACCTTGATTAAAAAGGACCCACCCATTGGCAGCGCTAAATCTTCTGTTAACATGTGTACACTCCAGGAGTCATCAATGTTTACAGGGCACAACGAGAAACAAGTCATAAGTCCACCACTTATGGATTTGTACATCATTTTGCATAATAATATGTTGTGCCGCCAGATCTCTCATTCTCTACTATTATCAATGGTGCACCATGCCATCCACATATTGCAGGGCTGTTAACCGCACCTTTATTGAGAAGGTGTCATAGCAGTTGGAGAAGGTGTCATAGCAGCAAAAGAAGTTATTGACTGCTGCTACCTTCCTTAAAGGAAACTTTTGTCATGTCTGGTTTGAATTGTTTTCTCCACTATAGAGGCAGCTGATGAAGCTGCAAAGATTTAATGTTAACATTTAAAATATGCAGAATGTCACACAAAGTAAATGTGGAATGCACCCGTTGGAACAAAGACAATACAATTTTTATCAGATTTGACAACCTCAAACACCCTCTCATATAATTTAATTAATAACAACTTGAGAAAGGGCTTGAAAAAATATAAGGATACTAGCGGAGTTACGTGTGCTTTGTTACAGTACCTATAGAATTTTAGATGATTTAAATTGATTAATCTAAATTTAAATCATAGTTTAGACTCACAGCCATAACACTATTACAATTACCATCAAAACATATATAATATTCACTTATTATATATAAAAACTTTTTATTTTACTTTAGATTTTCAAAAATCCTTTCTTAATGCTCAAATACATCACATAATGAACCTACATACCAAATTTCAAGTTTCTAAGTTGGTATTATTTTGAAGATTTTGTGATGGGTCAGTCAGTAGTATTTCTCTTATACATATAGATAAGAAATTTAAATCTCCCTTGATTTTCACCTGAGCCCGCAAATTGCTAAATTTTGAAGCTGATGAGCTCCCTGATCCCCTTCTCCCTATGCCATATCATCTAACAGTTTGCCATTAACAGCCTGTTTAGTTTGTTTAAGTTAAATTTTGGTGTTTTTTAATTTGAGTTTTAAAAGCCTTGAGGGGCTCCTAGTGCAGGAAAATATTGTGGGATGAAGGCCTGGGGTACTGCCCCTCACCACACTAGGGCTGCACGAATCTAAGCATCACTTAAAAATGTGGGCCTGACTGCAATTGGGAGTAGCTCATGATACCCCCTAAACTGACATCTTCCCGCCCTAGTTAAGTACTGGGCAGCTCATCTGCACCATCTAGGACAGGTGATATGCCTCTCATCCCCCTTATGTGGGACATGACCCAATGGCCCCTTGGTTTAAGGCCCCTGAGGGGGTGAAGCCGAAGCCCTCCCCTTTGTCACCTGCTTTTTTAGTGGAGTTATGCTCTCCAGCCCCTTTTTGTTAGGAAGCCTTGGAGTCCTTTTTGGGTCTGCTATCACTTCTTGCATCATACGTTTTGCCACAATCTGGTTCATGCACCAGACCATCAGCTAGCCAAGCTTCAGGCCAACTTGGAAAACCATGGCATCTATTGTAGGCAGGAGCACCAAAGTGCAGCCAACCATGATTGCCCCTCCCTTGTCCTGGGGTCCGCACCTGCGCAACCTCAGATCATAGAGAGGCCTTTCAACAGGCACCTTGCCCACCTTGTACCCCCTTCCTGCCCATATTATCCCCTCAGGGAGTGGTAGACACCCATAAGAACAGGTCAGCACAGTCATCACTATTATCTTAAGCTTCTTTCAGGCCACTAAAGAATCTGACCAATGTTCCACTTTGGGTTCTGGTGTTAGCTACTCATTCATATTTCCATAGGCTTTCCCTTGTTGCGCCATGCAGAGGCCCCAGCTTACCCTAGATAGGTCACCATTTTGGTGTCATTTTTCTCATTTATGCCTTCCAGCCCATTTTTATTTTTTTACCATTCTCCTTTTGGTAATTCTGTCCCCTGGTCAGCTTACCTTGAATAAACAGCTATATATCTGATTTAAATGATAAAAAGTAATTAAAAGTGATTGCACCAGGATTCAAACAACTGACTTTTATAAAGTTTAAGGGCTAAAAGCTGTGCCAATTAAGCTGGAGGTGGTATTTTTAAAATAAATGGGTTTTTGATTCAAAGTTTTTATATTTGCTTACTAATTAGCCAAATTTTCACTAACCACTTAACAAAGCCATTTAAAATATCGAATCAACCAAATATCTAACTGCTTAGCTGTAACATTATACTGATTACTATCAAAAACATATAAGACTTTCACTTGTTACATATAAAACTTTTTATTTTAATATAAAATTAAAAAATCTTTTCTTATTGCATATCTCCAGTATCTGGTAGATATCTATATAAAATTTCATCTTTCTAGGCCTTGTCATTGTTGAGATACAGTGATGAGTCAGTGAGTGGGCTTTGACAAATATATTATAGATTAAACAGTTTGAACTCTTAAGCTTTTATTAATACCAAAGCTTAGCAGCGGCAAAACTATAGATGTTATGATTTACACTCATAAATCTGGGATGACTTGTCTAAAAGACTGTGAGTTGCTAACTTTAACCTAAATACCCCTTCTGATCCATTTACCATCCTCCCTGAAAGTGCAGCTCCTATGGGCACTGATTGTAAAGCGCTGGACAACAAGGCGCATGCCTACCCATCTAAGGAAGGAATAGGATGATCCTGAGGAGGAAACCCTCATGGAGGATTAATGCTCTGATAATATTAGCAAACTGATGCTTCTATGCCATTCTGTTGAAGTGAGGCTAATGCTATATAGTTGTGGCTCCTATGTCCATTAAGAAATGAAAAGTGCAAAAAAGATGCTCAAGGAGGCAGCGCAAGAATTATTTCCCCCTTAAATCACAAACTGGCTGTGGAGATAATGGCATACTGACCACCTCCCAGAACTTAGCAAAGATAGCAAATTCCAAGGTGGTGGATCACCCTGAGTAATACTTAGCTTTTTTTGATCCTGATTATCTTGATCCATAACACAATTATTATAATAATTGCCTAATTGACCAAGCTTATTCACATGGCTGACCTCCTAAAGATAGTACTGTCTAAAAGAATACATCAAGTTTAATCTAAGCCTCCCCTACATAAAAATAGGACGTCACATTTAACAATTGGAGCTGGCTCAGGTCAGCATCCTCACACTCAAAGCTAAGATTGTACTATGGGCGCAGCTGGGTCAATCGACCCAGCTCACCGCTTAAAGAGTGGCTCAAGTGTCCAACTGAAAGTAGGGACTCTCACCATCAAGGTTTCAGGGTTTTTGCATCCTGGGTTAAGAAACTAAAGTTTTTTAAATAAACTTGCTAACATATTGGGGATCTAAGAAAACCATTGTTCAGCAGGAGATGAAGAGGTGTGACAAAAGCATTTCTTCCTATAAACTCCACTTGGCTTTAATACTGCGGCTTCATTATTCACCTTAAAAAAGGGTTTAGTGTGGCAAAGCTTCTATATTTTTAAACGAATGGGCACTAGCTTTAACATTATTATGGAATAGTGAGAAGTTTAATCTTCTTAACATACATTCTCCAATAACTCAACTGACTGTATTGACTTTATCATGAGAGTATATGTTAGGAATTTAACCAGATTATGCTTTTTCCAATATGTTCTTATACTAGTGAATTAGTTGGGGATGATCACTGATATAATTTATTAGTGTAGATGAATTTTAGGCTTTCAAAGAGGAAGCTCAGACATAGCATTCATTCAGAGCTATGTCAATGACTTTTTAGGCTCCTAAAGAGGGAGCTACAAATTAGCTTTATAATTAATTTAGTGATTATTATTTCTTATTTTATTGGGGAAAATCCCCATTAATTTAGTATACTAGCTCAAGGGCACAATTGTATACCCTAGGCAATTGTAGCAAAGGGAAGTTCTAACCAATAGCATGTCAAATACTGCAGGGCAATGAATAAAAGCTATTCTCCAGTGACTAATGCTGATGAGTTTAATAAGAGGGCTTTAGGTTGCCAGAACACCATATATATATATATATGAATTTCTTCCCTAATTGTAAGTCCTGGAGGCCAGTCACTGCAACTGGTTAGTGAGCAACACCCCTTCCAGACAAAAAGGGGCCCAAAAGCCAAAGTGGACTCTCTGTCACAGTTGAGTGGCTTGGCACACATGGTAGACAAGCGCTGGGTGACCGCTCTTCCCCCAAGGATAAGCTGTTCCCATCCATTCCCCCTCCTCAACCATGGTAGGTTTAATAGATGGGGTCTGAAGAGAGATTGCGCAAGCCAGGGGCCTTGGGCAGGCCCCTGGGACCCCCCCCCCACTCCCTAGGAAAATTATGTTAAAATTTTGAGTAAATAGCCTTCACCAACATTGGGGTCAGGTCTGTAATATCAGGTCTGGAGGAGCCGGTCTGGACTGGCTGGCACTGGAAATCAGATCAGAGCATGATTTGGATTTCAGATCAGGCAACAAATGACTCAGACCAGTTGCCCCAACTCTTTGGGATGGATCCAGGAAGTTCCAGATCATGTGAACAGCCAAATTAAGAGTTTGGCTCAGGTCTCAAACAACTCAGCCCACTGCCACAGCCACCTGGGACAAATCCTAAAATTCTGAATCATGCAAACAGGCCAACTCAGATGTTCAGGGCCCAGATCAGCACTGTCAACCTGGTATTGTCCTAAAAATGTGTAAAAAATTTTCAAAGTTTTTCTTTTTATTTTTTCCAGGATTTTAAACATCCCCCACCCCCTCCCCAACAACCAATCAGATCCCATCATCCAGACCCCAAATGATCAATCCCATAACATATCCCCCATGCAATCCACCCAATACAAAGGCAACTGCCATTCCCAGGGGAAGTTGTCAGTTCATTATTTTACCTTCTTGCACTTTGCACCAAATAAACCTTATATACCCCGCTCAGCTTGTCATGGCCTCCATCCGCCCCATTTTATTATTAATAATTCTGCTAATCAATCCAGTGAAGCGCGCTGCTGCCCAGATTCTCATTCCAATGTTTGCCAACTGAATTATATGGTCACTCAACCCACCATGTGGCAGCGGATTGCAAATCTAATAAACCAGCTTGCACCTGATGATGAACCCACTTCCTCGTTCATTATTGCACATCCATTTAATATGAACCTTCCTGTTCGTTCTAATGCTGGCTTTTCAAAAACTACTCCACTGTTGAAGCAGCACCAGGGCACCTCTGCTCCGCATCAATGGAGGCAGGACCCCTACCTGGTCCATCTGCTGATGGTCCAGGTTAACTGTGAGCCCTGGAGCACCCCATTCAGGGGGAGCTTGGCACCAACGCTCCTCACATTTTCCATCCCCCATTTAATCTCACCACTGATTGCGTGGTATCCCTTGTGCCACCCCTCGTTGGCAAGCAAGCTCACTTGTTCAAACCTGAAGGCTAGCAACTGCAAACCCTGGAGGAGTCATCGTTCTCCCTGCCTCTCCCACCCTCAGGGGTTGCCCCCACAAGACTTTCAGTTGCCCCCATTTCAACCATCTGGCTTGCCACAAGGGCCTTCAATACGTTATTAAACTTTTTTGAGTTTTTGTGTGCCCGTTAGGGCACCCAGTGCAGGAAACTTTGTGGGTTGAAACCTGGGGTACTGCCCCACCACACTGGGGCTGCGCAAATCTAAGCACCATCAAATCGGGCCTGAGCGCAGGTGATATTAAACTTTTGCTTCCCTCACATACCCAATAGAAGTCCACTCTTACAAGTCGCTCAGTCACTGTGCCTATGGCATTCTGCACTCTCTACTGAGTGCTCTTGAACCCTGATTGGGAGCCCGGTCTAATTTTTATCAGCCAAATCTATGACACTAATAAGATAATCTTATTCTTGGTTGTACTAGATCTTACTAGTAATTTTTTTAGCTATTGTAGGACGGAAGTTCCTAAATACCATAATGAACAGAGGTCAAGTTTTAGCTGAACCTTTACTGGCTCAGATCAGTGCTTATTGTCATCATACATGAAGTTGTGTCAAACCTTTCTCTCTTGTTGAAAACACTTTTGCAACATATTCAAATCAAGTCTAGATAAGTTTGATAATCTCATTGAGGAGATTAGTGTGAACCCAATGTCAGGTAGCAGTTGGGAGAGCAAATTTAAAGGCACAGGAGCGGGCCCCACACTGTTTAAATTTCGTAAACGCCCTGGAAACACTGGTGGCCTCAATAAAATTAATAAAAAACTGGCAGTTAGAATTTTCCCAGAAATTTTGGCCTGGCAAACGCGCTGTAACCAGTTCATCAATATGCCGCACTCCCAACCCCTGTTGTCAGTAAGCATGGGGTGCGAATTTTCCTGTATATATAATAAATGGCGCTTTGGGAAAAGTTTTGTGGAGATGTATACACCCATTTCCCAAACGCAGTGTACTCACACCACACTCCATGCCCTGAGGTTGGCTGGATCTTGGGTTTAAAAAATGCGGCGTACAAAGCTGCAAAGGAGTGGGTGGTGGTGGACCTCCTGGATGGTCAATGGGTTGTTGACATGAAGTGCACTCATTGAATTAAATCAAATAAAATTCTCGTTATGTTCAACTCCCTACCTACAATAATTAAGCGCACCATGCTGGAGCTCCACTTAATGGCTGTGCTCAACAAATATGGGGAAATACAATACTTTTGAGATGTAGTGCTTTACGCCCATGCTGGACCTATGCACGGGCAAAGCAATTGCTGTAATCACCCCATCTTCAGGGGTTGCAGAAGATTTGACCCAAATCCCCCACACCAATTTTTGGAATTTGATGAGCAAGAATCCTGCCCATTCCAGGTCACCGTGGATAGCGCACCTCCTATTTGCACCTTTTGTCATGCTTTTGGGCACAAGGCTTATACCTGACCCACCAAGGAGGGCATTACTCAAACTGAAATCATCCCAGATGCAATGAGCGGTGCAGACGGCTTTATGAACTGGGTATAGACACCAATGCCGCCTTCCCATGGGGCGCGCCAGGGTGCTAAATTAAAGTCAAGCCTGTGTCCCCGCAGGAGCGTAAGAAGGCCAAGCAGGCCCACAGAGTGGCAGCCAAGGCGGCAGCTATGGCCGCATCTGTGATTCTGCCCACCCAGCACCAGAAGGACATCAAGTCATTTGCTGCAGAAGTGGCTCACAAATCCATCCACCAATCAGATTGGGCCACCCAACCTGAGGACCTGATGAGTGAGTTGGATTCATCTGACCAATGTTATCAAGCCTCAATCAAAACTGAGTTGCCCACCAATTTACCTACCAAATTTTCGCCTATATACAATGGTGCATTGCAGGTGCACACCACGCCAAAGATTAGTACCAAAAATGGTAAATAAGCAGAAGTGAAAACCCAACGCCAATCCCAGCATGAAAACATCCCATACTGACACTTACTCCATAGCACAGAATACCTGTGCTGCCATACAGTGACAGCTGAAAAACAGAAGGCTGAAGGGCATGGGTGCCCTTCCCCTTACGCCTAAGATACGATGGGGGAGCCTTTACTATAGGGATGTTGAACATCGCTAGACTCAAGGCCTCACCATCCCAGGCTAAGAAACTGAGTTTTTTAAAAAAATAAATTTACCCACGAACATCCCGGCCATTTAGGAAACCCACTGTCCATGCGGTGCTGAGAACACATGGACAACCGTGCCACTATCTTCCCTTTCCTTTTGGTCGCCGCACTGTGGGGTTCTTATATGAGTGACCTGTAATTTTAAACTTATTTCATCCTCATATACCTCAACGGCCATGAACTTGTTGTATCCTTTTTGTGGGATGATGAAGTTTACGCTGTTGTTAACATATACGCTCTGACCTATGCACAAGCTCGTTGGGAATTCTTCTCATCTGTTACTTCCATTCTGCTTCCCCCTGACCCATTTGTGGTGGGCGATATGAACTGCTGGACAAAACCAGCCACTGACCGCTGGCCCTTGTCGCTACACCCCCACAGGGGCATGTAGAACTTCACATTCTCAAGGCCACTTTGGGGGTTATTTGATACTCTGCCACATCATGCACCGCTGCTCACAAACATGTCTTGTCTCCATGTGCACAACAGTCAACTGAGGTCTATGCCCTGCATTGACCTTATTCTTGCACTGGTAAATTTCAGTCTCAAGTTGCACACTTTATGATGACAAAACTCGATTTATCTGACCACAGGATGGTATCAACTTCCTTCTCTTTGTCACATTCAGCAGCACAGGTGCTGAAGTGGTGCATACTCTGTCCAGCCAAGGTCACGTCGCCCAGGTTTTCCTCATGGGTGGACACCAAAACCTCAGCTCAGGAATTTACCACACCGTTATGTGCGGACCCACTTTCTACCTGGTCAGAATTCAAAGCAAACACCATATTCCAGGCATTCCTCATCACATTACATCACTCTTGGGCTGCCTCGGCAGTCATTTTGCACATGCTTGCTGAAGTGGACCATCTGGAATCTATTGTCCCTGCTGCAGGCTACAGCCCAGCTTGGGGTTGCAAGTGGGCAGAAGTGTCCACTCGTCTCAACGCACTGGTGAGGCAACACAAACATTGAGTTTGTGTGCAGTTAAAGGCAAAGAATATAACAGTGGGTGACACGTGCTCCACTTACTTTTTCCAAAATTTTTTTGCACCATGACAGAGCTTGGCCTGCAAACAGGTGAGGCAGCCAGACCACTCCATTGCAGATACTCCAGATGAAGCGGCAGTTGAAGTTCAAAATTATTACTCTGAATTGTACCACTCTGATCCAGTTGAACCAGCCAAAGTTGATGATTTTCTCAAAAGTGCACATATCTGCACCAATTCCCATTACCCAGAGTTGATGAATTTAAATTTATCAGGACAAACTCTGGTCCGTTGTTTGCAGTGCACCATACCGGAAATACCCAGGTCCAGACGGGATTCCTTATAAGTTCTACAAAAAATACTTCAATTATTTTTCCTCCTTGCTGCTTTCCTCAATGAACCAGTTTCTGTTAGAAATGCGCCTTCTTCCTGGGGGACAGGAGGCGTACACAATCACGCTGTATAAAAAGGTGATAAGCTGGACTTGGCCAACTGGCGTCCCATATCACTTACTAACACAGATACTAAACTTTTTACTAAAATCATGGTCAACCGCCTAAGGTTAGTTGCCTCTGCTCTCATTTCACCTGATCAATTTAGTTTCATTCCCAAACGGTCTATATGGGAAAACATACATACTGTAGCCAACGTCTGCCAATCCACGGCTTCTATAGCACTTGTTTTTTAGACCAGCAGAAGGTTTATGATAGAGTCAACTGGGATTACCTCAAAGCCTGCCTCCACAAGTTCCAACTCGCCCAACGTTTTATTAATTGGATGTTGCTCATGGAATCTGCTACAATGGCTGTGCATGGCCCAGGATTCCTAACTGATATAGTTCAACCTCATAGGGACATACACCAAGGGGACCCTTTAAGCCCACTCTTGTATAATTTTAGCCTTGACCCACTTTTACGCAATGTAAATGCCCACCTTAATGGTGTCCATGTGCAAGGCCAAGCCCCAGTCAAGTTGTTGGCGTTTGCTGATGGTTGTGTGGTTAGGGTGTTTGACAATCATGATGCACACGCGCTTGAAGCTACTATCCAGGTTTACTCCACGGTAAGAAACGATGCACTTAATGCTTTCAAAACCTAAATCATTCTCCTTGGTTGGTACCAAGCCTGCTGGTTACCAGAGCCCCGTTTTCTCCCTGCTTCAGCAGCTAGCTCAAGGGTTCACTTGCCCGTCACCTCAAACCGCCCCGCTCGTGCTCCCCTTTGTGACAAGACCCACCGATGGTTCAGTCCGCCATTTGGGGGTGTGGCTGGAGGCTGGAGGGTACACCTCAACAGTGATGGGCACCATATCCTGGACAACGTTATGAAACGCATAGATTCCCTCAGAGCCCGCCAAACCTCCATTACAGGCAGGTAATGCTAGCTAACACTATGCTTCTTTCTAAAGTTTGGTTTGGGGCCCATGCTATCGCCTTTTACTCATCTTTCTTCACGTCATTATACGCCCTTCTGTAAGAGTGGCTTTGGTTAGGCCAACCACCACCAATGCGCCTGGATGTTATGTTTGGCCCCCGCCATAGTGGTGGTATGGACCTGCTCAACTCTGAGGCCCACGCCGCCAAGATACTTGGAACCTGGATCTCTGCAGTCACCAACCCAACAATCTCAGCCCAGAACTGGTCATGTGCGGCCCGCTCCAACTTCTGCACCCTGGGTCTCAGCAATCCTACCCATCCCCATTTACTGTTAAAGTATCTTGCCTCACAACCTTCTGTTGTAGTCCTGCATGGGACGTCACCCCACTTCAAAAGAATTCTCCTCTCCATGTGGAGCGCTGAGTGGAGGATTTGCATCAGTGGGCACACCGCCCAGAGGGGTCAACCTACCCCCCACTTCACCCAGGAATTACAAAGCCAAGCCATTCTGAACAATGTGATACCATTGAGGTCCCCTGTCATGGCCAGGGTGAATTACCTGGACATGTTGGACATCCCCTACCCCTCAATACCCAGAAAGCCAGTTTGGGAGTACGCCCATCACCCTCTTCTGAAGCCACATATTCATTCCCATGTGTGGCGCTGATTGAAATGGGTATAACGTACTGCAGAGCGCACTGATGCTTTGCACTCATCTTGTGTCATGTGTGCCCAGTATGTAACTTTGGTTTCACCGCCTGGAAGAGTGCCCTCCATCAAAAGCGATCTAATGTGAGGTTCAACGTCTCTTTCACCAGGATCAAAAACAGCCTTTCAGCCTATCTAAGGACATCTTTGCCTTGTCCTTAAATTCCACTATACAACCTTCCTTCCAAGCCTTAGTGGTTGCAATCGCTATTTGGACTATCCACAGAGTTGTCTTGGACGCTATCTCAGGCTCTAATCTTAACCTCCAGGAAGCTGTACACCAGTTCCAGTCACAACTCGTGGACCACTTCCAAGCATGGTGTTGGGTACCTACCATCCTGTCACCGTCAGTTGGTCTCATCCTGGTTTCCAGTTTGGTTTAACACTTCAGACCCTTTCCTGCATATGTGCTCAATAGTGGCACAAGCCCCTACATAAGAGACTCCCTTCCATTTTTTGGCGTTCCTGCTGGCAACAGGAGATAGCTTTTACTTCTATGGGGTGCTTCTTGCTGATATAAGTCCTTTCAGTTAGACTATCAGAAGTGTCCGCCCTCTGGTTGGCCTTCCCCAAATAAAATTTTCCAAAATTTTACAGGAAGTTGCTTCAGTTAAAAATAACCCTCAAAAACCTGTGCAGAAATCACTTTTCAACAGTATACCATCTTTATCTCTCATACTAACTTTATTATGGGTTTAACTGTTTCAAAATGCTGCAACTGGTTGCTGGCCACTATCATCTCAATACCCACCAGGCCATTTATAATTACTAGTGATTAAAGAATACGGAGGGCTATATGATCCTTTCCCTAATATTATTTCAATGTAACACATATGAGATTGGCTATATACAGATTGGGTACATTGTTATCGAGGACCAACATAGGCTGCTTTGTTCCACATTTATTTTTCAATTCTAGAATCTGAAGGTTTGAAACTAATGTGTTGCAGTTTTAAGGTCATTGGTAAATAATGATTACCTTGGATACACTTGACCATACCCAGGCTTAACCACGCTGGAATAAGATAAGTATTGAGATGATATCCAACAAGGAGTTCTCTGTGGATGTCCCAGCTATCATCTCTACCCAAAATATGTTCACAATTTTCAAAGATTCCTTGGTAACATATGGTCTGACAAAACAAATCACAGCTTCTGCAAAGTGGATTGCCTCGCGCACTCGCACCACACATTTACAGTGGCTACCTACCTCCACATTATCTCGCCCATCTAGAAAGAAATGCACCTCACAGGGGATACAGCCAATTATGGACTCGCAAATGAGCTGCTACAACTATACACTTGCAATAGCTAGATAATTTATATTAACACTGTTTAAGAACTTTGGTTGGCGCCTTGCAGATCACCAAAGGGGAGAAGTCAACAAGGTACTTTATGCGCCATTTTATTGAATAGAAACAAGGTACTTCTTGTACCCAATTATAGTCTAGAACAGGTACAATTGTTTCCTCCCCAAATGAGGTATCTGAAATGGTTCAACAATACTACACTAACTTACATCAAGAGTAAGACCGTGACTCAGAGGACATACAAAATTTTTTAAGAAAGATTATACTTTAATCTATTCTCAACCTATCTATTCTATTTAATGTTGTTTTAGTGAGAAACTGTGTTATGCTGTCCGCAGGACGCCCCATTGCAAAAGACCTGACCCAGATGGCATTCATTATGAGTTCTATCATACACACTTTAATTTAATTGCGCAACTACTAAAATCCTCATTAATAAGTGCCTTATAGAGACTTTCCTTCTGCCTGGCGGGTCAAAAGTCTTTGTGTCACATTATAAAAAGGGTGATTCTAACAATCTGGGTAACTGGTGATCATTGCCCTTACCATGTAGGATTAAAAATCATAACCTAGATACTGTCAAAGCTTTTATGTAAATCGCTCAAACTTCCAAATCATTCAATTAATATGGGCTGTCCCCAACTGCAGTATATGGAACAACAGCCAAACTGTTGTCAACGTGTGTCAGTCTAAGTCAAATGGTGCACTGATTATCTTAGACCAACGAAAAACATTTGATCATGTGCATTTTCGTTATCTTGGGGAACTCTAGAAACTATTATTGCTTTTACCTTGATTTAATAATTGGGTGATACCTTCATCTGAGTCAGCTACCATGGACATTCGTGGTCCAGGGTTCGTTATTGACCTCATTATCCCCAGCGCGTTTAAAACGTGGCGACCCTCTTAACCCTTTGTTGTACAACTTGGGGCTGTATCCAGTTCTGCGTATCATATATTAGACACTGAAAGGCATTTCCTCTTCAAGTCAAAAACCTCTCAAAAAATTGGCATTAACAGATGATTGTGTACTGGGTGTTTCCAACACATCAGACGCTCACTCACTTGAGACTATCATCAGTCTATATAAGCAAATAAGCAACTCCAAGATCAATCACTATAATAATATGGTTATACTACTTGGTAAGCATCTTCTTGAGTGGCTCAATGTGACTTCTTGTTGACCTTTAGCCAGGATGTCAATAATCTCATTCCAAGAAACCCCCTCTACCCAACCAAAGGCGTCACTTAGGTGTATAGTTAAACTCTGAAGGATAAGCATCAACAGTAATGTAGTGTAATCTCCTACCTAGTAACTCAACATGTGCAGCCAGCCTTCATGGCCATTAAACAGTGCTTGTTGGGATAGATTTATTAGTAACCACTAGTTCTTTCAAATTATGGTGCAGCTTTCATGCCATACCATTATCCACCGCATTTTTTAACTTTCTCTGAGCTATATAACAACAATGGTTTTAGGATAGCCAGTGGACACTTACCGAGATTTGAAAGCTCTTTAGTTCATGTTCCTCAGGTGACATGGGTCTCATCATTTAACAACAACAAAATACTCATCTAACAAGTTAATGGATTGTTCAATTAACTAGTACTACACCACAAGATCTCACTTGATTCACTGCAGCACAAGGAAACATTCTAAAAGCATTGGAGCTAACGAAACCTAACGCCCCTACCACTTTGTTGAGATACCTAGCCTCTCACCCAAATGCAGAAGGACCCCACCGCACCCATCCCCAACTTTAAAAGCGTTGTTTGTATTATCAATTATGCCAATTGAAGATCTCAGAGAATTGACCCACAACTAACTCTTCAAGGGGAATTCTACCATACCTCTAACTTTTTTTGTAATTGTTCTATTGACTCCAGATCCTTCCACCCTAGAAACATGGTCACTTTAGCAAGATTTGAATTGTCAGATTTGTTAGATTTCTCACTCCCTCACAGGCTAAGAAAAAAACTTAGGATTATACTCATCACCCCATACTCCAATGAAAAACTAGATCCTATAGATGTAAGTGCCTTGCACAGTTATATTATAACCAGATAGGTCCAACGCCATTATACACCTATTTCCACTTTGTGGTGGCCTTAATACTCTCATCCACAGGAAATAGGAGTGTCCCACATCCAAGGTAATATGGATAATGTTCCATCTGTTTCAGCTTCCTGCGCCTAATACATTTTACCTTACCTGCGACCTGTTTTCCATTCAGGTATTTTCCCAATTCCACAAACGCTTAGAGCCCTGATAGCAGAAACAACATTGAGATAAATCTATAGTATTGTTTAGGAAACTATTAACACAGCTTCTTCCACCAAGCCTGAAGCACTAACGTGTTACCACTCTCATCCCACTTATAATCTCCAGTAATGGTTCTTGAGAATCATGCCTATTAGATGGCGCTGCAAGAGCCAGCCATGGATGACTATCTGGTTCCTAGAAACTGACTATAATTCCCAATTTTTGTGTCAACCAGAAGTTATCCAAAGACCCTCAGGTCTTGCCACCATGCCATTTATCCATACCCCTGATTATAGGGATGATGTCAGTTAGACTACTGTTCTGGGGATTTAGTGCTCCTGTTTGTGTTTTCTTTTTCTTTTACTTTTTATCTTTTTAGTAAAGTTGGTACTATATTCCTCCTACCTCAAATACATAAAAATGTTAAAATGATTTATAAATTTTTCCTGTTCTCTTTCCGCTTGGCATAACTTTCTGAGCAAATTAATGAATTAACAAGAAAGTAAATTTTGTTCACTTGTTGTAGTTTCACTCTGATGTCCTCAGATTGTCCGCTGGCTGCTCCATTGTGGGGCAGCAGTGAAACCCTCCTCACCATTTTCTGTCCAGCAGGAAAACGCGCTCAGACTGGATCACCCAGTCATTTTAAACCCATGGGATGATTCATTCCTCCCAATGATCTTGACGCCCTCCTACTCATACCCAAGCAGTACTTCACTTCCACCTGGCTCTCCCTCGGAGCAACATGTGCTACATCCTAAGGGTAAAATATGGGAAACTCTTCACATACCATGATCAAGCCATTATTGAAATGGCACAGGCGGTGATGACACCCGCCAGATTTATAGATTTCTGCCCCTATAAGAGGTATTTTAACCTCAGCTTCACCTGTGAAGCTAACGTCGCCACTGCAGCAACTGTGCCCCTGGTATTACAGGGAACCCCTCTTCCCACAACTTGGACCTGGCTCCCAGCGGACACCACTTTGGTGGTCCACTTTGCTGGTTTGCCCACCCACCTCCCCCCTGCAGTGCTCCACCAGGAGCTGATGGACGGTTTGGCAGCCTATTGCTCCAACCCCATCTTACAATTTGTGGTCCCAAATGGGGCCACACGACTTTCTGAGCCTCAGGCGTATGCCACAATCAGCCCTGAATTTAGTAAAATTGCCATGTCGATTCCCCTTGTGCCATTATTCCTTCAGCCTCTTACCATCTATTTTAGGCCTGCGTTGAGGGTGGGTGGACGATTTGTCCGTCCTGTTTGAGTTGGACCACTTGAAATGCAAGTGCCCCTTTTTAGCCACTTCTGACAGATTGGATTACTTGTCCGCTGACATCCAATCTGCCACCCACCCTGCACAAGTTCCAGCATGGGGTATGATCCTACCTCCCCCTCCTCCAAAACCTGAGAATGCAGCTGCACCTGCAGCCACCAATCAGTCTTCTCCTCAGCCCCAGTGCCACACATGATTCATCCAATCAAGTATTGGCTTGGACCCCAGCTTAATCCCACGCTCCCTCCAACAAATCAACAAAACCTCAACTGTACATCAATTAGCCAATCCAATTCAACCAGAACCCATGGGAGTTATTGGCTGAGATTTCACGAATCAGGTAAGCTCATTGAAGAACCATCTCTGCAAATCGAGCAGTTCATTAATGCAGAATGGGACGCCAAATACCCCCCTCATCTATATACCCCACAGCCAAATGCTGAATTGTTTTGCAGTGGCCACCAGCTGGTAGTTGAAGCAGCTGCAACACCAGATTGTCATCCCCTCTGCAAAACTGTCACCAAATCAGTGGCGATGCTCACAGGAGGTATTCCCCCTCCTGTGATACCCTCAACCCTCACCCCAAAAAGTAAAACCACAATGAATCAGTTACACAAAAATGACAATGAAGCTATCCAGAACGTGGTAATGGTAGCATGGAATTCTAAAGCTAAGATTACCAAATCCAAATTCAATACGTTTGTTAAACTACCAGATTCTCGCATTAAAGCTGAAAAACCTTTAGCTGAACATATCAGTGCCATTTTACAGCTGGCAATTTCCATGAAATACCAGTAATTAGCAATATTGAACCACATGCCGCCGATGCCCTGACGCCCTAACTGTCCACCTTGACATGTACCCTACTTTAGGATGAGGAATCTGCTACTGAAGATAGGTCCCTGATCACCCCTCCCCTTCTACCATAGATGTATAAGCGGTTTTCTCTTCCCACCTGGTTGGTTGTTATTCATTGAAGTGTTTCACTCAATCTGCTCATTTGGGTGTTTTGTATGAACCAAATAGTTACACTAGCTTTTAGTTTAAATTTTTAGATTTGGTAATGTCCATCCTCTGATAAGCTTACCTTGAATAAATAATATGATTTATAAAAACTACAGTAGTACCTTCTTAAGAATACTTATTATAAGAAAAGTTATATCAAGTTAATAGCAAAATATATTTAATATAACTAACAAACAAATCTTCAAATTTTGTGATATATATATAACACCAACAATATATTTTATAAAAGAATAATTACTTCAACCCTATATGCTTTAAATATTTTTTATGCTTTCAAGGCTTTAGAATTTTTCTTGGCTACAAAACTACTAATGTAAATCCCGCATAAAACAGCACAATCATCAGATACTTATCCATTTTCACAGGTTTTTAATAAATTATTCCATCATTGTTTATTTAAAACAAGCTGCCAAGGGAATGGACATTACCAAAATTAAAATATAACAAAATAATAAAAATAGTAAAATTTTAATTAAAATTAATTAAAAAGTAAATTACAATAAAATTGAATAGAATAAATTGAATTAAGATGCTCAAGCAAATAGAATGGCAAAAAACAAGACAAACTAAAACCAACTAGGTGTAAAAGTGGAAAACCACTAACCAACCATAGTGGATGGCGAGGGAGATCAGTAGGTGCTTAATGTGGCGTCTTCTTCCTCCCAGAGTAAAATGTGGGCCAAAGCTGGAAGCAGGGACACAGGGGCATCAGATGTATGGAGTTTGTCAGACAATTTAAAGTCTGATTCTGTAAAAAGAGTGTTTTAGGGGTGGATATGGATAATTTTGACCAAAAGACCCTGGTCAATTCTTGGTGGAACCCCTCAAATTGTGGTAAACCTTTAAAACTGTCAAAAGAATCTCTATAACTCTCCAAATCCCAGCGTGGTGGTGCTTGGTGTACAGAACCAACGCAAGGGAACTAGTTGTCATCTTTATAAACTAAAATAGCCCTACAGAGGATGCTTGAGCTGAAGCGACATAAGGCGAGGGTGTTTAGCACAGTTAATATAATAGTAAATTGAGTTATCCACAAAACTTGGCTGTGCCCCAGAGTGCTGTTAATAACCAAGTTTGGTACATGGGTGAAGTACATGGGTGATCAGGTTTGGAGGGAGCCTGGTAGGACCAACGGTGTTACAGAGGCTGTGATAATTTTAAATAAAACAAGTCAGCTAACATGTCACAAGGACTCTATGAAGAGGTCCACGAACAGGTGCGCCCAAGTCAACATATATGAAAAACGTAAAACAACTATGGGGTTTATTGTAAAAGATGACTAATAATAAACATTGGTCTTGAGAAAAGATACTTAAGCCAACTTGGGGGAATTTAGGATTGGTGGAAGTGGTACCAAGCCTTGGTGCACCAATAGATGCACGCTTCCATCCAAAAAGGTCACATACCTCAGAAATTGTCTTTACTTGAGTAATTTATTGAAGTTGAGCCTGACCTAAGCTTGCAATTTTGTAAATGGAATGTGTTTTGAACCCCTGTTCCCCAATTAACTGAATTATCCCATTATCATTTAATTCAAAACTCTTTTGCTTTAACCCAAGAGCCAATTGAGGGGGCTGGGCTTTAGGCACATCATTTGTACTGACCTGGGCATACCTAGACTGTACCCAGCGTTGATCCAAGAGTGCTTGAGATCAGAAAGGCCTGAAGTTTCACCATCTGGACCTCCTGCCGCCCAGCCTAGTCCCTGCTGTTGGTACCCTCTATAAGGTCATGTAAACATGACATTGCCCTCCCCTCTTTTTTGGGCTCCACCCCCCTCCAGGGGAATATGCCAAGGGAAAGTTTTTGTGGGCTGGGGCCAACTTCATAACAGCAAAGGCTTGGTTAAACTTCAATCCTGCAGACTTAGGGAAATGCTTGTGGAATGCTACAATTAAATCTTGGGCATATGCACAATTAAGCGCTGGGACACAACTATTTTTATGTTGCATCAAATCCCTTCTAGGATATAAGATAATTGAGTCTTCTTATTACCCAACAAGAGGCTACAATCTCCTCCATTTCCCATTCTAGCGCCCCATCCACGAGATAAGCTTTATGAGTCTCTGGAAGGAGGCCCTCAATCAATGTGAGCTTGCTTTCATGGAATACTGAAAAGATTTGAAATGAGGGGGGAAGATCAAACTGGTACAAGTCGTGGCCCACCTTTTGACAACACGGTATGGCCCAATCCTCTTTGGTCCCAGTTTTTTACTTGGCTCTTTATTGGAATGTTTTTAGCATCCAGCATCAGGAGATCTCCTTCCTTATATGCAGTTACAACCCATCTCTTACTATCCGTATGCTCCTTGTAAGCCTGCATGGCCGCCTTTAAATTTATGCTCACCACTTGGTATACTTTCTTGATCATTTTTGCAAAGTCCACCACGCTTCCACCTTGGATTTACAACTGATCTCCATGTTGAAGGCGAGAGAGAAGCCATAGTTGGCGAAGAAGGGGGAACAACTGATTGATGAATGTTGTGCATTGTTATAACAGAATTGGTCTATGAGGAGATGAGAAACCCAATATGAGCGATCTGCGGCAGTATAACACGCAAGAACTGTTTAAGGCACTGGTTCACTATTTCTGTCTGCCCATCTGATTGAGGGTGATAGGCAGTTGAACGGCAGGGATAAATTTGCAGAGTCTTACACAAATCTTCCCAAAATACAGAGGTAAAGTGGGGACCTCAATTGCTAATAATTTCTTGAGAGACCCTGTGAAGAGTGAACACATTGGTAACAAACAGCCTAGCCATCTCAGCCGCGGTGACTGTGGTTCTGCAAGGGATAAAGTGGGCGAACTTTGTAAACGGTTTACCACCACCATGATAGCATCATAGCCATCAGATAAAGGCAATTCGACAATAAAATCAACTGATAGGTAAGTCCAAGGCTCATCAGCTTTTGAACTGGTACCAACAACCCTGCGAAAGGCTAGAAATTTGGTTTCATTTGGTTGCAGACTAGGAACTCTTTTCAATATCTGCCTACCTGTGCGGCTAATCCCTTCCAATTGTAAGTGTTGAAGATAATCTAAGGGTCTTTGCCTTCTCAGGATGACAATGGTGATTCTGTCATGATGGTCCCAAATGATTTCCAGGCTAAGTGGTCCAGCAGGAATCCATAGGCGCCTCTGAAACCACACCATCTCATCCTTTATGTGATAACCTCTGGTAATATCCTCATGATTCAATGCGCTCTTTGCAAGGACCATTGAATATTCAGATGACAAAGTCTGAGAAAGAAAAACTTTCTGAACATATTGAATTCCTCCACAATTTATAGAGGAGAGAGCGCTGGCCCATTGGCCAAGGTAGAGGAAAATTAGGACATAATATTATCCAGTGGAATCATTAAATGGGTATTATTCATCTCCACCTCCTTTGGATTAGGAGCTAGTGCAGGGTTACGGCTCAAGGCATCTGCCAAACCATTCTCCTTGCCATTTGTAAACTCATAAGAAAACGCAAATTGGGCAAGGGCCTCATGCAGCGGGTTTGCCATGGGGTTAAGAAATGAGGTGCGCGGTAAAACAGTAAGGCATGGTGATCTGTACGTATGTGGAATGGTTGGGGTGATCCATGCAAGTGATGAAGCCATACGTTAGCGCCTCAACCACTGCTAATAATTCTTTATCATACACGGCGTAGTTTAGCTCTGGTAGAGACACATTCCTAGAAAAATATCCACTGGATGCTCTATTCCATATTTGCCCACTTGTAATAGAGCCTATATGGCGAAGTTGGAGGCATCTGAGCTAAAATAAACTCTTTATTGGGGTTAATATGGCGAAGAACGGAAGTGGACTGCAACATACACTTTACTGCTTGAAAGGCATCCTCCAAAATGGGGACCACTGAAATACTTTTTCCCCACTTGCCTTATACAAAGGCGCTGCAACTTTAGAAAGGTTTGGTGTGAACTTCTTAAGGAACGTACATGTCTTCAAAAAGCTTCTCAATTCCTTAATTGAAGTGGGAGTGGGCCACTTAAGATTTGCCTTCTCCTTGTCTGGAGTTATCATGTGCCTTGGTCAAACATGACGTTGCCCATAAAGGTGACCTGGGACTTATAACTCACACTTACTGATTTAAGCGTAAGATTAGCAGTCCTCAGATGCTCCACCGCCTGACAAAGGTGTACTGCATGGGACTCATTGTCAGGGGAAAATACCAAAATATCATTTATGTAAGCTACCGCGCATACCCCCAGCAGGTCCCCAAAGCTGCATCAATACGACGTTTTAAGATAGCAGGGGTATTCTTAAGCCCAAAGGGCATAACCCAAAATTGGAAGATTCCTTTTTTGGTACACAATGCGTTCAACCACTACTGGCCCTTCTTGATACAGATCTTATTGAACGCGTTTAACAATCTATCTTGGAGAAGACTCTCGACTTTTCCACATAGCGTGCAATCTGTGAGTCCAGGGTGATGGGATGTAAGTCTGGTACAGTGAAATTGCTGAGATTTCCATAGTTTACGCATGGGCATAAGGTACCATTGGCCTTCTCAACAAAGAGGAGTGGGGAACACACAGGGGAAGTTCTCTGAAAAATAGCACCTTTGGCTAACTGCTCCTTAACCCACATATCTAATGCTGCTTCCTCCCATACGGTCAAAGGTTAAATAGGGGAAGATATATGCACCAGATCAACAGTGAGCTTGAACTTGAAACAAACTATAAATGACCTGGTAGTGCACTAGCTGAAGCTGCATCAAATGAAGATTCCAACCCCTCCAAACAGGAAGGTAGAGGAACTTCCGCAGAGGACTTCAGTAATGGGGGTAAGACAGAGAGTGTGAATATTGGGCCAGTGGGGCAGATCACCATGAAAGTTGGCTTCAGCCAAAGGAACAACCAACTTGTGACCGTCCTTCAAAGTTAAGGATAAGGTATTTCCTTACAAGTTAGTCCTGACGTCAAACTTTCGCCACCATTTGACTCCCAAAATAGTGGGGTATAAAAGGTTCTTGATAGCTTGGAAGTGGTCGGACAAATGATATTTTCCAACTTAATGATCCACTAACCCCATAATTTTCAGCGGGGGAATACCTTGGGAAACCCCTCCTCTAACCATACCACCTGGAAAGTAACTCAGCTCAAGGTAGTCAGCTAGGTCTTGGTCAATAAATCTTCAGAGACTCCAGTTTCCAGTAAAATCATAGTGCTAATATTACCTGAAGGGAATGAGAGTGTATCATTTAATAAAAAATAACCCAAGTGACCTTTATTTATAGCAGAGAACTACAACACTTCACCACCAAAATCTGCTTTAGGGCTGTACATACCACCAGGGTACGTTTTTGTATCATAGAATGGAGAGGGATAGTTGGCCAACCTTACTACTAAGGTCACATAACCCACCATATCTTCAGCAACTGCATAACATTTTTATAGTTAGATTGTAACACCTTCTCCACATCCTGAGATCCGCATATCACGGTTGTGGTCAAGCGTGGGTTCTCTGGAGTGATCTGATACACTGAAATGGGGTTTATATCTAAGCCATATGGGAAGAGACATAGCTCAGTACTGTATATGGAAACGTCATTATAAAACACGTTTTGGGTCATAAAAAACCCTATCCCCAATTTGATGATGGGTTGTACAACGTTATCCAAGGCCAACACCATCAAGCCCTTTGTCGATGATCCTGCCTGCAAATCCAAACGTGGTGCCAAAGAAAAAATGATGTTCTTGTGTTCAAATTATTAAATTTGGTGGAAAGTTGGGGATTTATGACTCTTGATCATGAATCAACTGTATCCACCAAGTATGGGCAAGAAGTGTGAGTACCTTCTGGTCAGAGGTAGTGAGAATAATGATGGAATGCTCCAACCCTTGGAAAAATGCAAAAGCAGTGGTGATACCCACCGCGGCTATGGCCACCAGCTGGCGCACACTGTTTGCACTGTGTGAAAGTCCCACATGGAAAATATTGTGCACGTATAAAAAAGTGTTGGTCGTCTAATGTCAAGAGAGTCTCTATAACTCTCCAAATTTCAGCATGGTGGTGCTCAGTGTACAGAACCAACGCAAGGGAACTAGTAGTCATCTTTATAATTAAAATAGCCCTGAAGATGGTGCTTGAGCTGAAGTGACATAAGGCGAGGGTGTTTAGCACAGTTAATATAAAGTAAATTGAGCTATCCACAAAACTTGGCTGTGCCCCAGAGTGCTGTTACTAACCAAGTTTGTATAGGTTTGGAGGGAACCTGGTAAGACCAACAGTGTAACCGAGGCTGAGATAATTTTATATGAAACAAATCAGCTAACATGTTACAAGGCCTCCATGTGGAGGTCCATTCACGGGTGCGCCCAAGTCAACATATATGAAAAACGTAAAACAACTATGGGGTTTATTGTGGAAGATGACTTATAATAAACATTGGTCTTGAGAAAAGATACTTAAGCCAACTTGGGGGAATTTAGGATTGGTGGAAGTAGTACCAAGCCTTAGTGCACCAATAGTTGCACGCTTCCATTCAAAAGGGTCACATACCTCAGAAATTGTCTTTACTTGAGTAATTTATTGAAGTTGAACCTGACATGAGCTTCCAATTTTGTAAAAGAAATGTGTTTGAACCCCTGTTCCCCAATTAACTGAATTATCCCATTATCATTTAATTTAAAACTCGTTTGTTTTAACCCTAGAGCCAATTGAGGGAGCTGGGCTTTAAGCACATCACTTGTACCAACCTGGGAATACCTAGCTTATACCCACCGTTGATCCAAGGTGTGCTTGAGATCAGGAAGGGCCTGAAGTTTCCACTTCTGGACCTCCTGCCGCCCAGCCTTGTCCCTGCTGTTGGTACCCTCTATAAAGTCATGTAAACATGACAATTTCACCTCCCATGGCCAAATAAGTCAATTTTCTGTTATTGGGTTGTGCCAAACATGTGGAAAAATCATGAGAGTCAACTGCGGCTCCTCCCCTTTTCACCTCCAATATAACTCAAACACCTAGGCGGAAACCACTCACTTAATAGGATTATAGAGGGTCTCAAGGTGCAAATATTTTTCCCCATGGTGTTTGATTCAAATTACACTAAAACTTTGCCTCACGGACTTGTCCTACCTACTATCACCCTTCAATTGGCCGTTCCATTAAGTGAGGCGATTTTTGAAAGATCTGATAAGTCAAAGCCTCATATTCCCTAATTTAAATATATGTATCCTAATATGAATTTTGCGCCTTACACACTTCAAGCATCAATATGTTTAAATACCAAACCACAAGAAAATGAAAGAGTTCACTTTTTACCCCCAAGTTCAACTTAATAAAATATAAAAACCCACCTTTTTAGTATTAATAAAAAGTTTATATTTTAATTTAAGTGATAAATAATCTTAGAAATCCTTTAATCCAGCAGTTGAGAAGGTTACTTTTCCTGCGGAAAAATTGTGGAACTCAGTGATAATAGTACCAGCGAGCATAGAGAGAAAGGCTAAATTTCAACAAGTGGTGCTCACTACAGGGGATCTTGTACATCTTAAAAATCTTACTTGAAAAATGGAGGTTAATGGGGAAATTAACCCTCACAACTCCCCACTGCAATTAACCTTATGCTAGACACTTTGAGACACCAGCTAGCCAGTGTTTTGTTTAGCCTTAAAATTCTTGAGCAGCACTCATCTCAAAGCCCTCTTGGGGCCGTCCCTGTCATAAAAAAGCCCCTTACAATGATAATATAACAACATGTGAGGGCAGTATTTCCTCTTTCCTCTTTGTTTAAAAATCAATTTATGGAAGGGGAATCTGACCAGCAAAAAATCAATTTTCTTCCCTGCTTAATTCATGTGGCTCAGGAGATAATGGTTCTACACATGGTTATCCTCAGCAACTGGGAGGAGGTGAAGGAAGCCCTCATTGAAGAATTTGGAACCATGCAGAGTTTAGGAAAAACAGGTCTTTATGTACCTTAGCTTAAAAAAGGGGAATTAATTGCCACTTTTGTTGATTAGTTCTGTAATGAAGCCCAACATCTGCTGCTTGAAAAAATGCTCCCTCTCAAATATGATATAGCTGCTGTTTTGGCTGGATTAGAGCCACATCCCTCTTTAGTGATGCATATCTCTGCCTTAAAGCGCTTCTTCCAAAATATACAGGATATCAAGGGGGCTCTGCTAGCAGTGGCCAACTTCTATGAACATTATGTTATGCAAGTAGTTCTTAGGCGAGAATTTAACAAGCCCCTTCAGCCTCTTATATGAAAGTCCCCTGATAATCTGCTCCTGTGAAGCTGCAGCTCGAGATGCTCCTCTTCCATGTAATGATAGGCAGAAGATACTAGCAGTGATGGGGCAGTGCTCCCCGCCATCTTCAGCTCCCAAAGTTCAGCCAGTGAAGTTAGCTATCACTTTGCCTTGACCCAATCTTTCTTCAGGGCATCCTTCTAAAGTGTCTAAATTGTCACGTCCTTCCAAGGTGCTACCTTTATCCCCCTTGGCCTCTCCTTTGACTGTTTCTAGCCCAAAACCTATGGCCATAAGCAGCCCAATTTTACTACTTCAAAGGACAAATGTAAATCCATGACAATTACTGCGCCACCTCCCATAGTTACCAGGGTAGATGAGCGGCTCAGGGTCTCCCCACCAAAATGGGAAGCCCTGAACTTACCCCAAGGCTAATTGACTCCCTGATATGCATTTGTAAGGAGAGTGTCTCTAACTCTCCAGTCCCAAGCGTGGTGGTGCACAGTGCACAGTTCATAGGACCAACGCAAGGGAACTAATCTTCAGTATTAAAAAAAGATAGCTCCGCAGAGGGTTCTTGAGCTAAAATAACATGAGACGAGGGTGTTAAGCGTGAAGTAGAACAATAGTAATTGTACAAACAGCAAAGCTTGGGTGGACCCCAAAGAGGAGTCCATATCCATGCGGTTTCATGTGCAGGAGCGTATGGTTGCTTTGGTCTGGAGGGGACTTAAGAAGACCTGCTGTGCACCAGATGAGAGGATGAAATTTGCAAAAACAACATGGCTAACGTGCGTGAGACCTCCTTAAAGTAGGTCTGCGCACAGGGCCAACCAAGTAATTATAAAAAAACGTAACTAACAAAGGATTTATCTCAGGGAGAAAGACAACCAACACGAAAAGTTGGCACAAAGAATCGTATATAAGACAAACTGGGAAAAACATTTATTGGAGAAAGTGGTGCTAAGATGAGGTGCACAAATAAGTGCAAAATTCCATCCAACTGGGTGTTATACTTTGATATTGTACAAACTTAAGTAATTTATTGAATTCAACTCTGACCTAAGCTGATAATTTTTAATAAACTGAATGGGTTCCAAACCTCCATTAACCAAATAACTAAATTGAGCTATTGTCATTTAAGAGGTAACTCATCCATTTTAATGCCAAAGCAAAATAAGGGGGTGGGCTCATGCACCTTACCTGGACCAACCTGAGCATTTCTGGCTTTTTCACGCGTTGGTCCAAGGTGTGCTTTAGGTCAGGAAGGTCTGCAACTTGACCCTTTGTTCCTCCTGCCTCCCAGCCTTGTCTTTGATATTGGTGCCTCAATTAGGTCATGTAAACATGACATTACTTTCTCCTCTTTTTGGGCTCCACCCTCCCTCCAGGGGAATTCTTCAAGGGAAATTTTTGTGGGCAGAGGCCAGCTTCATGGCAGCAACGGCTTGCTTGGACTTGGAACCTATAACCTCAGGGACTTGCTTGCGGAATGATACAATTAGGTCTTGGGAATGGGCACAATCAAGCGGTGGGACACAGCTGTTCTCCGCAACGTCAAATCCCTTCCATTATTTAAGATACTCAAGTCTTCTCCTTACCTGATTGGAGGCTAAAGTCTCCTCCACTTCACACTCCGACGCTACATCCACAAGATAAGCCTTGGGAGCCTCTGGTGAGGGACCCTCAAACAACGCAAGCTTGCTTTTATGGAATACTAAAAAGATTCAAATTGAGGAGGGAGATCCAACTGGTATGAGGCGTGGCCCACCTTTCTGATGACGCAGTACAGACCAATCCTTTTAGGTCCTAGTTTTTTGCATAATTGCTTGATTGGGATGTTTTTTGCATCCAGCATCACGAGAAATCCTTCCTTGTACACTGGTCCAACTCGTCTCTTATCATCATAGTTCTCCTTGTAAGCCTGCATGGCTGCAACTAAATTCGTGCTCACCACCTGGTGTACTTTCTTGATCATTTTTGCAAAATCCACCACCACTTTCACCTTAGATCCACAACTGGGCTCCATGTTGAAGGCGGGATTGAAGCCATATTCGAAGAAGAAGGGTACAACTGATTGATTCACCTTGGGCGTTGTTTTAGCTTAATTGGGCCATGGTGAGATGGAAATACAATATAAATGATCTGCGGCGATGTAACACTGTAAGAACTGTTTGAGGCACTGATTCACTCGTTCATTATTCCCATATGATTGGGTGTGATAGTAAGTTGAACGGCCGGGATGGATTTTCAGAGTCTAACACATCTCTTCCCAAAAGACAGAGGTAAACTGGGGTCCAGAATCGCCAATTTATTTCTTGATTGTCCTCATGAAGAGCAAACTATGAGTGACACAGAGCTTAGACATCTCAGCCAAGGTGATTGTGGTTCTGCAGGAATAAAGTGGGAGAACTTTGTAAAGCGGTCCACCACCACCATGATGGCATTGTAGCCATCAGATAAAGACAATTCCACAATAGACTCAACTGATAGAGAATTTAAAGGCCATTCAGCTTTTGAACTGGTACCAGCAGCCCTGCTAGAAGCTGGCAATTCAGTTTCATTTGGTTGCAGATTAGGCACTCTTTACAATACCTGCCTACCTGTGCGGATATCCACTTCCAATTGTAAGTGCATCAAGTTAGCTCTAGAGTCTTTGCCTTCTCATAATGACTGTGGTGATTCCGTCATAATGGTCCCAGATGCTTTCAAGGCGAAGTGATCAGTGGGAATCCATAAGCGCCCCTGAAACCACAACATCTCATCCTTCAAATTATACCCTTTGGTAATATCCTCCTGTTTCAACGTGCTCCTAGCAAGGTCCATAGCATATTTGGCGACAAAGGCTGAGAAAAAACTACCTTTCTGAACATACCATATTCCTCCACATTTTCCAGAGGAACAAGAGCTGGCCCGTTGGCTGAGGGAGAGGGAAGTTGTGACACAATTTTACCTGGTGGAATCACTAATTGAGTATTATGCACCTCTACCTCCTTATGATCTGGAGCTAGTTCAGGGCTGTGGCTCAAAATATCTTCCAAATCATTCTCCTTTCCCTTAGTAAACTCATTAAAAACACAATTTGGGCTAAGGTCTTATTACAGCAGGTTTGCCATGGGGTCAAGACATGAGGTGTGTGGTTGTGAAGTAAGGCACGGTGATCTGTAAGTATGTGGAATGGTTGGGGTGATCCATGCAAGTGATGAAGCCATAAGTCAGCGCCTCAACCACTGCTAATAACGCTTTATTATATATGGCGTAGTTTAATTCTGGTAGAGACATCTTCCTGGAAAATATCCATGGGATGCTTTAATCCATATTTGCTCACTTGTAATAGAATCGCTATGGCAAAGTTGGATGCATCAGAAGCAACAATGAACTTTTTATTATGGTTGGCATTGTGAATAATGGACATATACAGTAAAGTGCACTTTACCGCTTGGAAGGCATCCTGCAAAGTGTGGGACCTTTGGAGCATTTTTCCCCACTCTTTTTATATAAGGGCGCCGCCACTTCATAAAAATTTGATGAGAATTTCTTAAGGAACGTACACGTCCCCAAAAAACTCATCAATTCCTTAACCAAAGTTGGATTGGGACACTCTTGAATCGCCTTCTCCTTGTATGGAGTTATCATGTGCCCTTGGTCAAACATGACGTTCCCAGGAAAGTGACCTAGGACTTTAAGAATTCAAATTTACCTTTTTAATGTATGGTGAGCTTCCCTCAAACGCTCCACCGCCTGATGAAGATGTACTGCATGCGACTCATTGTCAAGTGAGAACACCAGAATATCATCCATGTAGGCAACTGTGCATACCCCTACCAGGTCCTCCAAAGCCGCATCAATATGGTGTTGAAAGATAGAAAGGGCATTTTTAAGCCTAAAAGACATGATTAAATTAGAAAATCCCTTTTCTGGTACAAATGCGTTCAACCACTACTGGCCCTTCTTGATACAGATCTTATTGAACGCGTTTAAAAAATCTATCTTGGAGAAGACTCTCGACTTCTCCACATAGCGTGCAATCTGTGAGTCATGTGAGATGTTATGCAAGTTTGGTACTGTGACATTGTTGAGATTCCCATAATCTATGCAAGGGCGTAAGGTACCATAGTCTTTCTCCACAAAGAGAAGTGGGGAACATACAGGTTAGGTTCACTAAAAATCGCGCCTTTGGCTAACTGCTCCTTAACTGACACATCTAAGGTCACTTCCTCCCATATAGTCAACGGATAAATTGGGGAAGATATATGCACTAGAGTAACGGGGATCTTGAACTCACAATCATCTCTGAATGAGTTGGTAGTACATTTTCTGAAGCTGCATCAAATGAAGATTTCAACCCCTCCAAACAGGAAGGTATGGGAAACACAAAAGAGGGTTTTAACAATGGAGCGAGACTAAGAGTGTGGATATCAAGCCAGTGGGGCAAATCTCCCTGAAAATTAGCCTCAGACAAAGAAAAATAAAATTAATGTGCGACATACTTTAATGTTAAGGATAGGGTGTTGTCTCTTAAGTTGGTCCTGGCATTAAAATTTTTAACAACATTCCACTACCAAACTAGTGGGGTACAAAAGGTTTTTGATAGCTTGAAAGTGGTCAGACAAATGATATTTACCAACCTGATAAGCACTAATCCCATATTTTCAGCGTGAGAATACCTTTGGAATCCCCCTTTAACTATACCACCTGGCAAGTAACTCAGCTCAAGGTAGTCAGTTAGGTCTTGGTCAGTAAAATTCTCAGAGGCTCCAGTATCCACCAGAATATTAGTGCTGATTTTCCCTAAAGGGGATGAAAGGGTAGCAGTCAATAAAAAATATCCTTAATAATCTTTGTTTATAGCAGACAACGCCAACACTTCAACATAAACATCTTCTTCAAGCATAAACATGCCTTCAGGGTACGTTTCTGCATCATAGAATGGAGAGGGATAGTTGGCCAACCTTTCTACTGAGGTCACATATCCCACTATATCTTCAGCAACTGTATAAATATTTTGTATTTAAGAAATAACTCCTTCTCCACCTCCTGTGTTCTGCGGATCATGGTTGTGGTCAAGCGTGGGTTATCTGGAGTGATTTGTAAACTGAAATGGGTTCCATATCTGAGCCATAAGAGAAGAGATATGGCTTGGTTGTATATAATAAAACGTCATTATAAAACGCATTTTGGGCCATGAATAATCCAATACATTTTTGCTATAGGTTGTAAGAAGTTATCCAAGGCCATCACCACCAGACCCTAGAAAGATGATTCTGCCTTCACCATCTAAATGCATGCCAAAGAAAAAACAGTTATTGGTGTCAAATTTGTTAATTTCAGTAGAAAGTCAAGAAATCACGACTATTTAACTGCAAAGTGACCATATCCACCATGTAAAAGCTAGAAGAGTGAATACTTCCCAGTTAGAGGCAGCAAGAATAATGATGAGATACTCCAAACCATGGCAAAATGAGAAAATTGAGGTGAGCCCTCCTGCGGCCATGGCCAACAGCTGGCATACCAAATTTTCACTTTTCAAAAGTCCCACATGGAAAACGTCCATGCACGTAATAATAGGTTGGTTGTCTAATGTGAGGAGAGTGTCTCTAACTCTCCTGTTCTAAGAGTGGTTGCGCATGGTGCACAGGACCAATGCATGTGAACTATTTTTGAGTATCAAAAGAAAGATAGCCCTGCAGAGGGTGCTTGAGTTAAAATAACATGAGACGATGGTGTTAAGCGTGAAGTAGAACAATAGGAATTATACAAACAGCAAAGCTTGGGTGGACCCCAAAGAGGAGTCCATATCCAAGTGGTGTCCTATGCGGGAGCGTATGGTTGCTTCAGTCTGAGAGAGGACCCAAGCGGACCTGCTATGCACCAGATGAGAGGGTGAAATTTGCAAAAACAACATAGCTAACGTTGCGCAATACCTCCTCAGAGGTCCACACAGGTCTGTTCAAAATGAACATAAAGGAAAAACGTAACTAATGAAGGATTTATTTAATGAAGAAAGACAATCAATGAGAAAAGTTGGTATCAAAGAATCATATTTAAGCCAAACTGAGAAATTATCTATCAGAGAAAGTGGTGCTAAGCCAAGGTGCACCAATAAGTGCACACTTCCATCCAACAGGGTACTATACTTTGAAATTGTCTGAACTTGAGTAATTGATTGGAGTCAAAGATGACCCAAGCTGGAAATTTTGTAAACTAAACAGGTTCCAAACCCCCGTTCACATAGTAACCAAATTGAGCCATTGTCATTTAAGAGGTAACCCGTCCATTTTAATTCTTATGCCAAATCAAGGGGCTTGGCGTAGTGAACCTCACCTGGACCAACCTGGGAATATCTGTCCTGTATCCAGAGTTGGTCCAAGGTGTGCTTTAGGTCAGGTTGGTCCTGCAACTTGACCCTTTGTACCTCCTGCCTCACAGCCTTGTCTTTGAGGTTGGTGCCTTCAATTAAGTCATGTAAACATGACAGCATTGATAACCTCTCCTAAGATGAATATGAAGGGTCTTATGACGATGTTGGTCATTATGTTTTAAGAGCCCTCAAATGAAGTGGAAGTACCCAACAGGTTGAACCCAGAGAAAGTGAATATGGCTAGGATACCCCGCAGAACTTATCTTTATCAAGTGATGAGAGGTCTGAAGGTTATTGGTATTGCCAGTGACGCCAACCAGATCATCGCCATGCTGATCTAATACACCCAGAGTTGTCATACACTGCAGTATATCCATGATAATTACCCTGAAACTGAGAAACAACTTGATTCTACTCTCCACCCAAAGAAGGTCCATGGTATTCCCCCCTACATGGGGAAAATTTTAACCAAAGTAAAGGTTGTTGTCAACATAGTACAAGTCATAGCTATCCTTGATACTGGATCTCCTTTGAACGTTGTGTCATAAAAACTTATAAAAAATTAAGTTGGCCCCTGACCTCAACTATACCCAAGAGTTTGTCACTGCTGGTCCAACCAACATACGATCTATTGGGGCCTGCTCATCTCTGCCCTTCAAATTTTGGAAGCTCCTCTTATTGGCCCCAGAGGTTTCATTAGCCAGAAATACCTATGATATGCTCATTGGTACCCAGTTTATACTCGAGTATGATGGGATTATCAACTTGAAACAGGGTATATCTCTGTTTAACTATGAGTTTTCCCTGATTCTGGACAACAGTATTGAATAAAAAAGATTTTTTCTTTCACGGTTGAGTATACCTCCTCCGCCTTATCCCTACACTACACAACGTTATGGCAGAATACAAAGATGCTGCTTAATCAGTGAAAGCTCTAGAGGGTATTACATTCTATGCATCTGAAGAGTTTTTAATTAAGGCGGTTGAACAACGGGTGATTGACACTAAGTTTATATTGTAAATCCCCATAACTATATATCGCACCTTATCAGCATTGATGGAGTTATCCCCTAGAGCCCCGAGTATTGCTAAGTGTACTAGACTCAGCCTATCAGAGATCTATCAGTTTTCTTATGGGGAATCTCACCAAGAACGACATAGTCATAAAAAACATCAGGAGACCAGAAGAGGCCTGTTGATTCCCATTGAGGATATCAAGCAAGCTCACCGTATTGGGTCTATGGTGGGTACAGGCTTACCCACTGATCACTCCTAATGTACTTTTTCTACCGTTCATATCTATGAAGAACTAACCCCAGATGAGCTTGACAAAGTTCATACTCTTCTCAAAGCCTATATTGACATCTTTTATGATTTCAATATGGACTATGGACACATGAATGAGTGGAATCGTACCATTGACGTTGAGGATGCTTGCTCCATCTGATCTAAACCCTACCACAAATCTAAAGTGGAAGAGCTACAGATGAAGATGGGGCTTAAACAGTTGTTGGATGCTGGATTGCTGACGCCTTCTCAAAGCCTTTGATTGACCCCTCTTCTGATAAAGAAGAAAATGGAGGTCATCAGGTAATTATGGACTATTGCAAGCTGAACAACCTCACCAAGAAGGAAAGCTATCATATCCCTCTATTGACAATGCCCTAGCTCATCTCTCCAGTTCTAACTACTTTTCCGCCATATATCAGGCTAGCAGCCATTGGCAAATGGACCTTTCTCCCCAAGATCAGGAGAAATGCGCTTTTATTTGCAGTGAGGGTCTCTTCCAACCTACCCAACTACCTCAAGGGCTGTGAAACGAACCTGCAACTTTCCAGCGAGCCATGGACCATATCCTTTAGGACCTAAAGTTAAGTTGCATTGTCATTTTATCTTGATGATATCATGGTGTTATACAAGACCTTCAACAAACATCTTAGTCACCTTAAGGAAGTGTTTCAGCGCCTACGTGAGTTTAACATCAAGTTAAAACCCTCCATGCACCTTTTTTCAGAGGAAATTTAATTTTCTTGTACACTCCATCTCTCATGAAGGAATCCAACCACTACAGGATAAAGTTGAAGCCATAGTAAAAATGCCTCACCCTAAGAATCTTCAGGATATTCAGGTATTTCTGCATGATGGAGTATTACCATCGTTCATCCCCAAGTTTGTTCAGCTCAGCGAGTCCTTTGTCAGCCTCTTGGCAAAGAGCACTCTTTTTCATTGGGGTGCTGAACAAAAGGCTGCTTTTAAAACCTTTAAGGAGCTATTGCAAAGAAGGCCTATCCTCCGCCACCCTGACTATGGAAAGCCCTTCATGTTGAACATGGATGCCTCCAATTACATCGTTGGATCTATTTTGCTCAACTGGATGAGCATGGGGTTAATCATCCCATGTCATACAATATTAAGATGCTCTAAAAAGCCGAACATACCACAGCTTCACTTAGAAGAAGTTCCTTGCTGTCCTTATAGCTGTGAAGTACTACCGCCCCTTCTTATATGGGACTTCCTTTAAAGTTTTTACCTACCACGCATCCTTAAAGTGGGTGCAGAATAAGAAGGACCCCACAGGACGGTTGGATCGCTGAGCTTTAAAACTCCAGCATTACAACATGAAAAAGAGCATTAGGTGGGAATTTGCCATATGTACGTTGATGAATTGACTCAGCTTCCTGTCCTTCACTTAGACAATAGTGAAGCCGGGAGGTTACATGACCTCCTAATGACTCCTGACATGTGGCCTGTTGAAGATGAACCTGTACAAAGGATTCTAGTTCAGCACTCCCTCAATACCAAGGTGAAAAGTGGGAAGTTATACAAGGAAGAAGGGTAAACTGGTTGCCCTATCTCCAGCCATCAGAGCAAGTACCCTTAATCCTGGAGTCTCACACTATCCTGGGGAATGGAGGAGTAAGAAAACCTACAAGCGGATTAAAGAACGTTACTATTGGGAGGGCATCATGGAGACCATAACTGAAGTCCTGGATTCCCGCCTGACTTATAAAAAGCAGTTCAGCTTCACTACCAAGTATTAATATCAACCTACCACCCCTCAACAGCCTTTCCACACAATAAGTCTCAATGTGGTTGGCTCTTTATCCCAGACTACTGAGGGAAATTGATTTATCCTGGTAGGAATTGATCATATTACCAAATGTGTTGAAGCTGTGGCTCATCCTGCCCAAACGAAAAAAAGCTAAAGCCACACTTCTCCACCAGAATATTTTCACCCGCCATGGATGTCCCCAAGTCCTTCTCTGTGCCAATAGGAAGAACTTTACTTTGAGAGTGGTTAAGCTTCTAGCTACCTCAATGGGGGCCCAGCATCTCTTCTCCGCCCCTTATAACACTTCTACTATAGATAACATAGAAAGATTTAATGGAACCCTGATCTCCATACTATGAAAGATGGTCAATTCAGACCCTCTTCACTGGGATATTTACTCACCTAGTGCCCTCATGGCCTACCATATCGGCTACCACTGAATCCTTGAAATTTCTTCTTTCTTAGTACCGTATGGTCAAAACCTGGGGTGCCAGCCTTGTTAGCCAAGGATACTTCTCTACTAGGAATGACCCTGAGCAAGTCATGAAAATTTGGCCTAGCATCTTATTTAGTTACAAGCAGATGCTATGACTAATCTCGAAAAGACTTTTACAAAAGAGGGCAAGCAGCTAACGAGCTTCAACACCAATTCCTTCCTTCCAAGTATCAGAATTGGTATTTTATTATCACAACTGAACCACTCATAGAAGTGAAAAGCTTTAGTCTATCTGGGAAGTACTATCATAGTCATGTATAAGTGAGGGGATGTGTACTTTATAAAATCCCTTTCTTCTGGAGTTACCATCAACCGGTTCCATGGCTGGTTCCTGCGTCTATATTCTCCCCCTACCACTCTTGAGCTGGTAATGTCAGTTTTTTAAAAGTCTGATACTGTGAAATAGTGTTGGAGGTGATACTGATAAACTTGGCCAAAAAACCTGGCCAATTCTCAGTGGAACCCTCAGATGGGAGTAATCCTTTGATTCACCCTCAATACTTAAATGGCTTAAAATTTTGTCATTGGGCTGTGCTGAACATGCGGCAAAATCGGTGGAGTCAATCTGCGGCTCCTCCCCTTTCCACCTCCAGTTTAACTCAAACACCTAGGAGGAGACCACCCCCTTTTTATAGGCTTGGAGGGGGTCTTCTGAGGTGCAAATACTTCCCATGATGATTGGTTCAAATACATAAAATCTTTGCCTCATGGACTTGTTCTACCTACTATTGACCCTCAATTGGCTGCCCCATTGAAGAAAGTCAAATTTTAGGAGCTATAATAGGTCAAAGCCCCATATTTCCTAAGTTGGCTATTTCATCTAATCTGAATTTCGTGCCTTCCTCACTTTGATCCTAAATATATTTAAAACTAAGCATCAAGATATAAAGAAGATCACCTTTTTACCCCCATGTTTAACTTAATAATATATAAAAACCTGCCTTTTTATTATTATGAAAAAGTTTCATATTTTAAGCCTAAGTGATAAAAAACTAAATCATTAATTTTTAGAATTTGAGAGTTTTACTTAACCTGTAAAAAAATGTTGAAATGTAGGTATAAATAGCACCAGCAGTCATAGAAAAGCCTAAATTGAAACAGGGTTTAATTTCAATTAAGGGAGAAATAAGACTGGGCATGTGTTAATAAGGCCACCACTATACTCTGTGATATTGCGTTTAGCTTGATGGGCGTCAGGTTATTTCCCATTGTAATCCTATGTAATTATATTTTGACATGATATATATCCTATGGCTGAGGGTTTTCAAAATCCAGACAATGTTAAAAAAAGTGCCAATTTTAACTTTAAATATAGCTGTCAAGACTTAAGACCTGAAAGTAGTAGATTGGAGAAACAAGGTGATGTGAATAAGGACAAGGAAACCAATCTGGCTTCCTCCCTGATTTTAATCATATCTTAGATAAACGCTGGGAGCAGGCTAGGCATCTTAGATTTTGGCGTTGGGAGATTTTCGCTTGGTGCTTGTTTTGTCTAATTTAACAATAGGGAAATTATACCACTAATATAATAAATATAACTAAACTTTAGAAACTTATTAAATATGTGTATTTAAAGTTTTATTAGGTGCCACCTGGGATAAGATAAAAAACGTCCCTCTTAATCTAGGGTCATTCAGTATTAACTATATCAAGATTTGAGAAAAGTTCAATAATAATTTTGGAACAGCTTAGACTAGTCCAAAAAAGGAAATATTTGAAGTTAGCCTATTGAATCTAAGAAAACTCACTTCATTTAGGCGGAACAATGATTGGGGAATTTTTTTGGGTAAAAAATAACTGTGGGGTAATGACTTATATATTTAAGCGAATTCCCATTCTCAAAAAAATTTTTCACCTTGGGGGACCCCAGCCACGCCTATAATAAGGGGTGGTCCCCATGTAGGTGCTGGAATGTGAATGGTAGGGGGTGGGGGAGATCCCTTCAATGGACATCCCATATTGTGCCTCAATCTCAGAGTAATCTGACTGCTAAACTTTATGTTAATTGCCTGCAAGGTATTCAAACTAGTGTTACCCTGATTAATGAGGTTCTACCGAGAATCAGCCAGGGTCTTTTGGCCGATCTCCTCATTATTATTATTATTATTATTATTATTATTATTATTATTATTATTAAATCGATATCATTATTGCAGACTAATAAATGTCTGACATTTCCCCTTCTCAGCCAATTTGAACTCATAACATTCCTATCTTATAGCTGAGAGGGCAAATGTCTGACATCACCCTCTTAAGAATGTTGGGGGAGAATAGGGCCGTAGGAACCAGCCATGAACTTGATTAATAGTAACTCCAGTAGCAAGGTATTTGATGAAGTACTTTTCTCCTTGCTTGTAAGTGACTTCAAAAGGTCCCTCCCAAATGGACCTAAGTTTCTCCCTTCTAGGGGTGATACATTTATGATAATAAAGCACCAAGTCAGATAATTGGAAGGAAGGAAGAGGGGCCTGGAGCTCATTAGCAGCTTGACCCTCTTTTGTGACAGTATTGGCCAAGTTGGTCATCTACTCAGATTGTAGCTGAACAATACGCTGAGCCAACTTTTCATGGCTTGTTCAGGTCCAGTCCTATCTGTAAAAATTTCTTTTGCCAGTAAGTCTGGCAACACAGGTTCCCATCCATGCAACACACAGAAAGGAGACATCTTAAGGATCCAGTGGTAACTTATGTGGTAGGCAATGAGGGCACTTGGTAAGTACTAATCCCAGTGAAGGGGATCTGAAGTGGCCATTTTTCATAATATAGAGACTAAGGTCCCAATGGCTCTTTCCACGGTGCCATTGGTTGATGGTTGTAGGGGACGGAAAAGAGCTGTTGTGCGCCCATGGAAGTTGCAAGAATCTTTATCACTTGGTGGGTAAAATTTTTATGATTATCACAAAGCAACACTTGGAGGCAACCGTGTTAGGTAAAGATATACTGGTGAAGGAACGTGGTTGTGGCTTTTGCCACCTGAGATGGGATAGCCACAGCCTCGACTCATTTGATAAAGTGATCAATTCCTACTAAGATATATCGATTTCCACCCGTAGTTTGGGGGAGAGGACCAACCACATCGATACTTATTGTGTGGAAAGGCTGTTGAGGGGTAGTAGGCTGACATTGATACTTTGTTTTGAAGTTGGATTGCTTTTTACATGTTAAACAGGCATTCAAGACTTCAAGTATGGTCTCCATTATTCCCTCCCAATAGTAGCGTTTTTTAATCACTCATAGGTTTTCCACACTCTACTATGTCCTAGGCGGGCATGAGATTCCATAATGACAGGTACTCTCTATGAAGGTCGGAGGTAGTGTAACCAGTTCACCCCCACTTTCTTGTATAGATGGACATTATACACCTTTGTGTTATGAGAATAGCGAGCTGACATCTGAACTGGTTCATCCTCGTCCTCCAAAGCATCAGGGGTCTTGAGAAGATCATGTAGCCGCTCTGCTTCAATATTATCTAAGTGAAAGATTGACAGCTGAGTCAATCCATCAAAATTTATGTGGCTCATCCCAGCTTGGTGTACAATGGTCATATCATAGTTCTGGAGCTTTAAAGCCATCGTGCCAACCGCCCGGTGTGATCCTTCATATTTTATAAACACTTTAAAGATGCGTTGTCAGTAATCACTTTAAATGAGGTCCCATATATAAGAAAGGGTGATAGTGTTTAACAGCAAGACGGCCAGACATTCCTTCTCAGTGAAGCTATAATTGCGTTCTGCCTTTTAGGGATTTTGCTTAAATATGAAACGGGGTAATCAACCCCATGCTCATACAGTTGGGCCAAGATAGTTCCAACTGCATTATTTGGAAGCATCCATAAACTGCATAAAGGGTTTACTATAATCAGGGTGGCGCAGTATTGGCCATATCTGCAGCAGCTCTTTTAGCGTTTCAAGAGCAGCTTGTTGTTCCGCACCCCAATGGAAAGGGGTGATTTTAGTTAGAAGGCATATGAGGGGCTCACTGAGCTGAGCAACTGTTGAGGATGAAATGATAATAGTACCCCATCATTCCCAAGAACACCTGAATATCACGGAGGGTTTTGGGGCAGGCATCTTGAATATCGCCTCAACCTTATCTTGGAGAGACTGGATCCCATCTGAGGAGATAGCGTGAACCAGAAAGTCCAACTTCTTTTGGAAGAATGTACATTTGATGGGCTTCATCTTAATGTGAGAGGCCTGCAACCGTTGGAAAACTTACTTTTAATGAGAAAAGTGCTCATTAAAGGTTTGGGAAAAGACGATGCTATCATCTAGATAAACAATCATGCAACTAAGCTTTAGATCCTTCATTATGTGATCCATTGCACGCTGGAAAGATGTGGGCGCATTGCACAACCCTTGTGGTAATCAGGTAGGTTGGAAAAGACCCTCACTGCAGATAAGTGCACACTTTTACTGGTCTTGCGGAGAAAGGTCCATTTTCCAGTATCCGCTGGCCAAGTCCATGGCAGAAAAGAACTTGGTCCCAGAGAATTTGGCCAGAGCATCATCAATTCTCAGGATTGGGTAGCTGTCCTTCTTGGTGATGTTATTCAGCTTGTGGTAGTCCATAACTACTCAATATCCATCAATATTCCTTTTTATTAATAATATTGAGGATAACCAAGGACTTTGTGACGGCACCAGCAGCCCTGCATTTAGTAGCTGTTTAAGCTCTGTCCTCATCTGGATCTCCTCAACTTTTGATTTTCAATAAGGCTTGAATCAAATAGGCTTGACATTGCCAACATCAATGGTGTTGCACCAGCCCTTCATATGCTCATAGTCCATATCAAATTTGGAGAAAATATCACTGTTGATTTTTGGTCTTCTTCATATGGCTGGTTCTTCTCCTGCGGTATGGTAAAGTTTTGAGCGTCTATTGTATGATGACAATAGACCAGACAGTGACTATAATTCAAGATATAACTCCTTTGTAATAGCACTTCAAAGTTGTATTCTCCTGTTTTTACTTAGATGATGGCACGCTGCCCTGATCTTACTGATCCCAAGTAAATTCTTGACTAATACAAAGTAAAGTATTAAACAAAAAGTTTATAAGTTAAACTATAAACTAGTGGTAAAAGTTGAATGTTTTTTATTAGTATCAACTTGGAGATAATATATAGGGTTCAATGTTCACCACATCTTACCCATGACATCTCATTTTCAATAGCACTTGGCCAGAGGAACATGTAAAATGTTCGTTTGAGGGTTTACAAATACTTTGACTTAGGGCATCTCGCACAGCCTCAAGTTCAGTATAAATAAAGTCATCATTCTCAAGATGGCATTTCAGACACGTCTGCAAATATCTGAACTGATTCTCTTTCACAAGCAATTGGCAGCACATACCAAGGCGATTTGTATTACTAATTAGTAATTAATTCAATCAAAAACTCAACTGACATTAAAAACTAATTTTGACATAGACCAACAAAGCCCACATGCCCAAGTCATTAAGTTGAAACTTAATGTTAAGTCTGACCTAACCAAAAAAGCCCTCGAGCCCATGTCATCATAGTCAAATATTATTAAGTGAAAACGCTAGGCCACAAATCCCAAGTTTAAATATACTTAAGATATTTTTGGTTATAGTAACCGACGATTTAGATCTAGTCAACCATTTAACAATCACTATATGACTCCAGTAAGGAATGAACTTTATTAAGTTCATCAGGAGTTAAATCTTAAGAAATCTGCATGTTGGGCAAAGCGCATATCATTTGGTCAGTGGGTAGTCCCATATCTAGCATAGAACCAATATAATGGACTTGGTGGATGTCATCAATGAGAAGCAACAGAGCTTTCCAATCTCTTGATGCTTCTTTACAACCATGTCCTTGTTAGTGAGATTCCCCAGAAGAAGTTTGATAGGTTGCTGGTAGGCAGGGTCTAGGATACCTGGCAACAACTGAGGTTCCAAAGGGCTTATTCCATCAATGCTTGTTAAATTCAGAAGGCAGTTGTGGGGGATTTGCATAGTAATTTTAGTGTCTATCACCTTTTGTTCACCCGCTTTGACTATTACCTCCTCTGACGCATACAATGGAATGCCCTCTGAACCATCCACAGAGTCAGGTAGCTTTTTAGTGCTTTTGTCTGATGTGGTATAAGTAAGGATGAGGGCGAAAGAAGGATACTCAACTACGCATGTATATTCCTTCTTCTTAGGCTCGTCATTTGTAAAGACTAGAGGAAATTCATAGTTTAGAAGGGAAAGAAATCCCTGTTTCATATTGATGTTCCCGTCATACTCACTCATAAAGTTCATGCCAATGAGTAGGTCGTAGGCGATATTGGTGAATGCCACATTGGGGCAGCTAGTAGGGATTTTCCAATATGTACGGGTAAAGAAGAGTAGACTCCAATAGCAATCATATTGTAGGCCCAGCAGTTCTAAACTCTTGTGAATAGTCTAGGTTGGGCGCCAACTTAATTTTATTATGAGCTTTGATGAGACCACATTTACTGGAGCATACATATCAAGGATGGCTAGAACGCGCACCTTATTGATGACAACCTCTACCTTAGTTATTGTGTACATAAAGGTAGAGGGAGTGCGAGAACCTCCTTTACCTGGAGAGTGGAGGCAAGACGCTGAGCCATCGCAGGGTAGTTGTCTTTAATAGATTGGAGGGTATGAACCTGCTGTGTATTAGATCACTGACCAATAAGCCGGTCAGCATCACTAGCAGTATCAATCACCTCTGAAAACCTCAACAACTGTTGAAGACAAGTCCATCGTGGTATTATGGCTGCATAAATTTTTTCAGGCCTCAACCTATATGGAACCTGCAATTCCATTGGAGCTCCCAAAACATAGTAGCCTGCGTCTTCACCACCCCCTTCAGACTCATCACCAGAGGTATTGTCAATTCACCTCATCGAGTTACTAAGAGGGGGCGGAGTGACCGCTTAATTTCCTCACAGGGGAGGGCTTTGTCACTCTCATCTACTCGTTTGCCTTTTGAAGGGAGCATCATGACTGTACCAACTTTTGGGGGAGACATTGGAAGTGTAATGGCTTTGACGTTTGCGTTAGGAGTGATCAGCTTGGGCTGCTTCATAATGGCAGGTTTTGAACTAGAGGAAGATGAAGATGAGGCTGAGGGGTATTGAGGCAGCGGCTTAAGTGGGTGTAATGCGTTATTCACCTTAATAGACCACTCAACAAGAGAGGAACCAGGCAAAGTAATAACTTACTTCACCGGCTAAACTTTTAACCTGAGGCTAGAGGGAGCGCTGCCCCATAACTGCCAATATTTTCTTGCTATCCTCACATGGGAGAGGAGTTATTCGTCGCTGCAGTACTGCAGAAGCTGGGACGTATAGGGATACAGCCATGGAAGAGGCTGGAGGGGTCAGAGTTGATTCTCATTTTAAAGCTTTTTGCAGAGGTTCAAGTTCATGGAAGTCTGCCGCTGCTAATAATGCTTTTTTGATATTCCATACCATTTTTAAGGTATGCTTGACTGCGGAGATATGCATTGCTAAAGAGAAATAAGATGCAGGATAGCCATGATAGCTGCAATAGCATCATCTAGAGGGAGCAGTTCAGCCAGTAGCAAAGGTTGAGCTTTGCTATAGAATCGCTCAACAAATGAGGTGATTGATTCTCCCTCTTGCAGGCTAAGGCACATAAAGGTCTGTTTTTGCCGTTATAAACTCTGTTGTGAACCAAACTCGTCAATCAGCGCTTGTTTAACCTCCGTCCAGGTGGTAAGCGTAGCCATTTGAGGAACCATGATATCCTGAGCCATCCGACTTAAGCAAGGAAGGATAAACTTGGTTTTTTGTAGGTCAATCGCTCCTTCCATTGCAGACTAATAAACATAAAGGAAGGAAGTGTACTGCCCTCACCAGACGTGAACTTATTTTTGAACGGAGGTTTAAGGATATTAGGGAGGGCCCATTAGGGCCATGTGGAAGGTGCTGCTCAAGCCTTTTGAGGCGAGCCATAGCACTGGCTAGTTGGTTTTCCAAAGCAGCTAGCCATGGTTCCAGAATAGTTGCCAAAGTATAAATAGTTTTTGGTGGTATACAGGGCCCCTGTAACAATTGAGTTCATCTCAATTGTTACATTCTGACTCAGATTTGGATTTTCCAAATCTGAATCAAATTGTCTAACTTGTTTTTGGATCATTCATTTTGGACGCTGGGTTGTGCCTCGCCCAAGTTGTAGATTAGGCTTGTGCAAGCCTAATCAATGACTCAGGTGAGACCCCGAGGGGCGTCCTTTATAAGATGCACCTGCCCATTCTGAAGTTCACTTAAGAATAGTTTACCCTAGCTTTCCCTTACTGGGGAGCATTGTCAGTTGCTCCCCAGATGAGCTCTGGTCAGCGGGCCTTTTTATCATCCAGAATAAAAATAAAGGTCACTTTAGAGTTAGCATACCTCGCATACCTGTTGGTCTTTTTCAGTATCCATTTTGGGGAGCTTTTGCGTGGTTGGGTCAGACCAACTACTATTCAACCCTTGCATAACCAACTCGTAGTAGGCAATGTTTGGTGCTGTCAGTGCCCCAAACCTCTCCCTACTCAGTTAGGCTACTTTGGTTGCTTGTCAGTGCACCAAAGAATTATTTATTTATTGGCGGTTAGAAACTGGGGATTTTCTGATTGTGACATTATTATGAAGTCAAATGTGCGCTGCACGCCTCAGATCCCCAGTTTAGCTGACCTCAGTGGTCACTTGGTCCCAGTTGTCAAGGAACCAGCACCGTTGGGAGCTGGTGACTGATGGCCAACCCTGGATTTAAAGTGAACGTCAGTTGAAAATCCCAGTGGGGCCTCCCTCTCACTCCTCTAGCGCTTCTTTTGGAAAAAGCGCCTTCCAATTCAGGATGAGAAGACCATCACCAAAGGGAGCCTGAGAGGGGGCGCAACACAGCCATGTGCTGGGCGTGCATCCTCCTACTGGGTGGGCTGATTCTGGAAGCCCAGTCCCAATTCACCCTTGCCATTTGCATTTTCCCTCAAGGGGCCCAGAGTTTATCCAGGCTAATTTTCCTGGGGCTCAAGATAACTCGCCCCAGGAAGCCCTCATCATGGCGGCCTTCCACTGTGGGGCTCCTCTTTGGGAGGGGCCCTTCTCTAGCGAGGGTAATATATCAAATGAGTTCATCTTGATTGTTACATTCTGACTTAAATTCAGATTTTCTGAATCTGAGTAAAATTGTTTAAAATGTTTTTAGCTCGGTCATTTTGGGAGCTAGGTTGTGCCTCACCTGAGTTGTAGATTAGACTTATGAGAGCCTAATCAATGACTCAGGTGAGGCCCCTGAGGGGTGGCCTTTATAAGGCGTGCCTGCCCATTCTGAAGTTCACTATGGATTAGTTTACCCTAGCTTTCCCTTCCTGGGGAGCATTGTCAGTTGCTCCCCAGATGAGCTCTGGTCAGCGGGCCTTTCTATAATCCAGATTAAAATAAAGGTCATTTCAGGGTTATCATACCTCACATATCTGTTGGTATTTAATGGTATCCATTTTGAGGAGCTTTTGCATGGTTGGGTTAGACCAACCACTATTCAACTCTTGCATAACCAACTCTTATTAGGTAATGTTTGGTGCTGTCAGTGCCCCAAACCTCTCCTTACTCAGTTAGGCTACTTTTTTTGCTTGTCAATATACCAAAGAATTATTTATTTATTTAAATTTTTAAATTTATTGTGGGGAAGGCTGACCATGGGATGGACACTTCCGAATATGACTCAGGAAAGATAAACTTAGTACCAGGGGAGGTACCCCAGAGAAGCGATGCTATCTCTTGTTGCCAGCGGGAATGCCACTTATGGGGAGGGGGAGGGAACGTGTGATGGGGCCGTAGCCACTATTGAGCACGTGTGGAGGAAGGGGTCTGATTTGATGAACCAGACTGGGAACCAGGAGGGGACCAGCTGTTGGCGACGCGGTGGGAGATATCCAAACATCCACGCTTGAAAGTGGTCCACCAAATGAGACCAGAATCTGTGGACAGCTTCTGGGAGGGTGGGGGTGGAGCCAGCGATGGCATCCAAGACAATCGTGTGGATAGTCCACATGGCGATTGCAACCACCAGAGCATGGAGGGAGGGTGGGAGGGGGAGGCCATTGATGAAGCAAACATATCTCTTGACAGACTGAAGGGATGCGTTTGATCCTGGCCCAGCAGACGTTGGACTTCGCGCCATATCACTTTAGAGGTGGGGCACTTCTCCAGGCGGTGGAACAGCGTTCCATACTGGCCACACACGACACAGGATGAGTGTAAAGTGTTAGAGCGCTCAGCTGTATGATACACCTGCCTCAGGCAGCGCCACACATGGGAGCGGACTTGAGGCTGCAACAGAGGATGGTGCGTATTTCCAGATAGGCTTTTGGGTCTCAGTGGAATAAGGGATGTCCATCATGTCCAGGTAGTCCACCCTGGATAGGACATGGGGCCGTGTGGGGATCACGCCATCATGGATGGGTAGCCCCTGTACCTCTTGTGTGAACTGAAGAGAGGGGCGGCTTCTTGGGTTGTATGTCCACTAATATGAATTCTCCACTCTGCGCTTTGCATGGAGAGTAGGATTCGTTTGTAGTGGGTTTTAGTCCCGTGAGGACCTGTGGCTGATGTGTGTGATGCGAGGTATTTCATCAGGGAGTGGGGGTTTGATGGATTGTTGAGGCCCAAGGCTCGGGAGAAGTTGGAGTGGGCCGCGCGGGACCAGTGTTGGGATGGGAGTGTAGGAGCGGTGATGGCCGCGATCCAAGTGCCCAGGATCTTGGCAGCATGGGCTTTGAAGTCAAGCAGGCCCATGTCACCTTGATGATGAGGTCCAAACATGACCTCTAGCTGTACTGGTGGAGGGCGGCCTGACCAAAGCCATCCTTGCAGCAAAGCATACAGGGATTTGAAGAAGCTTGGCGAGAAGGGGATGGCGTGGGCTCTGAACCAGACTTTGGATAGGAGCATAGAGTTGGCAAGAACAACCTGCCAGTGAGGGTAGTAGGTTGGGCTCTGAGAGAGGCAATTCGCTTGTCACGTTGTCCAGTATATGGCACTCCATTACTGCTGATGCATATCTGCTTGCATCCATCCACACGCCCAGATGGCGCACTGGTCCTATGGTAGGACGTGGCACGAAGGGAGCACCAGTGGAGCGGTGTGTGTTGAGTTAGTAAGGCGTGGACGTGGGCGAGCAGATGGGCCAGGTTGGGAACTAATTGCTGGGACCCAACAGTTCTGAAACCGACCAAGGAGGATGATTTCAGTTTTGGAGGCGTTCAGTGCCACGTTGCTTACCCAGGAATATTCCTGGATGAGGGCTTCAAGCGCGCGTGCATCTTTGTTATTAGACACCCCCACCACACAATCATCTGCAAATGCCATCATCTTGACTGGGGTTTGGCCTGGCACATGGACCCCAGTGAGTTGGGCATTCACATTTCGCAGTAGTGGGTCAAGGCTGAAGTTGTATAAGAGTGGGCTGAGGGGGTCCCCTTGTCGCAGGCCCCTTTGAGGGCGGACTACTTCCGTTAGGAAGCCTGGGCCACGCACTGCCATTGTCGCAGATTCCATGAGCAGCATCACCCAGTTTATGAAGTGGGGGTAGGCGGAATTGATGGAGGCAGGCCCTAAGGTATTCCCAGTTTACTCTATCATAGGCCTTTTGTTGGTCCAAGAATACAAGTGCCCCAGAGGCTGTGGACTGACATACATTAGACACAGAGTGCACGTTATCCCAAATTGACCTTCTGGGGATGAAACCGAATTGTTCTGGGGAGATGGTGGCAGATGCTACAATCCCTAAATGGTTAGCCATGATTTTTGTTAAAATTTTGGTGTCTGTGTTTGTTAGAGAAATGGGGCGCCAGTTGGCTAAGTCAAGCTTATCCCTTTCTTGAAGAGTGTGACAGTAAAGGCCTCATGTCCTCCTGGTAGGAGGCGTATTTCCAACAGGCTTTGGTTAAGTGAGGCAAGCAGAAGTGGGGATATATATTTGAAATATTTTTTGTAGAACTCATTTGGAATGCCATCTGGGCCTGGGAATTTTTGGTTTGGCACACCACGAATGGCTGTCCATAATTCGTTTGGAGTAATTAAATTCATTATTTCTGGGTATCAGAAAATGGTGCGGATATGAGCTCAGTTGAGAAATTCCACCATTTTGGCCAGCTGAATTGGTTCAGCTTGGTATAACTCGGAGTAATATTTTTGTATTTCAATTGCCACTTCAGCCGGTGTGTCCACAATGGAATTATCTGATCTTTGCACCTGTGTGCAGGCCACACTCTGGTGTGGTGCAAAAATTTTTTTAAAGAAGTATGCGGTGCACTTGTCACCTTTATTGATGTGTGTGGCCCTGTATTGGACACAAACCCAATGTTTGAGTTGCCTTTAGAGTGCTTTGAGGTGGGCAGCTGCCTCTGCCCACTTTTGGCCCCATGCAGGGCTGTATCCTGTGGCTGGAATGTTGGACTCCAAGTGGGCCAATTCTGCCAGAGCGCGTGAGATAACCGCCGATGTGGCTCGTGAGCATCTGGAGGAGAGATGGCAATAGTGGCGGATGGTGTCCTCTTTGAAAGTTGCCCATGCGGAAATGGGGTCCGCGCAAAACGGTGCAACAAACAATCTCGCCAAAGTTGCCTCTTCCACTCACGTGGAAATCCTGGCGATGCGAGCTTGGGGGGGCGGATTTTGCACCAATGTGGGGCCTTTGCAACTGTGAAGGGTAAGTGGTATGTTATTGAGACCAGTCAGTTGTTGGAGAATTCTATTTTCGTTGTTTTGAAGTGGGAGATGTGGGGTTGGAATTTCGCTGGCATTAGAATAAGGTCAATGCAGGTCATGGACCTTAATTGGCCATTGTGGACGTGGGGACATGTCATGTTTTCGAGCAGTGGGGCATGTTGCGGCAGTGCATCCATTAACCTAAGGGTGGCTTTTAGAACGCGTAGTTCTACGTGACCCTGTGGGGCGTGGGGTGAGGGCGGCCACCGGTCTGTTGGTGAGGTTAGCCAACAGTTCATGTCGCCAACTAGGAAAGAATCAGGGGGTAGCAGGAGGGATTTGACTGACAAGAAAAATTCCTGACGCTCGTGTGCACCGTTTGGGGCGTAGATGTTGACGATTTTGTGCACAACATCAGCCCACAAGAAGGTGATGATGAGCACTCAGCCATTTAGGAATGTTTCTGAGGATGTAATTTGTAAAAATTATCTCTCTGAATTAGCACCCACAGTGCTTCAACCAAAAGGATAGAGATGGGAGGAGCATTGTTTTCCAAGCTTCCTCAGAACCTCATGGACAGTGGGACTCCTGGATGGCCAGGATATCCACGGGTAAATTGTGTTGTAAAAACTCAGTTTCCTAGCCCGGGATGGGGAGGCCTTGAGTCTGGCGATATTCAGCATCCCTAGAGTGAAGGTTTCCCCCATCACACCTTAGGTGTGAGGGGGTGGGCCCCTGGGCCCACCAGCCTCTTCAAGGTCCCGACAGGCTTTCACAGCAGCGCGGGTGTTAGCAGCAACGCTATCAGGGTTTTTGTTAATTTTTGCAGAAAGAGTCGCATTGGCTTTGGCCTTCACTTTTTGTTTTCCTGACGTCGGACGAATTTTTTGCAGTGCAGCTAAGTTCAGTGCACTGTCGAGCGGGGCAAAAAAAAAATTTTCAATTGGGATAGGTCCCAAGTCAGTTTTGACTGGATCTTGGGTGCAGCAATTAGGTGAGATTGAATCTCCCATAAGATCATTGGATTGAGTGGCCCACTCAGCATGGGCCTCCCAATCTGATTGGGTGATGGATTCCTGAGTCACTTCCGCCGTGAAGGTCTCCATGTCCTCCTGGCGTTGTGAGTGTGGGATGGTGGTGGTGGCCTTGGCCACTTCCTTGGCCGCGGCCCTATGGGCCTGCTTGTCCTTCTTCCGCTCCTGTGGGGAGATGGGCTTTACCAATAGGTAGCAGCCTTGTGCTCCCCACGGGAAAGCCTCCTTGGTGCTTGCAGTTGGTTTGTAGTGCGCCTCTCCACTGGCCATGGCCACCGAGGGGTGCTCTTGGAATGTGACGCCCTCCTTGATGGGGCATGCGTGCGCCTTATGGCTGAACGCATCACAGTGGGTGCAAATGGGGGGGGGCGCGCTGTCCATGGTTACCCAGAATGGGTAGGTGGTATGCCCTGTGATGTCAATAAAGGTGGAGTGCGGGATCTGGGTTAAGTCCTTCGCGATCTCCTCAGTTGGGGTCAGAACTGTGATGGCTTTGCCAGTGCACAGGTGTGGCATCAGCATGAAACGTTGCATTTCAAAAGATTTTATTTCGCCATATATGGCAAGACCATCTTCAGGTGTTGCTCCAAAATGTCACATTTTACCATAGTAGGCAAAAAGTCAAACGTGAGGAAAATTTGGTTTGATTTTGTCCATCTGGTGCATTTGGTTTCGATGACCCATTGCCCTTCAGGGAGGTTGACCACTATGCACACTGCTGCAGCCTCGTCTGCTGCTATTTTGCTTTTGAAACCCAGGTCCAGCCAACCGCGTGACATGGAGTGAGGTGCAACATACACTGCGGTCGGGAAAATTTTGTGTACATCTTCACAAAATTTTTCTCATAAGGCCATTTTTTGGATGTCCAGATACACACGGACTCCAAATTCCACCAACGAAAGTGGCTGGGAGTGTGGCGTGTTGATGTACTGGTTGCATCGTGCTTGCCATGTGAGTATCTCTGGGGAAATTGTGACCGCCAGTTTTTTGAGATTTTTTTCTATTCCACCAGATTCTCTGGGGCGTTTTTGAATGTTAGAGGCTGCAGGCCTTCCGCCTGCTCCTCTTGCCTTGCTTGCCCAACTGCTCCCAGACATGGGCGCAGACTAATCTCCTCTATGAGATTATCAAACTAGATTGAGTCTTGAATTGAATAGGTTGCAAAAGTGTTTGCAACAAGAAAGAAAAGATATAAGAATTATTTATTTATTGGCGGTCAGAAACTGGGGATTTTCTGGTCATGACAGCCCCTGTAGTGAGCACCACTTGTTGTATTTTGGTGTTGGGAGATTCTCGCTTGGTGCTTGTTTTAAAAATTCAATAATAGGGGAATTATACCACTAATATAATAAATATAACTAAACTTTAGAAACTTGTTAAAAATGGGTTCTTGAAAGTTTATTAGTTGCCACCTGGGATAAGATAAAAAACGTCCCTCTTGATCTAGGGTCATTCAGTATTAACTATATCAAGGTTTGAGGGAAATTCAATAATAAGCTTGGAACAGCTTAGACTAGTCCAAAAAAGGAAGTATTTGAAGTTAGCCTATTGAATCTAAGAAAACTCACTTCATTTAGGCGGAACAATGATTGGGGATTTTTTTGGGTAAAACATAACTGTGGGGTAATGACTTATATATTTAAGCCAATCCCCATTCTCAAAAAATATTTCACCTTGGGGGACCCCAGCCACGCCTATAATAAGGGGTGGTCCCCATGTAGGTGCTGGAATTGAAATGGTAGGGGGTGGGGGAGATCCCTTCGATGGACATCCCATATTATGCCTAAATCTCAGAGTAATCTGACTGCTAAACTTCATGTTAATTGCCTGCAAGATATTTAAACCAGTGTTACCTTGATTAGTGGTGTTCCCCCAAGAATCAGCCAGGTTTTTGTAGCCAATTTCTTCATTAATATTAATATTATTATCAAAATTAATATTATTATTGCAGACTAATAAATGTCTGACATTTCCCCTTCTCAGCCAATTTGAACTCATAACATTTCTTATCTTGTAGCTGAGAGGGCAAATGTCTGACAAGGCAGTCCAGTTTGGTTCCAAAAAGGCACATCATGAGATTAGCAATATTACATCAATGGCTTTAAAAATCACAAAATATGTTTTAAATGAGGTTTTTATTACATTTTATAGGTAAATGAGAGTTTGTTTTGTTTTCCAGATATTGTATTATTAAAACAGGTAACATTTGTCTAATTTGTAAGTCTCAAGCTTCTGCATATATAAGTTATGGAACTACTATCAATGGTAGTTTTTGAATATTTGGCAAAAAAAAATTTAGATCCACAAATTTCTTTATAGCAACGTTTGTCTGACCAATCTCTGTTTTAGTCATCTCTTTTCTTACAAAACTATTATCCTATTTTAATTTATCCAATGATACCCTTTTCTAGCCTATATATGTACCTTAAGGAGATATTTCCTTTTATGTCTTTAAGTTATGATGTGAGTTTCTGTATATTCTTAACCATCATTTCCTTAAATATTGGGGCTTTTATTCTACCATCCTCCTTTGTAGATAGGTGACCTATAGACCCTCTCCTCACAATAGCTATTATTTTTAGCATGTTTTGTTCAATGAAATAAACTAAAAAATAATAAGTATTGTAGATGGCAATCAGTAAGTTAAACATATAATAGAACTATAAAATGAACTAAATTTAATAAAATGAAGTGTTGTATATTCCAAATCAGTAAATTTAGAATATATTGACCAAATAAGATCAACCAAAAAATTATTGTATATCTGGACATAATATATTCCCTAAGGCTGAAGGATATGTTCAAAATATGAGCAATGGTACAAGATTATAGCGTGATTAACTTAAGTTATTATAGATAGCTATTGTATTTAGAATAATTTGTCAGTAAAAAATTAAATTTTTATAAAACAAAGTATTGTAGATGACAATAAATTACCAAGTCTTGATCAAAACCAATTCTACCATCCACTTCCCTCCAAAGTTTTTGTTGACCTCCAATGATGCACCACAGGAACACAGCAATTTGAAATTGCAAAACAAATCAGCAAACACCAAAAAAACTGATACTATGCCCACTGTAAAGGATTCACTCAAGACATTGTACCAAGCACCATATATGTGGTCCAAAACTACTGCTGCTAATAAAGTGGCAAAAGATGGGCAAGGGAGCCCTTCCCATAGTACCTAAGGTGTGATGTGGGGAGCCTTCACAATAGGGACTTTGAACATTGCTGGACTCAAGGCCTCGCCATCCCAGGCTAGGAAACTGAGTTTTTTAAGGATAATTTACCTGTGGACATACTGGCCATTCAGGAATACCACTGTCCACACAGCGTTAAGGAAACATGGGCAATAAGGCTCCTCACCTCCCTTTTTTTTGGTCGCCACACTATAAGGTGCTTATATGTGTGACCCATAGTTTTAAGTTTAGTTTCTAAAAATTCATTCCTCAATGGCTGTGTGCTCATAGGTCCTTTTCTTGGGACAATGAAGTGCACGCTATTGTTGTTAAACATTCCTTGACCTGTGCACAGTCTCACTGGGAAATCCTCTTGGTTGTAACTTCCCTCCCCTTCTTCCTGATCCATTTGTGGTGGGTGACCTGAGCTGCTGGGTCAACATGGCCACCAACTGCTGGCCTTCAACGCTTACCCCCGCAGGGGCACATAAATCTCTGTGTTCTAAAAGCTACTTTGGGGCTTTTTGATACCCTCCTTAAACATGCACCGCTGCTCCCCAACATGTCCCATCCCCATGTGAACAGCGGTCAGCTGAGGTCTACGTCCCGCATTGACCTTATTCTTTCCACATTGATCTTTCAGTCCCAGATTACACACTTTACAATGACAAAAATTGATTTCTCTGACCACAAGTTGGTGTTGATTTCCTTCACTTTGTCAAGCCCAGTGGCACTGGCACCAAAGTGGTGCAAACTTGTCCAGCTGAGATCACTTCGCTCAGGTTTTCCTCATGGTTGCACACCAAAACTTCAGCACTATCATTCGCCATACCGTTCTGTGTGGACCCACTTACTACCTGGTCAACCTTCAAAGCAAACACCATCCATAAGGCATGACACCTCTCATTGCGTCGCTCCTGGACCGCCTCAGCGGTCATTATTTGCATTCTTGCAGAAGTGGATCACCTGGAGTCCAATGTCCCTGCTGCAGGCTATAGCCCAGCTTGGGGTCCAAGTGGGAAGAAGTGTCTGCTCATCTCAAAGCATTGGTAAGGCAACACAAACATCACGTTTGTGTACAGTTTAGGAAAAAATATAATGGCAGGTAACACATGCTCCATCTATCTTTCTGTAATTTTTTACACTGTGACAGAGCTTGGCCTGACACAGGTGAGGCGGCCAGACCACTGCCTCGCAGAAACTCCAGCAAAAGTGGCGAAAAAAGTTGAAACTATTACTCCAAATTGTATTGCTCTGATCCGGTTAAACTGAAGTTGAAGAGTTTCTTGATAGCGCACATATCTGCACCAATTCCCATTACCCAGAGTTGATGAATTTAATTTCTCATTATGAACTCTGGTATGCCATTTGCAGAACACCGCACAGGTTGCCCAGGTCCAGATGCGATTCCATATGAGTTCTATAAGAGGATTTTAATTATTTCTTCTCTTTGTTGCTAGCCTCAATGAACCAGTGTCTGTTAGAAATGCGCCTCCTTCCTGGGGCCAGGAGGCATACACAATCACGCTGTATAAAAAGGTGATAAGCTGGACTTGGCCAACTGGCGCCCCATTTCACTTACTAACATAGATAATAAAATATTTACTAAAATTATGGCTAACCGCATAGGGGAAGTTACCTCTGATATAATCTCCTCTGAGCAATTCAGTTTCATTACCAAGCGGTCTATATGGGACAACATACAGACTGTAGCCAACGTCTGCCAATCCACGGCTACTGGGGCACTTGTTTTCTTAGACCAGCAGAAGGTTTATGATAGGGTTAACTGGGATTATCTCAAAGCCTGTCTCCACAAGTTCCACCTCCCGTCAGTTCATTAATTGGGTGATGTTGCTTATGGAATCCACCACAATGGCTGTGAGTGGCCCTGGCTTCCTCACTGATGTGGTTCAAACTCAAAGGGGCTCCGCCAAGGAGACTCTTTTAAGCCCACCCTTGTACAACTTCATCCTCGCCCACTTTTATGCAATGTGAATTCCCGCCTTACTGGTGTCCATGTGCAATGTCAAGCACAATGAAGATGTTGGCGTTTGCTGATGATTGTGTGATTAAGGGTCTAACAACGAAGATGCATGTGCGCTTGAGGCTACTATCCAGGTCTACTCCTAAGTAAGCAATGCTGCACTATACGCCTCCAAAACTGAAATCATTCTCCTTGGACAGTTTCAAGCCCCTGTTCACCAGCACCCCGCTTTTTACCTGCTTCAGCAGCTAGCTCACAGGTTCACTTGTCCCGCCCACCCCATACTGCCCCACTTGTGCTCCATTTTGTGCCAGAACCACTGCTGGTCCAGTACGCCATTTAGGAGTGTGGCTGGAGGCGGGAGGGTATGCCTCATCGGTGATGGAGCATCATATTCTAGACAATGTCACAAAGTTCATTGCTTCACTCAAAGCCCACCAGACTACCCTCCAAGGCTGGGTTGTGCTTGCCAACTCTATGCTCCTGTCCAAATTCTGGTTTGTAGCCCATGCTATCGCCTTTCCCCCCTATTTATTCACCTTTTTATACACCCTCCTACAAGGATGGCTTTGTTCAGGCCACCTACTGCCAGTGCTCCTGGACGTCAGGTTTGGCCCTTGCCATAGTGGAGGTATGGTCCTGCTCAACTTTGAGGCACATGCCGCCAAAATAACTGGCTCCTGGATCGCTGTAGTCACCAACCCCACATCCCAGCCCAACACTGGTCGCGCGTGGCCCACTCAAATTTTTCCTTCACCCTTGGCCTCAGCAATCCTATCCACCCCCATTCTCTGTTAAAATATCTAGCCTCACATTACTCTTCTGCGAGCCCCCATGGGACATCGCCCCACTTCAAATGAATTCTCCTCTCCATATGGAGCGCTGAGTGGAGAATCAGCATCAGTGGATACAACGCCCAGAGGGGTCGCCCTACTCCCAGTTTCAAACAAGAAGTCCATGGGCAAGTCATTTTAAACAACCTGATACCCCACTGTCCCCACCTCATTGCCCTTGTGGACTACCTTAATAAGCTTGGCATACCATACTCATTGGATGCACAGAAGAGTTTTGGCGGTACACTTACCACCTCTTTTACAACCCCAAATACGCGCCCATGTGTGGAGATGCCTGGGAAAGTGTACCGCATGGCTGAGCTGTCCAATGTCTCTGAAACTCCATGCGTTTTATGCGGTCAATATGTATCTTTAGTTTCTCACTTGGAAGGTTGCCCACCTTCACAGGCAATTTGGCAGGATGTTATGTGCCTCTTTCGCCAGGAGAGTGTGTAGGCTTTCAGCCTGTCCAGAAATATCTTCACTCTTTTCATGTTCTCCTCTATTCACCCATCACTCTGTGCCTTGATTGTTGTAATAGCGCTATGGAAAATTCACACCATTGTCCTTGATGCACTCTCTGGCACTACCATAACCCTCCTAGAAGCTGTGCATCGCTTCCACTCCCACCTTATGGATCACTTTCAAGCATGGTTGTTTGACCACCTGCCATCCCGTAAATGCCAGTTGGTGTCATCCTGGTTCCCCATATGGTTCCTCTCGTCAGATCCTTTCCTTCATTTGTTTTCAGTTTTGTCCCAGGCCTTCTCTGTCACTCCCCCTCTTCCTTCCACTGGCAGTCCCGCTGGCAACAGGAGGTAGCTACGGCTCCTCTGGGGTGCCCCTAATTTTCTTGGTGTTTTTTAGTTGGAGTTTATTGGAAGTGTCTGTACCATGGTCAGCCTTCCCCAAAAATTTAAAAAATTAAAACTTTGATGACAATCAGTAAGTTTAGCATATAAGTGACCAATAAATAACCAAACATAAATTATATATTGTTATGATATTGACATGATATATGTCCTATGGCTGGGAGTATATTCAAAATCTGGGCAATGGTATGAAATAATTTTGACAAGCTTAAATTATTATTATAGCTATCTTTTTAGCATAATTTGCCCAATAAAATAACCTAAACTCAATACAATGAAGTATCATAGATGGCAATCAGTAAGTTTGACATATATCAAATTATATTTGGGGAAGGCTGACTATGAGATGGACACTTTCAATATGTAAGAATAGTCAAGCATTAATATGCGCAAGGGGCACCCAAGAGAATCTAATGCTGTCTCATGTTGCCAGCGGGAACACCAAATAAAGGAAGAGGGGTATCATGAGTAGAGGCTTGCACCACTATTGAGCACGTATGAAGGAAAGGGTCTGAAGTAATAAACCAAACTAGAAATCAGGATGAGACCAACTGGCGTTAATGGGATGACAGATAACCAAAAAACCATGCTTGAAAGTGGTCCATAAGGTCAACTGAAATTGGCGTACAGCTTCCTGGAGGGTGGGAGTATAGCCTGAAATGGCATCCAAGACAACCGTGTGGATAGTCCACATTGCATTTGCTACCACTAAGGCTCAGGAGGGAAAGTTGTATAGGGGGAATTCAAGGACAAGGAAAAGATTTCCTTAGATAGGCTGAAGGGCTGTGTTTGCTCCTGGCAAAAGAGACTTTGAACCTCACGCAAGATCGCTTTTGATGGAGGACACTCTACCAGGTGGTGGACCAAAGTCCCATATTGGTCACACACAACACATGAGGAGTGTGATGCGTCGGATCACTTGGCTGTATGGTATACCCATTTCAAGCAGCGCCACACATGGGAACAAACATGCGGCTGCAAAGAGGGTGATGGGCGTACTTCCAGATGTCCTTCTGGGCTTCTAGGTAGTAGGGTCTAACATGTCCAGATAATCCACTCTGGCCAAAATAGGGTACCTCCTTGGTATCAAACTGTTCAGAACGGCTTGGCCTGTACTTTCAGTGTGAAGTGGGAGTAGGGCGACCCCTCTGGGAGGTGTGCCCACTGATGCAAATTCTCCACTTAGCGCTCCACATGGAGAAAATTTTTTTGAAGTGGGTGATGTCCCATGTGGGCCCATAGCAGAGGGATGTGAGGCTAGATAATTTAACAGAAAGTGGGGGTGGGTAGGATTTCTGAGGTCCAGGGCGCGGGAAAAATTGGAGCAGGCTGCACTTGACCAGTGTTGGGCTTGAATTGTGAGGTTGTTAACTGCAGCGATCCAGGTGCCAAGTATTTTGGCAGCATGGGCCTCAAGATTGAGCATGCCCATACCACCACTATGGCGAGGGCCAAAGAAGACATCTGGGTGCACTGGCAGTGGGTGTAAGTCCAGGGTAACATCCCCTGTGTGTAGATTCGGCGCTCTTTCCATTTCCAAATAAAAAGGGGCTGAAGAGGGCGGCTGTACCCCTCATCTCCCAGGGCGACCTCGCCCACATAATGGACAAGCGCTGGGTAACGGCCCTCCCTCTTCAGATTCCTCCACCAGCACCATTGCTCACCTCAGTTAAACTGGTCATCCAGATTAAGGAAATCTGTGCCAAGATCGCCGAATCAATGTTGATAAATTTGAGACTGATGAGATTAAAGCCAGATGATTGGAAAATGCGTTCCAAAAAGGGGACAAATGATGAATTATCGGCCAGGATTGTGGACAGTTTTGACTCAGTCTTTAATATGATCATCAATGTCAACCTTTTACCAAAATCATCAGGAATGATCCCCAAAGTGCAGATGGTATCTTCAGAAACCATTTCCAACAGTTCAAAACCCTTATCCAGCAATCTAGGAGTTGTGGCTGATGAAACTCATTTGACCAAACAAACGGCCCAGTGACTGGGCATGGGTGGGTTGGGCATCCCAAAACCATTTCCAACCAACTGGTACTGCCCCTACGTGGGGCGACCTTGGGGAATTCCCATGGCTCGTCAGGTCAAATGTCATTGTGCAAACTGATGTAAACGCAGTCAAGTTTCAGTTCAAGCATTTGAGGTCAAACTGACAGTGACTCGACTTGCCATTGAATCCTTTGATTTCAGTTCTATTTGAGTTTATCTGCCCCATTCCCCAAAAGATTTGCTGGGTTAGGTGATTTTGAGGGACCTGATCCCTGCTTGGACTCACCATAATTGATCACTATTTAATCAGTTGCATGGAACTGAGAAAATTGTTGGTCAATTTTCTTCCATATCTTAACAATTAAAACCTTTCCCGATTCTAGTCTTTTATGTTGAAAAACAAACCGCCTTTTCTGCCAGTATTTCAAAACCCTCAGGCTTTATGGCCGTGTTCATCTGGTACTTCAATATGTGTCTATATGAGATTATGGCTCATAGGCAATTATTGGCATAACTCCTTCCTAGTTCCATAACCGTCATATCAGCAACAGTGCCTCAGGCATTCTGGTTTGCCGTTTGAGTGCTTTGGTACTCAAGTTGGAAGGCCAGTCTAATTATAACTTGCTGTTTGCCTGACATAATTGAATAACCATTACTTCTACCCATTTCCGCCTTTCTCATAGATATTGGCGTAGCAATGATCCCTTCTTTTCAGCTGAACCAGGTTGTGAAGAAATTTTTCTATGATTATGGTAGCCCAGTCTCACTCAAAATATCTGATCCCCATCCCATAGTTGCCACAGCTATTGTGCCCATGTCAGTATGTTCTGACAATATGACTTGTGAAGGGCTTACTCCCCGTATGAACCTAGTGGTTTCCCCCGATTTTAATTCCATCTCTTTTGTATTACAGGATTCAAATACAGCTGCCAATAAAGAGAACTTCACTTAATTCTTACTGCCCATAAAGATTAGTGTTGGGGCCCATCATGTTTCCTTTGAGGCATTGGTGGATATGAGAGCCGCAGGCAATTTTATGAGTGTTGAATTAGCCCAACAATTGGAGCTTGATTTGGATGTAAAACCTTCATTAATGGTTACTTCTTCACCCACCAGACCTCATATCTATTCTGTCGGCCAGTTTTTTTCTCAGTACATCATTTTAGCTTTTACAATTGGTTCTCAGCAATGCCAAACTTGGTGTTTCTTGTTATCTTGTTGGATGGTGGCACTGACAACATGTTAAGATTCATCTGGAGTCAAATATGTTTTCATTTTCTAATGATCAAACGGAGGGAGAATTTCCCTTAGTTAATACCCTTAAGAAAACACAAGGCCGCAGTTCTATTACCTCCCTCCTTTCCCCTTCAGGACTTCTGTCTGATTTTTCTGAAGAATTTATGCACTATCAGAGTATCTTTGATTCTGAAAAGGCGGACCATCTTCCCCCTCACACAAAAATCGACTTGGGATATCAAACAACGGTACAGTTAGTGAACATCAACTGCCCTTTGTATCCACACACGGCAGAAGAGGAGGTTTCTCTCAGCCTGGTTGGACGATATTCTCAAGAAAGGATGGTTGTTTAAAGAGACATCACCAATTGCCTCCCCATAGTTTTTGCCAAGAAGTCCAATGGTTCTCTCCATCCCTGCATGGATTATGGTCACCTAAACAAAATTACAATGAGCGATCCCTACCCTTTACCCCTTAGGCAGACTAATAGTCAAGTGATCACAAAGTCTTTTGTGTTCTCCAAGCTTGATCTCATCAATGCCTCTAACCAAATAAGGGTAATGGAAGGCCAATAATGGCTTACTGTGATTCAAACCATGTGAAGTATTTTTCAGTTCCGTGTAATGCCCTTCAGGCTAAAGAACGCGCCAGCCACCTTTCAAAGAATGGTCAATAGTGTGCTGGGAGACCTCCGGTTTACATGCGCAGTTGCATATATTGATGACATCTTGGTTCGTTTCCCAACTCCCAAACAACACGCTAAAGACTTAAAAGCAGTCATGTCTTCTTTGTAAAAGGTGGGCCTGTTCGTCAAGCCTTCAAAATGCGAGTTTTATAAGGAGGAAGTTACCTTTCTCAGGAACCTGGTCCTAAAAAGATGGTTATGCAATTCCGCCCAACAAGTTAAATGCCATCCGCGAGTGGCTGACTCCAAAACCCATAAACAATTATGGAGTTTCTTGGGTACCATTATTTTCTTAAAGAATTTTTCCCTGGCCCTTTCCTAGTTAGCTGCTCCGCTCCACCCCCTCACGGGTAAGAATGTGCCTTTCCGCCAGACCTCCAAATGCCAGCAAGCAATTGAGTCATTAAATAAGTATTCTTATCACCCTCTATCCTAAAACATGTGGATCCCTCCAAACCATATATCATCACTTGTGATGCTTTAGCAGTAGCAGTCGGGGCAGTTCTGCTACAGGAGCCTGATGACTCAGAGCATCCATTTGCTTACTTTTCCCAGAAATTTACTTCAACTGAGCAATCATGGGCCATTTATGATAAGTAGTTGGCAGCTGTAGCATGAGCATTAACTCATTGTGGTACCTGTTACATGGTTTCTAACATGAGATAATCGTGCGTATGGACCACCAAGCTCTTTTATATTTCCAGAAACCTCAAAAATTGGCGCACAGGCAGACTCATACTTATTGGGATTTATGCAGTTTCAATTTAAAATATGAATTCATGAAAGGTGCATTAAATGTAATTCCTGACTTCCTTAGTCATAACCTGGCCCATTGCCCCACAGATTTGGGGGAAGTGGACTTGGTTACTGTGATCCCCACCGCCTAAATACTATCAATTGTCCCACCTGTAATCGCCTCAGTAAAGTTAGCCCCAGATGCTCCGCTTAATTCCTGGGTTTTGGCAGCTCAGATGTCCCGCCCCAAAGGAGTGGAGTTACTTGATCAATTATCCCTTCATACCCACAAACAGTCCCTGTATTCCTTGGTGAAGGGTCTCATCTATTTTAGGTCTTGGGTTTGGGTTCCTCCTCCCCTTAGAGCTGAGTTGTTTTGAGCGCATCATGACCCTCCCACGATTGGCCATCTGGGCAACAAGAAATTTATAGAATTGATCAAGTAGACTTTTAACTGGGAGGGTTTAACTAAGGAAGTCCCAGCATGGATCGCCGATTGCATTAATTGTGCTTGAGCAAAGTCAGACCGCTCAGGAAGAAATGGCCTCATACATCCCTTACAACAGGCGGAGGGTCCATGGACATCAGTGTCTGTGGATTTTATTTCTAAACTCCCCTGTTCCAATGGGTTTTCGGTGGTAATGGTAGTGGTCAATAGCTTCAGCAAATTTTCCCTATTTATTCCTTGTACTTCCATGATCATGTCAGAAGAAACCGCCTGTCTCTTTGTACGCCATGTGTTTTCTATGTTTGGTTTTCTTCAGGAGATCACCAGTGACTGTGGACCTCAATTTACAGCACGGTTTTGGAATGAGCTTTTAACCATCTTAAAAATCACCCCCTGCTGTTCCACCACATACCATCTCCAATCTGATGGACAAACTGAGTGGGTAAACCAGATTTTGGAACAATATTTGCATTATTACACGTCGGCTGCACAAGATATCAGGGCTGATGACCTCCCTCTCACCCAATTTGCCTATAATAATGGTACTCACGCTTCTACGTGGTCTTTTCCCTATGAAGTGACGTTGAGTTTTAGCCCTTCTTTCTTGGTCAGTCCCTGTCTATGTCCAGAGGTTCTGGCTGCTACAGATCATGTTGAGCACATTTGATCTACCCAGTCCTTGATGTGTTAGCATCTCACAAAGGCTATCAATGATTATAAATGGTTTGCGGATCAAAAACAGCTTCCTGACCATGATATAGCGGTGGGCTCTCATGTTATGTTGGATAATCGCTATCTGTGGATGCAGGTACCTTCCCTGAAGTTTTCAAGAAAGCGTTTTGGTCCCCACCTGGTGGAGAAAGACTTGGGCAATGGTGCTTTCCGGTTAAAGCTTCCAACTCATTGGAAGCAGCACCCCATCTTCCATGTGTTCTTGTTGTCTCCGTTCAAGGGGATCATTCCCGCCAAACCTGAACCCCTAGTAATAGAGGATGCTGAAGAAGCTGAGGTGGAAACCATCTTAGTGTCCCACTAATCCCGGAGTTCAGTTCAGTATCTTGTCACGTGGAAGGGGTATCCAGCCTATGAGAATAGTTGGTTCAAGGCTCAGGATTGTACTAATTTCATGGAACTGGTCGAAGCGTTTCATGAGTCCCACCTGAAGCTCCCCATCCCCCCAAAAAAGTTGCAACTGTAATTGCGATCAAGTTGCCCAAGGCTCACAAAGATGTGGCCCTCATGCAGTTTCACAGCGCTGGCACCCTTCCTTTAAAAAAGAAAAGGGTGATGTAAGTCAGGGAACGTCCCCTGTGCTTAGATCTGGCGCTCTTTCCGTTTCTGAATAAAAAGGCGCTGAAGAGGGCGGCTGTACCCCTCATCCCCCAGGGCGACCTCGCCCACATAATGGACAAGCGCTGGGTAACGGCCCTCCCTTTTTGAATATCTCCCCTAGTACCCTTGCTCACCACGGTTGAACTAATCAGCCAGGTTAAGGAAATCTATGCTGAGATCACCAATGTTGAAGAATTTGAGACTGACGGTATCAAACCAGATGATTGAAAAATGCATGCCAAAAAGGGGACAAATGTCAAATTATCGGCCATAATTGTGTACAGTTTTGACTCAGTCTTCAATATGATCATCAATGCCAACCCCCTCCCAAAATCATCAGGAATGATCCCTGAAGTGCAGATGGTATCTTTAGAAAACATCTCCAACATTCAAAACCCTTATCCAGCAATTTAGGAGTTGTGGCTGATGAAACTCATTTGACCAAACAAACGGCCCAATGACTGGGCATGGGTGGGTTGGGCATTCCAAACCCATTTCCAACCAACTGGGACTGCCCCTACGTGGGGTGGCCTTGGGAAATTCCCATGGCTCGTCAGGTTAAATGCTGTTGTGCTAACTAATATAAATGCAGTCAAGTAACAGTTCAGGCATTCGAGGTCAAACTGATAGTGACTCAGCCTGCCATCAAATACTTTGATGTCAGTTCTATTTGAGTTTATTTGCCCCATTCCCCAAAAATTTGCCAAGTTAGGGGAATTTAAGGGACCCAATCCCTGCTTGGACTCACCACAATTGAACACTATTTAATCAGTTGCCAGGCACTGAGAAAATTGTTGGTCAATTTTCTTTATCTTTCCAATGAAAACCTTTCCTCAATTCTAGTCTTTTATGTTGAAAAACAAACCGCCTTTTCTTCCAGTATTCCAAAACCCCTCAGGCTTTATGGCCGTGTTCATCTGGTATTTCAATATGTGTCTATATGAGATTAGGCTCATAGTCAATTATTGGCGGAACTCCTTCCTAGTTACATAACCGTCATATCAGCAACAGTGCCTCAGGCATGCTGTTTTGCCATTTGGGTGCTTTGGTACTCAAGCTGGCAGGCTGATCTAATTCTAACTTGCTGTTTTCCTGACAGTGGGCAGCCTAACCAAAGCCTTCCTAGTAGGTGGGCGTATAACGAGGTTAAGAAAGATGGGGAAAAGGCGATAACATGGGCCACAAACTAAATTTAAGATAGGAGCATAGAGTTGGATAGCACACCCCAGCCTGGGAGGGTAGTCTGGTGGGCTCTAAGTGAAGCGATGCACTTTGCAACATTGTCTAGAATATGGCGCTCCATCACCAATGAGGCGTACCCTCCTGCCTCCAGCCATACACCCAAATGGCGTACTGGACCAGAAGTGGGTCTTGGCATAAAAGGGAGCACAAGCGGGGCAGTATGGGGTGGGTGGGGAAAGCGAACCTGTGAGCTAGCTGCTGAAGCAGGTAGAAAACTGGGTGCTGGTTACCAGGGGCTTGAAACTGTCCAAGAAGAATGATTTCAGTTTTGGAGGCGTTAAGTGCAGCATTGCTTACTTAGGAGTAGACCTGGATAGTAGCCTCAAGCGCACATGCATCTTCGTTGTTAGACCCCTAATCACACAATCATCAGAAAACGCCAACATCTTCATTGTGCTTGACATTGCACATGGACACCAGTAAGGCGGGAATCCACATTGCATAAAAGTGGGCGAGGATGAATATGTACAAGGGTGGGCTTAAAGAGTCTCCTTTGCGGAGCCCCTTTAAGGGTGAACCACATCAGTGAGGAAGCCAGGGCCACTCACAGCCATTGTGGTGGATTCCATAAGCAACATCACCCAATTAATGAACTGACGGGAGGTGGAACTTGTGGAGACAGGCTTTGAGATAATCCCAGTTAACCCTATCATAAACCTTCTGCTGGTCTAAGAAAACAAGTGCCCCAGTAGCCGTGGATTGGCAGACGTTGGCTACAGTGTGTATGTTATCCCATATAGACCGCTTGGTAATGAAACCATTTTTCTAAGAGGAGATTATATCAGAGGTAACTTCCCCTATGCGGTTAGCCATAATTTTAGTAAATATTTTATTATCTATGTTAGTAAGTGAAATGGGGTGCCAGTTGGCCAAGTCCAGCTTATCACCTTTTTATACAGCGTGATTTTGTACATGTCAAGAGAGTGTCTGTAACTCTCTCATTCCCGCAAGGTGATGTGGGATGCAAACCCACATTGCTAGGGAACTAGCCATTAGGAGAATGGGAAGGAAGGCACCTCAAATGGTGCATGTGCAAAAGGCACCCCAGGCAAAGGTGTACAGCGCAACATAAAGTACCAGGTAAGTCAGAAACATTACAGCTTGAGTGGACCCCAGAGGGGAGTCCATAATCAATTGCAATTTGGCGTCAGGAAGCTTGGGTGCCTCAATTTGGAGGGGACCTGAGCGGCCTAAGGGAGCGTCTGGGATTTTGGTAAATTGTGATAAAAGGTTATGGCCCACATAGTTGGAGACCTCCCTGAAGAGGTCCACCACCAAGTTAGCCCAAGGAACCATTGGTAAAAACGTAAAATAACGGGTAAATTTATTTAAAAAAGTTGACCAACAAGGAATGTTGTTCGCAAAACCATATTTAAAGTGGGCTGAGGAAATTCAGGTTTTGAGGAAGTGCGCTCAAGCCTTGACGCTCCAATAAACAGACGCTTCCATCCGTTTTGGTAAAATACACCAAAAGTGCCTTCACTCGAGTAATCAATTGAAGCTGTATTTTACTCAAGCTTAAAATTTCATAACTTGAGCGGGACTTGAACCCTTGCTCTCCAATCAACTAAATTGAGCCATCTTCGTTTATAACGTAAATCATTTGTTTTAGGGCCTGGGCTGAGATAAGAAGGCTGGGCGTTTTGCACCCCATTAGTATCAACCTGGGCATGCTTGGCTTGCACCCAGCGTTGATCTAAGGTGTCTTCAGGTCAGGAAGAGCCTGAAGTTTCACCTTCTGGGCCTCCTGTCACCCAGCCTTGTCTTTAGCATCAGTTCCTACTATAAAGTCATCCAACCATGACATTACCCTCTCCTCCTTCTTGGGCTCCACTCCCCCTCCAGGGGCGTTTGCTAAGGAGAAGTTCTTATGTGCTGGTGGCAACTTCATAGCAACGGCCAGCTAAAGCTGAGATCCTGTAGCCTCAGGGAAATGATTATGGAAGGATTCGATCAGGTCTTGGGCATGTACACAATCCCATGCTGGCACCCAACTGTTCTCTGCTGCATCAAACCCTTTCCAGGATACCAGGTACTCAAGGCGTCGCTTAACCCGGCGGGAGGCTACTATTTCCTCCACTTCCCATTCCGGTGCCCCATCCACAAGATAAGCCTTGGTAGTCACAGGAGGAGGGCTCAAATAATGTCAACTTGGTTTCATGAAAGATGGAGAAGATCTGAAATGCGGAGGGAAGATCCAACTGGTATGAGGCATGTCCCACCTTTCTAACTACACAGTTAGGACCAATCCTCTTTGGACCCAGCTTTTTTTCATGGCTGCTTGATAGGGATGTTGCGAGCATCAAGCATCACGAGATCCCCTTCCTTATATGCTGGACCCACTCAGCATTTTCCATCAGCATTCTTCTTATAAACCAGCATAGCCGCCTCCAAACTTATGGACACCCCCTGATGGACCTTCTTGATAGTCTTAGAAAAATCCAGCACTTCTTCCACTTTAGAACCACATCTGGGCTCTATGTTAAAAGCTGGGTTAAAGCCATGGTTAGCAAAAAGGGTGAACAACCAATTGATGAATGCAAAGTGTTGTTATAGCTAAACTGGGCCATGGGAAGGTGAGGAACCCAACCTGAATGATCTGCAGTGGTGTAACAACGCAGAAATTGTTCCAAACACTGGTTCACTCGCTCAGTCTGCTCATCTGATTGGGGTGATAGGCAGTTGAATGGCAGGGGCAAACCTGAAGAGTTTTACACAACTCTTCCCAAAAGATGGAGGTGAACTGGGGTCCCCAGTCACTAATAATTTCTTGAGGAACCCCATGAAGCGCAAATACATGGGCGACGAAGAGCCTGGATATTTCAGCAGCAGTTATGGTTGTTTGGCAAGGGATAAAGTGGGCAAACTTTGTAAAGCGGTCTACCACCACTATGATTGCATTATACCCATCTGAAACGGTAACTCCACAATGAAATCCACTGATAGGGAAGTCCAGGGCCCTTCAACTTTTTGGACTGGTACCAGCAACCCTGCTAAAGGTTGCCAATTGGGTTACATTTGATTGCAGATCAGGCACTCTTTACAGTACCGCCCTACCTGAACAGGCAAGCCCTTCCAATTGTAAGTGCGTCATATCAATTCTAAGGTCTTCGCCTTCCCAGGATGACAAACAGTGATTCCGTCATGATGGTCCTAGATGATCTCCAGGCTAAGTGGTCTAGCAGGAACCCATAGGCGCCCCTGAAACCATACCATCTCATCCTTCATGTGATATCCCCTGGATAAGTCCTCCTGATTCAGGGCGCTCTTAGCGAGAACAGCAGCATATTCAGCTGATAACGGCTGGGAAAGAACTACCTTTCTAAACATACTATATTCTGCTGCATTTTCCAGAGGCATGAGCGCTGGCGTATGTACCATGGACTTAGAAAGTTGAGGCAGAATCATACTTTGTGGAATCATCAACCGGGTGTTGTGAATCTCTACCTCCTTTGGATTGGGAGCCAAAGCAGGGTTGCGGCTCAAAGCATCCGCCAAACCATTCTCCTTGCCCTTGGTGAACTCATATGAAAATGTAAATAGGGCAAGGGTCTCATTCCAATGGGTCTGACGTGGTGTTAGAACATGTGGCGCACGGTAGTACAACAAGGCTTGGTGGTCTGTGCAAACCCAGAATGTTTGGGAGGAGCCATGTAAGTGGTGACGCCAATAAATCAGCGCCTCCACCACTGATAATAACTCCTTGTCTTATACGGCGTAGTTTAACTCATGAAGAGACATTTTCCTAGAAAAATATCCCATTGGATGCTCAGACCCATCTTCACCCACCTGTAACAGGGCAGCCGCAATGGCAAAGTTGGAAGCATCTGAGGACACAATGAACTCCTTGGCAGGGTCAACATGGCGAAGGATGGATGTGGATAACAAGGTGCACTTCACCGCTTGAAAAGCATCCTCCAAAATGGGGGACCACTGAAGCACCTTGGCACCGCTGGCCTTATATAAGGGAGCTGCCACCTCAGAGAGATTGGGTGTGAACTCCTTAAGGAATGTACACGTCCCCAAAAAGCTCCTCAGTTCCTTGACAGAGGTGGGGGTAGCCACTCACGAATAGCCTTCTTTTTGTCTGGAGTTATCATATGGCCATGGTCAAAAGCGACGTTGCCCAGAAAAGTAACCTGGGACTTGAAGAATTCATATTTACTAATCTTGAGGGTAAGGCATACGGCCCTCAATCTCTCCACTACTTGTCAAAGGTGTACTGCATGTGACTCCTGATTGGGGGAAAACATGGATGTCATCCATGTAGGCAACCGCACATACCCCCAACAAGTCCCCCAACGCAGCATCAATGCGGCGTTGAAAGATGGTAGGGGCATTCTTAAGCCCAAAGGGCATAATCCAGAACTGGAAAATCTCTTTTCTAGTACGGAATGCGGTTAACCACTCCTGGCCCTTCTTTATCCAGATTTGATTGAATGCATTGAGGCAGTCCAACTTGGAGAAAACTTTTGCCTTTTCCACATAGCGTGCAATATGCGAATCTAAAGGGATGAGATGGAGGTTGGGTACAGTCACATTATAAAATTTCCATAATTGACACACGGATGCAAAGTTCCATCAGCCTTCTCTACAAAGAGAAGTGGGGAGCAAACAGGGGAGGTACGCTGAAAGATGGCACCTTTGGCCAACTGCTCCTTCACCCATACATCTAAAACCTCTTCCTCCTGGACAGTCAATGGGTATATGGGGGAAGAAATACGCACCAAATCCACAGTGAGTTTAAATTCACAATCAAACTCGGAATGTTCTGGTAACATACTAGCTGAAGCTGCAATAAAAGAAGATTCCAACTCCTCCAAACAGTAAGGTAAGGAAAGTCCCACAGTGGGATTCAGCAAAGGGTAAGATATGGACTGGGAACATTGGGCCAATGGGATAATTTGCCTTAGGCGTTATCCTCAGACAAGGGAACAATCAACTGGTGACCATTTGTCAAAGGCAAGGATAAAGTATTTTCTTTCAAATTTGTTCTGACGTCAAACTTCCGCCACCACTCAACACCCAAAATAATGGGGAACAAGAGGTTTCTGATAGCTTGAAACTGGTCAGACAATAGATAAGAACCTACCTGGAAATTGACTGACTCCATGATGTTCAGTGTGGGGATACCTTGAGAAGCCCCACCTCTAACCATACCACCTGGTGAGTAACTTAACTTAAGGTAGTCAGCAAGGTTTTGGTCAATAAAATTATTAGAGGCACCAGTATCCACCAAAATAGTTGTGCTGAACTTTCCATAAGAGGATGTAAGGGTAGCAGCCAACAAGAAGTATCAGAATGGGATTTATTCAACGCAGAAAACGCCATCAATTCACCAGAAAATTTTTTCTCTGGCTTGAACAAGCCATCAGGGTATGTTTTGGAATCATAGAAGGGGAGGGATAGTGGGCCACTCTTACTACTGAGGCCACATATCCCACCACACCTTCTTCAGGTGCATATACATCTTTATATTTATAACGAAGTTCTTTTTCCACTTCCTGAGAGGCCCTAATCATGGTAGGGGTCAAACGAGGGTTCTCAGGAGTAATCTGATATACCAAAATAGGGTCCTCATCCAGACCATATGAGCAAATAAATGGTTCAGTTTGGGATAAATTGTTTGCGTTATAAAACACATTTTTCAGTTTTAACAAACCCACACTCATTCCAAGGGTTCGGTGGGCATCACTATCCAGGGCCATCACCCCCAAGCCCAAAGCTGATGCCTTGCCATGAACCTCAGAAATGTGTTGGGGAGAAAAAATGATAATGGAATCCTTTTTTGTTAAATTTGGGTTCAGACCCTCTGATGTTCCCAATTTCTGCCGAGATGGGGAGGAAATCAGTGGGGAGCATCTCACAATTCAAGGAAATCTCACTAGTTGAGGACGCGGTATTTATAGGGATGACCATGGGTGACATCATCGCAGCAGAATCATCTGATACCTTTACTTCATTCTCAGGGCTAGACCCCTGTACAGGTCCAAATTTAGAAGAAGTAGAAGGATTAGAAGGATAAGATTCCCTCATTTCCAGAGGCGCGCGTGACTTTTCATCTTCTGTATTTATATGATTTGATCTGATGATGGACAAATTACCTGGCCCCTTCTGGGTTGGGGTGGGGAAACTACCCCAAAGGGTTTCGACAAGATGATTGAATTTGGAAGGAGGCAACTGCCAAATCGGGGAGTTTCACATCATATGTCCAAGGTTGAATGGAGAAATGACGTTTTAACTTCTTTGGTTAATGGCAAAGCCTGAACCTTTTTGCAGAATTCACTCAAGTATGCTTTCATCAGCTGACCCACTTGGCACAGAGAAAAGAAACCAAAGAAGGAATGGAAGGATGCTTCATCAGGTCAATTCTGCTCCAGCACCTGTTCCAAGCCCTCCACTGTTCGCCACAAAAGCGGGTGAGTGCAAAGTACTGCAAAAACCCAGTTGCCTGCATTGGGGGACAATTGGGACAACAGATCCACTCCTCGCAAAAGTGGATGTGAACTTGACAGATTATGTTTACTTAATGAGGGTTTTGGCTTAAGGGATGCCAAGGCTTGTTGAATTTCTTAATAAATCTCAGGAGAAAGGCAGGGAATCACGACATCAGGATCATGAAAAGTCTGAGACCACCAGGTATGAGAAGGAAGGGTGGGTACTTCCCAATTGTTAGTTGCAAGAATAACGCTGAGATGCACAAATACAAAACCAAATGAGAAAACTGTGGTGAGCACCATTGTGGCAGTGACAAATGGCCAGCGCACCCAATTCACTAATAACAAAAGTCCCACATGGATAATTCTTATGCAAGTATAATAAAAAGGTTGGTCAACTAATGTCAAGAGAGTGACTGTAACTCTCTCATTCCCAGCAAGGTGATGTGGGATGCAAACCCACATTGCTAGGGAACTAGACATTAGGAGAATGGGAAGGAAAGCACCTCAAATGGTGCATGTGCAAAAGGCATCCCAGGCAAAGGTGTACAGCGCAACATAAAGTACCAGGTAAGTCAGAAACATTACAGCTTGAGTGGACCCCAGAGGGGAGTCCATAATCAATTGCAATTTGGCGTCAGGGAGCTTGGGTGCCTCAATTTGGAGGGGACCTGGGCAGCCCAAGGGAGCATCTGGGATTTTGGTAAATTGTGATAAAAGGTTATGGCCCACATAGTTGGAGACCTCCCTGAAGAGGTCCACCACCAAGTTAGCCCAAGGAACAATTGGTAAAAACGTAAAAACATGGGTAAATTTATTTAAAAAAGTTGACCAACAAGGAATGTTGGTCGCAAAACCATATTTAAAGTGGGCTGGGGAAATTCAGGTTCTGAGGAAGTGCGCCCAAGCCTTGACGCTCCAATAAACAGACGCTTCCATCCATTTTGGTAAAATACACCAAAAGTGCCTTCACTTGAGTAATTGATTGAAGCCGTATTTTACTCAAGCTTAAAATTTTATAACTTGAGTGGGACTTGAACCCTTGTTCTCCAAACAACTGAATCAAACTGTCTTCAATGATAACGTAAATTGTTTATTTTTAGGGCCTGGGCCGAGATAAGAGGCTGGGCGTTTTGCACCCCATTAGTATCAACCTGGGCATGCTTGGCTTGCACCCAGCGTTGATCTAAGGTGTGTTTCAGGTCAGGAAGAGCCTGAAGTTTCACCTTCTGGGCCTCCTGTCACCCAGCCTTGTCTTTAGCATCAGTTCCTACTATAAAGTCATCCAACCATGACAGTGCCTCCTGGCCCCCAGGAAGAAGGCGCATTTTTAACAGACACTGGTTCATTGAGGCTGCAATAAAGGAGAAATAGTTAAAATCCTCTTATAGAACTCATATGGAATCAAATCTGGACCTGGGCAACCTGTGCGGTGTTCTGCAAATGGCATACCAGAGTTCATCCTGAGAAATCAAATTTATCAACTCTGGGTAGTGGGAATCAGTGCAGATATGTGCTCTATCAAGAAGCTCTTAAACTTTGCCAATTCAACTAAATTGGAGCGATACAATTTGGAGTAATAATTTCTAGCTCTTATTGCCACTTTGGCTGGAGTTTCTACAATGGAGTGGTCCAGTAGCCTCACTTGTGTGCAAGCCAAGCTCTGTTGTAGTGCAAAGAATTTTTTGGAAAAAATAGGCAGGCATGTGTCACCTGCTGTTATATTTTTGCCTATACTGCACAAAAACATGATGTTTGTGTTGTCTTACCAATGCGTTGAGACAAGCATACACTTCTGCCTACTTATGACCCCAAGCCAGGCTGTAGTTTACAGCCAGGACATTAGACTCCAGGAGTTCCACTCTGCAAGCATATGCATAATGACTAACGATGCAGCCCAAGAGTGACGCAATGAGAGGCAGTGTGACTGGCAGATGGTTTTTGCTTTGAAGGTTGACCAGGTAGTAAGTGGGTCCGCAAAGAATGGTGTGTTGTTTTTGGTGCCAAAGTTTTGGTGTCCACCAATGAGGAAAACCTGGGTGATGTGATCTTGGCCGGACAAAGTCTGCACCACTTTGGCATCTGTGCCGTTGGATGAAACAAAGAGAAGGAAATTGACACCAACCTTTGGTCAGAGAAATCAATTTTTGACATTGTAAAATGTGAAACCAGAGATTTAAAGTTCAACAGGTCAATAATAAGGTCAATGTGTGACATAGTCCTCAGCTGACCGTTGTGAACATGGGGATGGGACATATTGGGGAGCAGCAGTGCATGTTTGGGGAGGTTATCAAAAAGCCACAAAGTAGCTTTTAGCACACAGAGTTTGATGAACCCTACGGGGGGTGATAGGCGTTGAAGGCCAGCAGTTGGGGCCATGTTGGCCCAGCAGCTCAAGTCACCCACCACAAATGGATCAGGAAGAAGGGGGAGGGAAGTTACAATCAAGAGGAATTCTTAGTGAGCCCACGCACAGGTCAGGGATTAAATATTAACAAAAGCATGCACTTCAAGGCCCAAGAAAAGGACCTATGAGCACACAGCCATCTAGGAATAAATTTTTAGAAATAAAATTAAAACTATGGGTCACGCATATAAGGATCTTACAGTGCGGTGACCAAAAAGTAAGGGAGGGGAGGAGCATGGTTGCCCATGTTTCCTTGACGCTGTGTGGACAGTGGTATTCCTAAATGGCCAGTATGTCCACAGGTAAATTATCCTTAAAAAACTCAGTTTCCTAGCCTGGGATGGCGAGGCCTTGAGTCCAGAGATGTTCAACATCCCTATTGTAAAGGCTCCCCCC